>OX328123.1:127120082-127545607 GCA_946811695.1 Gonocerus acuteangulatus | reverse complement strand
TACATTAATAATTGCTTTTTTAGATTTTAATTTTTCTGGTAAATCAATATATGAAGAACCTCTTAATGGATTATATTTATTGATTCGAAGTTCTAAATAATCAATACTTACAAACTCCCATCCGGAACCCTTTCTTTGAAAATCACTCATTTCGTGTATCAGTTTCTCAATAGCACCATCATAAAATGTATTTAGATCTGAAGATTGTAATATGATTTCATTTTTAGTTTTAAATGAAATTTGTTCTGTAATATAGCGTCGACCACCCCACCATTTATATTCTCCTTCTGGTTTTCTATAGGTAAGGAAAAATTTAAGATTAACTTTCAAATCCATCGTTCTTAAATTTTCAGTTATTTTATTGATTACTACATTCCTTTTGTCTTCTAAAAATTCTCTCGGAAAAAATACTATTTCTTCTTTGGAAATTTCAAATCCTTCTATAAATTGTTTCGGAACATTTAATCTTCCCGTATTCCTAATTATATAAGTTTTTAACCGTGATTCATAAGCTGTTTCAATTTCTTGTATTTCTTGTTCATCATTAATTTTTACATTCTTATGAGTCAAAGATTCAATATGTTTCTCTTTATACGATTTTTTATAATATTTATTACAATCATCACATTTGATTTGTTTTTCCCTAGGAGGTCTAGTTTTTGAAAATAAACTTGGATGGAAATTGAATTCATTTATTGATGTTTTCTTAGATTGATTTTGAGCTCTTTTTATAGATTGATTTATTAATTTTTTTCTCATATTTTTTCTTTCTTCTCCATCAGTAATGAGTTTTATTAAATCATCTTTTTTATTAAATTTCCGATGGTTACTAATATTTTTCAATTTACAATATTCACGTAATTGTTTCATCGTCCATAATTTAAAGTTTTTATCAAGTTTTGGTTTAGAAAACAAACTAGAATCAAAATTGAATTCATTTATAAATTTCTTTTTCTCTATTTTATCAATAATGTAAGTTATAAGATCATCTTTATTTTTATGAAAATATCCTTTAATATTTTGAGATTTACAGTAATCTCGAAGGTTTTTGAGAGTTTGACTTCTCAGTTGGTTCTCCATTTATTAGAAATGAACTTTTTAAATCCTGCAAATTTTTCCATCCTAGAAAATAATTAAAATTATTTAATATTTCTAAATTGATTCAAAATATATTCTCTAAATTCATTTTTCTTTTCAATTATCTCAAATGGTCTCATCTCTAAAAATTCATTCCACAATTCTTCATTTCTTTTAGATTTTCTTATTCGAACATTATGTTTAATTTCTAATAGATCTGCAATTTTTGCAATAAAAAATTTATATGGTAGGGCTTTTCGTTTATAATTTTCATTAAAAACTTCAAACACTTCTTCAATTTTAATTCTATCTTCAGGTTCATCTATTAACTGTAATAAATGTTCATGAAAATATCTCTGTCTATATTTAAAATTATTATGAGGATTTCTTGTTGGTGGATAACAACTATAACAACGATTATCTAATACCGATTGTTTACAACAGATCTGACAAAATTCGAAAGGTTCTAATTCCTCCATTTATTAGGAACGAACTTTTTTAGATCTTACAAAATTTTACATCATCATTTGTTTTAAAATATACTCTCTAATAGATTAATTTATATTCAAAGTCATTCCATATTTTCACCATTCTCTTAGTTTCCTTAATTTCAATATTATTTCCTACTTTTAAATAATCTGCAATCTTTTTTACTAAATATTTATAAGGTATATATTTACCTCTATAATTATTAATAAAAGTTTCAAATATTTTTTCAATTTCAACCTTATCATTAACATTTTCTATTAAATTATTCAATTTTTTACGAAATCTATTTATTCTATACGATTTACGATTATATTTACCTATTTTAATGTCTGTTACACAATTATAACAATTATTATTTAATACACTATACCTTCCACATATACTACACATTTCCATTTCTCCATGATCCAAATTTTCATCTATAAAGTTTCCTTCTGTATCCGAATTTTTTAAATCGTCTCCATAAACTGAAGTTAATTCAAATTCGTCTTCGTAATGTGGAGGTAATTTAAATTCTTCCATAGATTCTTTTTCTTCTAATAACTTAATTAAAACAGATTTCTTCATGTTATAATAATTTTTTATTTTATACTGACTTCCCAAACGTCTTAATTCAACTATTTTTTTATCACTTAATTTTTCTTTAGTTTTAGATTTTTCTAATATTAAATCAATTAATGATTGTTTTCTCAGTTTAGAATAACCCTGATATTTATTTTCTTTACATATTTTTTGTAAATCTTTAACTGTCTTATTTTTCAGGTCTTCCATTTATTTAGAAATAATTTTTATCAATATAAAATTTATCATCGAAATATTTTGTTAAATATCTTTTCAAACTCAAATATTCTCATTTTAAACCTCTGATTATTGATTAAATTAAAATTAATTCTACATTCATAAGGTATTTCATAAATAGTTACAAGATCATTAAATCTTACCTTCTTCATTTATAGTTTTAAAAAATTCTATATTTATATTCAAATTCTTCAAAAACAAGGGGGTCGTGATTTCCGACCCCTTTGAAATTTTTGCAGGTTGATAAAAAGTTAATATAAATTGTTTCTACTGAAATATATCAAATTCTGAATGTATCAAACCCATTCCTAAATGTCTTTTAATTTTCATTGCATTCGTTGTCAAATATGCCGCAGTTCTTTCTCCTATATCAGCATCACTCGAAATAACTCTTTCCCATGCTTTATTTTCTAAAATTTTGTCTGCGATATGTCTATCTGATACTTCTTTATGATCTCTATAAGATATATCATGTTCTTTTGCAGCTTCATCTAATTTATTAATTGGTTTATCACCTCTTTCCAATCTTTCATTTAATTTAGTACCTGGACCTAAATAGTTATAACCCGGATAATGTAATTCAAATGGTAATCCACTTAATATTTTATTAAACAATCCAGATCCTATAGTTTCATCCTTAATTATTTTATGTGGAAGAGCATTCACTAATCTTATTAAATATTCAGTTCCTTTTCGATCATCAATATGTTTTTCTAAAAGATTTGTTAAAAATCTGATAATACCGACTTTTTCATTATGAAAATTATTATCTCCAGCCAATTCTGAAGCATATATTAAATTCAATCTTGAAATCAATTCATTCAAATTTTGTATATACATAACAGAATGTTCATTATAATTAACTATTCCTCTTCCGGTAACCGGAATTGTCTTTAATTCTTCGTATATAGGTTTTAATAAATTTTTATATTTTTTTGATTGTGGAGCTTTTGGTCTATTTGTTGATGAGTTATTTTTGTTATATAAAACCTCACTATTAATTAAAATTTCTTTATAGGTATTAAATTCTTCTGGTGAATATAATTTTTCACCTTTATTATCAAATAAGTTTTCATAATTTTGTGTTAAGAGAACCCATAATCCTTTTGTTCCAATATATTTTTTTCCATCAATAATTAAATCATTTCCATCTATATTAACTTTATTCTTTCCGATTTTAAAAAATAATTTTTTTTCATCGTAAGTAATTCCATAATGTTTATCAGTTAGTTTTGGTAAATATGTTGCTCCAAGAGGACCAATTATTTGACCGATAACAGATGATGAAATATTCAATGGAGTATCTGATTCATTTAAACTGTCTTCACTTAAATCTGACTCGTCTTCTGAAACTTTTTCCATTGGAACAAATGTAACTCTCTTTTTGTCTTTTGAAAAAGGTGTACTTTTTGCAAGTGGTGTATCTTTATCGTATAATTCTCGTTCAAAAGATGTTTCTTCTTCTGAAGGTGGAATTTCCATATCTGCCATGTTTCTTGTAAACGGTACAAGATCTGTAATTAATGTTTTATTTTGTTCTAACACATTTTTTATACTCTTGTCGACTTGAGAAATCTTTTCATTAAAAGTATTTTCAAGTTTATTGATTGCACTCGTTATCGGTAAATATTCTTTACCTTTTAAATCTTCTTCAAGTATTCTTTGTTTTCTGGCATGTTCAAATTTTTTAATTAATCTATCTCTTATCTTAATAGTTTGTTTTGGATCCATTTATTATATTAAAAAGTTCAGAACGGTTTAACTAGATTTAACTGTTTAACATTTCGTTAAGTTTATTTGTCATGAATCAGACTTAAATATATAATATTATTAACATTTTCATTATTTAATAATTCATGTCTTTCATTCCTAATAGTTACATTTATTTTTTGAATTTTATGAATATCGTTTCTAATTGGAACATAAACAATTTCTAAGGGTTTTTCTGAAATCTTTGATTCAAAAGGAACATTCGGGAAAAAACTATATACTAAATCAGTTTCTTCATGTATGTGTTCATTAGAAGAATGACTCACTAAACTAGATTCAACTAAATTACAATGAATTTCGATAACATCAAAAGGTCTTAATTTAGGTCTGAATTTTCCAACATGTACTGTGTTACTTGCATAATCTGTTGAAATTTCATTTTTAGTTGGTATTTCGAAACCAAAAATGTTTTTAAGATTTACGTCCAGATCAAATGGATACGGTGAAAACATTTTTACCTTTCCATCATTATTACTTTTTATATAGAACTTTTCGTTTACAAGTTCTTTCTTTATTAAGTTATCGATTTCTTTTAAACTCCAAAATCCTTTTTCAATTTTAATATGTTTTCTTGATTTATTAATATCGAATGAATTGAATAATGAAATGAATGAATCTTTTTGTATGTTAGGAATGTTATTATCCGAATAAAAACCAACAAGACCTATTTTATAATTTATATTTTCGTCTAGAAATATTGGATGTGCTAATTTCAAAGTCAACTCAGAAGTTTTACCAGTTATTTTTAACAATTTCATCTTATATAAATTACTCTATTTATAATGGAAAAAAAGTATCGTATAAAAATTTACCCACGAAGATAAAAATAAGACTAACAATAAACCTTTTCCATTACCATTAAGATGTATAATTATCGGTAGTAGTGGTTCTGGAAAAACAACTTTATTAACAAATTTTATTTATGGAGATTGGTTAGATTATTCTAAATTATATGTATGTAGTAAATCTTTAGATCAAGATATTTATCAAGAAATGATTGAGTTGTTTAGTGATATTGGAAATAAAATAGGAGAGGATGTAGGGTGTTTTTATAATGATATTGAAGAAATGGAAAATGTAGATACTTGTGAACCGAATAGTTTAGTTATCTTTGATGATATTATATTTGAAAATCATGAAAAAATTAATGAATATTTTGTTAGAGGTAGACATAAAAATATTTCTTGTATTTATTTAAGTCAATGTTATAGTAAAGTTGATAGAAAGTTTATTAGAAATAATGTTAATTTTATTTGTTCTTTTAAACAATCTCTTCATTACACTGAAATGATATATAAAGATTTTGCTGGAAGTGATTTTTCATCCTTTGATAGCTTTAAAAAAATTTGTAATGATTGTTGGGAGGATGATTATGGTTTTCTATCGATAAATACATATAATAAATTAAACAATGGAAAGTATATCCATAAACTAGAGAAATTTATCTATTTTAAAGACTAGATTTTATCCTATAATAAATGGTACTTATATATTGTGTAAAGTGTAAAAAACAAACAGAAAGTAAGAATTATCATGAAGAAACTTCTAAAAATGGAAAACTCATGGGTAAAGGAATTTGTGAAATTTGTGGAAGTAAAAAGAATACTTTTTTAGGTCAAAAAATGAAAAAGAAATGAGTGTAAAAGAAGGAATAATTGAAGAAATTCATAAACCGGTTAGAAGAAATTTTGAAAGAACAAAAATTATAACTCGAGGAATAAATGACCTGTGGCAATCTGATTTAGTTGAGATGAATACTGGAAGTTTAAAAGGAATATCAAAAATTAATAAAGGATTTAAATATATTTTAACTGTAATAGATACATTTTCTAAAGTTTCTTGGGCAATTCCTGTTAAAGATAAAACTGGTAAATTAGTGACTGAAGCATTAAAAAGTATATTGAACGATAAAAATAAACCAAAAAATTTACAAACGGATAACGGAAAAGAATTTTATAATAAAGAATTTCAGAATTTAATGAAAGAATATAATATCAATCATTATTCTAGTTATAGTGAAATAAAATCTGCTATAGTAGAAAGATTTAATAGAACATTAAAAGAAAAAATGTGGAAAGAATTTTCTAAGAGAGGAAATTATAAATGGATAGATATTTTAGATGATTTGATTAAAACATATAATAATTCCTATCATAGAACTATAAAAATGAAACCTATAGAAGTTAATAAGAAAAATGAAGAAGAAGTATTAATGAATATTTATAATGATAACAATGTTAAAAATGAAAAACCGAAATTTAAATTAAACGATTATGTAAGGATAAGTAAATATAAAGGAATATTTGAAAAAGGATATACACCTAATTGGTCTACAGAGGTATTTAAAATAAGTAAAATAATACATTCAGTTCCTATTACTTATAAATTAAAAGATTTGAAGGAAGAAGAAATCGAAGGTAGATTTTATAAAGAAGAATTAATGAAAACCAAATATCCACATGATTATCTTGTTGAAAAGGTTTTAAAAAGAAAAGGGGATAAAGTTTATGTCAAATGGTTAGGTTTTGATAATTCACATAATACTTGGATAAATAAAAAAAATGTTGTGAATTAAATTTCTTTTTCACTGTGTAATTCCTCTATTTTTATAATTAGATATTCCTCACTAAATTCTTCATTATTTATTCTAAAATAATTACCATGAAATTCTAAATCATTTTTTAATTTTTCTTTTATTCTAGAATATAAATTAACACTATTTGGATCATAGAATTTTATTATCTCCTCACAATCTTGATGTTCTAAAACTATTTTATCAACAGCTCTTTTTAAATATACTTTTTGACATCTTATAACATAATAACTATATTCACATTCATAGTCGTTTAACTTAAATAATAGGAAAAAATGTCTTAATTTTTCATCTTTAGTTTTAGGTACAACATCAGATTTGATATTTGTTATTTTATTATTTAAATTTTCAATTTTTTCATCTTTCTTTTTTATAATTTTGTCTTTACTGTATAATTCTTCCTTCAATTTATACTCCCCTGTTTTTCTAATTGTTTTGATAACATTGTAAACCCATTTTTGAAATTCTTTTGCTTGAGGTAATTTCGATTTCATAATCAAAGAATATAAACCTAATTCGTTAATAAAAATAGTATGTGCTTGCATATTTGAAGGGTGCTCTTCTAAGGAGCACCCTTCTAAAATAAGATTTAGATTTGTTTTATGTTCTTCATCAACAAGATTATATGCTTTGGTTATTTTTTTATACTCTAATAATTCAGCAATATCTCTAGCTTTAAACCAAGGATCGTTATTTTCATCTAAAATCATAAATATTTCTTTATTATTATAGTTAAGTTTGTTGTTCAGAATATTTAGAATCCCCTCCATTTATTAGAAACGAACATTTTTAAATCCTGCAAAAATTTCCAGTAGAAAGAATTTATATTCTTTTTTATTCATTATAAATTAAAGAAAATGAGTGAGTATAAACCTTTTAAAATTTCACTAACGGAAGGTCAAAAATCTAAAATTATTGGTGCTGTAAAAAAGAAAACTGATGTTACAATCGATACAAAAAAAGGAAATAATTCAATTTTGTTAACTCAAAGACAGATCGATAAGATTAACAGAAATGCTAAAGACGGAAAGGGAACTAGAATTAAATTAACATATAAACAATTAAGAGAAAATGAAAAAGATGGTGGAATACTTCCTTTAATTTTTGCAGGATTAGGAGCTTTAGCTGCTTTAGCGAGTGGAGCAAGTTCTATTGCAAACTCGGTTATCGATAAAAGATATAAAGATAAACTAATAGAAGAACAAACAAGACATAATAAAGAAATGGAAAAGAAACAGGGAGGAAAACTTGTAACAGTTAAAAAAAAAAAAAATAACTCCTTTATCTAATTTTGATATCGAGAATATCGTTAAGAAGTTAAACATAAAACATTTTAGAGGAGTTTTTATGAAAGATGAACTTCCGAAACATCCTAGAAATATTGAGTGTGGAATTGTAAACATTGATAATTCTTTCGGGAATGGTACTCACTGGGTTTCTTATTATAAAAATGGAAATAAAAAATATTATTTTAATTCATATGGAAACTTACATCCATCAAAGGAATTAGTTATATATTTGGGAAAAGATAATTTAATATATAATGAAGACAGACTTCAAGAAATTAATGATCCACCTATTTGTGGACATTTATGTTTGTTAGTTCTTAAATTCTTTTCTAAAGATATGGATTTTAATGAAATTTTAAATATAATAAATAGAAAGAAATGGAATCTTATTCAAGAGTTATTTTAAAATTTGATGTTTTAGGAAATCAAATTGTTTTTCCGGAATCTGGCGATATTGATGAAACGAAATTAAAAAGTGATATTGTAAATGAACTTTCAAATTCTTTTAGAACAGAATTCTCAACATTCCAAACAAAATTAAAAGATGATGAAAATAAATTAAAGAATGATTTAAAAAATGATTTTAATAATAAATTAAAGAATGAATTAAAAGTAAAAGTTGATGAAATTATCGGTTCATTGTTTACATTTACTAAAAGTTATATTGGTTTTAATAAAAAAAGACTTGTCAGTGTTTCAGAAGGAAGAGATAATAATGATGTAGTTATTATGAAACAAGTGAAAACGATGATAGAGAAGGCAATTAATGAAAATAAAAGAGATAAAAGAACAACTGATACAAAAGAATTTGAAGAGATCATCGATGAGAAATTATTTGAATATACAACTAAAGAAGATTTAGATGAAAAGATGAAAAAACTCACTCAGGATTTAATTAGTGATGTTATACCAGTACAAGTTGATAGTGATATAAAGAACAAAATGGAAGAATATTTGACAGAAACAGAGTTAGAAAAACATCTTCAAACATTTTCTGACACTTTATATGATAGTTATTACCCACAAGTAGAACAATTTTTGAAAGATTTAAACAATAAAATAGAAGAACTGGAAAAAAAGATAATGAAAAGAAGAAGAGTAAAAATGTCAGAGTATGAAAAAATTGATAGGGAAGAAGAGTCTATAACATCACTAAATGAAAAAATTGATACATTTAGTGATGTTTTAGACTCATCACTAAATGAAAAAATTGATACAGAAGTAGAAATATTAAAAAAGAATTAATTTTTTTTCTTAATAAATGGAGACAACACAAAATAATGATTGGGATGAAATATCTTCATTTCCTGGTTTAACAACAGAATTTTTAATTGTATTTCAGAATAAATTAAATTGGAAACTTGTTTCACAATACCATCCGTTTAAATTAGAAGAATTAGGAATGTTTTCAAATAAAATAGATTGGAAAATCATTTCGAGATATCAGAAAATCGATGAACAAAAGATCGAGTTTTATTACTCATTATTTGATTGGAACATTATGTCTTTTTATCAAAAGTTTTCTCCAGATACTTTAATAAAATATAAACATTTGGTTAATTGGATAATAATTTTCGAAAGAACTGATATATCAAATGAATTTAAACAAGAACATTATGAAGAATTTTCGAAATATTATAAAAATAGATTTAATGTTGATACTGTACCTTCATTAATAAATTATGTTTTTTAAATTTTCAAACCTCGTCTCTGAGACGGGGTCTAATAATTATAAACTAGTTTTTAAATTATAAAGATTTTTTATCTTAATAAATGGAGATGTATTCAAAATATAATCCTAATATAGAAAAACAACAATTTAAACATTTTTTCCCATCGAATAATACCGAATTGAATTTTAATAAAGAAAATCAGAGAATAGAATTCTTAATCGATGTTGGTGATAATTTTTTAAGTTCCCATTTTCAGTTTGTTATTTCAGGTTCTTTCAATGCCAAAGATGGTGAACACTATGGTATGAATTCGGGAACTAAATTAATAGATAATTTTATTCCTTTCTTATTTCGAAGTATAGAAGTAAAAAAACATAACAAATTAATTGATAGAATTGAAGATCCAGGTATTATAAGTACTGTAAAACATACGATATCACTGTCTCAAGATGAAACTTTGTCTAAAATGAATGGTGCAGTGAAATGTGATATAATATATATATAAATATGGAAAATTTAATTATTGTGGAACCTTAAACGATTTAGGATTAGGATATTTTGGAGGTATGAACATACCAATATACAAAGGAGGATTTTTAATAACATTTCTTAGAAACACTGATGATGACGGGATTTTTCTATCACTTCAAGCAGATGGAAAGTCTTATGCACCTACAGGTAAAATTACAATAACTGATTTTTATTTACGTGTTCCTATCATAGAGTATTCAACACCTTCAAAAATTGAATTAATTAATGAGATGGACAAGTTTGGTGGAACACAAGAATTTGTATTTAAAACTTGGGAGTGTATTGAAAAAACTGGTATTATGGGATCAAATTTAAGTTTTGATATAACTAATATTTATAGGAACATTGATAAACCGAAATTCATAATTGTAGGATTCCAAACATCGAGAAGAAATGATCAAAAGAAAGATCCTTCTAAATTTGACCATGTTGATGTTAGAAATATTAGAGTTAAAATTAATGAAACATATTATCCGGAAGAAATGTTAAATTTAGATATTAAAGAGAACAATTATTCATTATTATATGATATGTATAAAGATTATAAAAGGTCTTATATCGGAAATATGAATATGCTTTATGGTCCTGATGATTTCATAAAAAATAGACCTTTATATGTAATAGATGTTAGAAAAGGACCAATTAATATTTCAAATAGTAAAAATAATATTATTCTGAATGTTGATTTTCATAATGTAGTTCCTGGAGGTACAAATATATACGTGGTTATTTTATCCGAGAAAAAAATTAGATACGATTTTCTTAAAAACGATATATTAGAAGTTTAGTATGTTAGCAGTACAGATAATAGACAAAGTATGTTCTCAGAATAGATGATAGAACTTGTTCATTTTTCCTCTACCCTTGAAATAGGAGGAGGATAAAACAACATGATAACAACCGTCAGTAGTTCTCAGGAGTCCGTTGAGTTTAGTGTAGAGCGATCATGAATTATAAAATAGATAAAATTATTAAGGATTCAAATACATTAATAAAAATTCTAGAAGAATCTAAGAAAGACTTCGATGGAGTTAAAAAAAGAGTAGTAGTGTTACTAGTGTAGTAGTGTTAGTGTAGTGTAGTAGTAGTAGTAGTAGTACTAGTGTATCCAGTAGTGTTAGTAGTAGTAGTAGTAGTAGTAGTGTTAGTGTAGTAGTAGTAGTGTTACTAGTAGTGTAGTAGTAGTAGTAGTGTAGTAGTAGTAGTAGTAGTGTTACTAGTAGTGTAGTAGTAGTAGTAGTGTAGTAGTAGTAGTAGTAGTGTAGTAGTAGTAGTAGTAGTGTAGTAGTAGTAGTAGTAGTAGTGTAGTAGTAGTAAATGCAATGTATGAAAAGAAGAAAGAAATAGAAAATATGTTCCAGTTATATCCCAATATAAAAAAAGAATGGATGTAAAAAATACAATCATGAGAAATTAATCACAACGAGGAAAAACTGTGCAGTATTGTTTGGAGCCCGAGCAATCCAAGGACATTGTTCGAGCTCGAGCAATCCGAGGTCATGTGACGTATGTACAAGGGAAACTGAAGCCAGATTGCATCTCTACAAATGACCTTTTAAATTATTCCAATGTTTTCCTCATGTTAAGAAATAAATACATTTGTAACAAATGGAAATAATAATTAAATTAATTATATAATATTTTTACTTTTTGGGGGTGATCCTAATTTTTGTATCGTTTTAAAGAAATATGTTAAAAATATGTATTTTTTTTATTTGTTAGGTTTTAAAGAAATATGTTAGAAAATGTATATTTTTTAAAAAAATTAGATGTTTGAGATAAAAATGAAAAATCCTACAAAAATAGGGCGTGAGCATTTTTTGGGGAAATTGATGGTATTTGGGAGGTGGTCCAGAAACCCCCTTTTATATCTGCTTATAGGAGTTAGAGTTCTGACAATTTGCGTAGAACCGTATCGCCCGCAATCCAGGAGCAAAGTTTCGAATCTGGAAAACGAGATTTTTCATATTCGACAGTTTGGCATGGTAGGTACGATATGACTGTAATATGATTCTCAATAATTTTAAAATAATATTGATAATATTAAAGAGAAATAAAATGTGACGAAATAATATTTTGTACTGCACCCCAAGAAAGTATATGGGAGAATTAAGCAAAATTACGTGAACATAATTTATTTACATGTCTTCTGTCCAAATACATTGGTTTGCTATAAACACCGTATATATATATATATATATATATATATATATATATATATATATATATATATATATATATGTATACTCTGTCTTTATTTTACTCTGACCTGAGAGTGGTTCCTATCTCAAACAATCACAAAGAGCAAGAAAATGAGTTCATTTGGGAAATCGGTGCCAACAGTGGCCATGATTGATAGACGTACCTGATGTCACTATAATTTAAGCATTGGAAGTGAAAGTGTAATGCAGTTATACATTTTCGTTTACAAATGCGATACGAGGCATAGTTTTTCTATTTTTTTTCAACACACATAACGAACTGGATGATAAATTTGTGGCGTATCGCATAATTTCGTACTCTAACTGGCCCTCCCCCGTTTATTGAGGGAAAGGTTGAACAATTGACTCCCTTTGTCAAGGAAAGTAATCGAGTTGCGCTACTTTGAAACACCTTGTGTGAAAAAGTTATGGATTACTCATTTCAGTTATAGTATAGGGAAAAGCAGTTATTTACATTTTCTGAAACATAACTTCAGTCCAAATTTATTGACAAAAGAGATTTAGTCGTTCAACCTATACCTCAATAAATATCCACTTCGTTTGCAAAGATTAAATGATTACTGATTGTAGAAGTTTTCCTGTATGTAGTGAATATGTAGTCTGTTAGAAGGCTGAGATCGGTCAAACGGTACGGAAGGAACAAACAAACGGTTGTATAAGGAACAAACATACAGACAACAGCTGGTATAAGATTTTGACCGGGCCTATATGCGTCTAATTTTTTTTTTTTTTTTCGTTTCTTAACGGTGCATCAACTATTTGGCTATTAGCGCCGGGCTATCTACAGGTTGCCACCCTTTTATAATGCCAACAGCACGTGGTCGGTCACCCATTCAGGTGCTGACCACGCCCGACCTTGCTTAACTTCGGTGATCTACGGGAACCGGTGTATTCAACGTGGCTATGGCCGTTGGCTATGCGTCTAATTGTTTCTTAAAACATCAAATATAGGTTCTTCATACCGAGACGATTCATTTGATACCCCACATCATGGATTTCGGACAGAATGACGGGTTTCCGAAGGAAGTACAAAACTGGCACGCCCCCGCCCCGGAAGCGGAGTCAAACACATCTTTTCAGGATTTTACGATTTTTTCCTTTAAAAACACTTTAATATCTATCATCATGCAAAATTTCAAGTCTCTAGCATCATTGGAAGTGCCTAATAATTTTGATGAGTTAGTGAGTGAGTGAGCGAGTGAATGAGTGAGTGAGTGAGTCCTATAAATCCCGATTTTCGATCGCTTATATCTCAGAAACTATTCGATGTAGAATTATGAAAATTTCCAGTTTTACTCACATCTAGTAGTGTAATACCTGTGTAAAATTTCATAACTTTATCTTTACCTGGTTGAACGTTATGAGAGGGTAAAAATCAGCTCTATGACCTCCTGTAATATACACACAGTAGGCTTAGGCCGGAAGTTGGCCTGGCGCACTACCGTGCGCCTAGATTCACAGCAGGTCAATTCAAACTTGCACCATTATTAGTCGAATGTCGCGCTTCGCGGGTCTCTCTTAACCAAATTCTTTAACGTTCATTGCGATTTTCACGTTTCTGGGAGTACGATTAGATTGATAATTAATTTGATGCGTTGCATTTCGGGTTCTTCTGCCTAAATTTGTCCGCCGCCTTATAGGAGGCATATTTAGTACGTCACAAACACCCAATGCTAAAGTAATTTTATAGAAATTTGCGGCTTTTAGATTTAGTAATATTATAGATGCACAGCAAAGAGATGTTTACATTTCAAGTGACATTTTACCACAGACGACTTATATTTTACCATAGTCAATTTGTTTTTGTGTAATGTTACCATCGTATAAATATGACAAATATTGACATTAATATTTATACGTTACTAATGTCACTCAATTGTTTTGCCTTCCCAGAACCCCTCCACTAACACTTTATGGTATGATATTAAAGTTCAAATTGACCTTTAAGTATTATTACGAATCTTTTGTTTGGGAATATAGAATTTCTATATCCCCAATGGAGAATTTCTTATAATAGAAAAGAGGAGTCTTTTTTACTTTGTTAATGCAAATATAAATTAATTTAAATTGCATTATAAACATGTGATTCTAATGTCACCTAGTGATTACATGTTCTTATTTATTTATTTTTTTGGCTTATACACAGATAATCAAATACGTTAACTGTTAAAAATATTATAATTGAGAACATATGTTTTTATTTAAAAATGAACTTGCGTTAAGGAAGTGAAAAAGACCCGAAAAGTGTTGTTTTTAGACTTTTACAAGCAATTTTTTTAATTTTTCTCTCCGTAAGAACCATCCTCGTACTTCAAGGAATATTATAAAAAAGGAATTAGGGAAATCGGTTCAGTTGTTCTCGAGATTTGCTCTTACCAACACATTTAGCGATTCATTTTTATATAATAGAAGATAATTATCGTTATCATTCATTATCTACTGATAATATCTTGGTAAAACTGTTATCGATAACTGAGATTCTAAGTAGGTTTACCATCTGAAGGCGAGGACTAAGAGGGCGAATATTGACATGTTTGTTCTCGGAGGGAGAAAGGCGAGCCCCAGGCCTCCTTATCCACTAGGGGCTCTCCCCGGGCCCCCAACTTGTGGTATTATGTTACTGCTTCCAGCCCATTTTTCGAACCATCCCGTGGGACTCACCAACCACATACTCTCCAACTCAAACCCATTCCGTCTATAACTACCTCGATTTTTCCTCGTGGTCCTTCGTATAGACTCTACTGGACTCTCGTATTCTCTTTCATTAGTACGCATCCTCATTCTTCCAGAGACAGGAATCCCGGGTATGACACTGTCTTAGTTATCAGGCTTACCACCTCGGGTCCATGTGTTTATTTCTCCCGACACAGTTTTATTCGGTGTTTCTTATGCAAGTAGCTTTTCTCAAGGCCTATGGTGATCCGCTGCCCTTAGTGTCATCTAGTTACCTTTATCGGAGCATATTCTATGCCCGGTTCAGCTTTTATTCTGCAGGCTGCCCTCCAGGCGAATGGTTAAATTTTCCCAAAATTCCCCCAGTTCTCTCTTTAACCCTTTTCCTTTCTTCTGACCCTTCAATGCCGTGTACCTGGAAGTGTCCTAATAGTAAGGCTGATTATTCTATTTACTATTTATATCATTATTTTATGTTCTCCGCTTTTATCTGAGCTCACCACGGCTAAAATGATTATTTTTTGCTATTTCTTCATTGTACAATTATTATACATTTTTTTTTTATCGATGATTCTTGAGAATCTTGAGCTCATATTTGTTGTCCAAGAGCACTAGTTATTGAGTTAGCGAGAGAGGCTAACAAGAGAGAGAAGAGATAGTAATGTCCACGACTCCCGGCCTATAGGAGTTCCTGAATGGTCTGCCTTGTTCTGCCTTGAATGGCGGAACAAGTGACCAGTCGATACCATTCATCGTTCACTCGCAAGATAAAAGAAATGAGCAACTTTTTTAGTTTTTCATTTTCCCTAAACTCCTACTGATCAAAGCTAGAAAAATGACACTTTTCACTTTTCATACATGTCGGTATCGTGATGCATTAAAATTCCGTTTGGAGTAAAGGAATTATTAAGAAAAAAATCCATCAGATGAGAACTTCTCGTTAATTATCTTAAATATTTTGAAAATGGTTGAGAAGCTGGTTCGTTTCACCTCTACTGGATTTAAAGGAAGCTATCAAGACTTGAGTGCCTGAAGAGCGTGGCGAATGGTAAATGTCGTTATATTCCTCTGCCTTTTCACCCAGCACATTCCTTGATAGATTAACAGATGCCTTCATTGGCCTGTTCTTGGAGTCATATGCAATGTCATCCTGATATAATAAAGCTTTTATAAAAAGGCAATATTGATGAAACATCTTCACTCAAAGAGTTAAGAGAACAGACACCACACTCCTTCCAGATTTATTCTTCCTCAATCACTCAGAATGTAACATACTCGCTTTGCTAGAGTATCATCAGTATAACATTCCATTATGATGTTCCAGCAATTGACTTGAAAAGCTTGGTTGCTAGGGAGCTTCCATTGAAAATAATTCCTTAGCAATTAGCTGATAAAAACAATGAATGTACTTGTTTTGTTTTTTAACAGAGTGTAAAAAGTTGCAATCCAGTTGTGTTTAATTTATTTTGTTAACACGGTGCACGAACACAGACGTAGGTTAGAGTGGGTCTCATTCAGAGATCTAGATCATCAGCGCAGGCGCATAACTCGTGAGCATTTCTATTGACCTATTCCTTTGAGCAATTCTATTGACCATTGTTTGTAGTAACCGTCTTGTTTACTTTCTGTTTTCAGGGCAATTAATTTGTAGATTTGTGTTTTTACGCGATTTCTTTTCATTGTTTGTTTTTGTTTTTTTTTTGTTTTTTTTTGTGTATGTTTAACGGCGTATCAACATTAGGGCTATTAACGCCGTTCATTGTTTGTTGTTTGAGTTCTTAGTGTTGTTTGTTCTTGTTTCTGTTAGAAAAATGCGTCTTTTAGATTTATCTTCAACTGTTTTTTTAACTTATTTATTGAGATGTCACACCGAGGCGATATGCTCTACAACTGTTAAAGATGCTGAATTCCATATTCCATCGAAAAACCAGTGATCTATAGTATCAACGAGTTGGATCGACTAGAGTTTCGATATAACCTCGAGCGAGCGAAGCAAGCGGAAACGCATAGCAATTATGCCATTAACATAAGTGCTACGGGTTTACTCAAGGTTATATCGAAACTCTAGTCAACTCTAGTGTGTGTGTCGTACCTCCATTGAGCGTACCTTCATGCCGGAGCTAGAAACTGCCCGGATGTCATCGGATCTGGGCAGAGCCATAAGACTCCAAGGAGAGCACAATGAAATATTTTAGTATTTATAGAAGAACTGTCTCCAAATTGTGAGCTAGAATATAGCAACATCTCTGTCATCCACGCGATTGTTTATCGGCCTCGATTGTTTATCGGGCAACCTGACATCGAATACTGACTGTCGACGAGATGTGTTGACTCATAATTTGTGAGTACAACTGTCATTTACTATAGTACCAATATTGCAACTTCTATTCGGTGATTTGACCCAGCGCCTTATCTATGTTAAATGTTCAATTTTTTTTTTTTTTTTTTTTTTTTTTTTTTTTTTTTTTTTTTTTTTTTTTTTTAGGCGCTTTGACATTTAAGCCATTTCCGTTTCTCGGATAGTTGTGTATAATGAATCAATGGATTTATCTCATTAGTAGATCACAATATAATCAGATTACAATATTGATCTCAGGAAATACCTAATTCCCAGCAGGATATGATTTATTGCCAGAGGGAAAAGGAAGTCACTAATTACGCAACCCTGGAGACTCCATTTTCTCGAAGAAAGTTGTTTGAATAGTAACTTCCGCAGCAAACTTTAAAGGACTTCTGTCTAAAATATTACTCAAGATTTTTAAAATATTTCCCCTGATTTTTTTAGTATTACAAGATTATCAATATTGTATAATCTCCATATAGAGTCAAAGGCGTTTTATACAACTATTAATCACCTTTTAATATTCTAGTGGCACATGAACAGCCTTCAGACGTTAAGAGTAGAGCTTCCTGCTCACCTAGTGTCTTCATGCAAGTAATTTAAGCTTGGAACATTGGAGGCCTTAGAAGTGAGTTTTGTCTTCCTTCTATTAATGCAGGAATTACAAAACATTTTTTAACAAATTTATAATTGCGTTTCTGATGTGAAGTCCTGTTTGCCTTTTTTATTTCTGCCGCCAGTTCACAGACATTCTTCCGCCGAGAACATATATAATCTCTAAATATATAAAATAACAAGTTCGTCTTCGGTTGAGTAAAATATTTTTACTAAGTGTTTTCATTATTTGTGCATCGTATTCAAGATTTATGGCAGCCAAATTTTGGAAAAGTCCAAATTTGCTTCTTTTACGTTCCACATAAAAATATTAGTGACTATGGAGAGTCGTAAATCTATTATTTGATTGATAAATTAATATCGGCCGGAAGAGTGTTTTGGTCAACATGTGTTCCCCAGTTCAGTGTTTATAGTGGCCCATAACCTTCTACGCCTATTAATATCTCCTAAGAGGACAGGTTGAGGAAGCTGTGAGTTCAAACTGACCAGGCAATAGGACAGTAAATGTCTGAGTCGTGAGGTAGGTAGACAACCCATCCAGTAAACGGGGAGGAGTAGCAGTACTCGGGTAGACATGACTTTTAATTCCGTTTATAATGACATTTTCACGACATGGGTGACTGTCCAAAAAAAAAAAACTACAGAATTACAAGGTACACACTTATCACTGTCCAAAAAAAAAAAAAAAAAAACATAGATCAAAGTGATATTATAATTTGTACTGATTCATTGAGTTCTTTACTCTCTATGGAAAGCATTTACAACAACCAACCCATAATCACAAAAATATACACGCAATTAAACAGATTAAAACAACACAACATTCCAATGCTTTGGATAGCGGGACATAAAGACATAGGCCTAAACACAGACGTGGACAACCACGCTGAAGATGCTACCTTTGAAGAAAACATTGACATCAGACAATTAACTACACAGATTGGCTAAATCACTGGTTGCGGAAAGACAACAAATTAAGAGAAATTAAAAACTCAATCAAAGTCTGGCATGATAATCAGTTGTCTTTAAATAGAAGAGACCAAGTTGTCCTGACCAGGCTAAGAATTGGACACTCACTTATATCACATTCATACTTAATGGAAAGACAAGACAGACCCGTGTGCTCCCTGTGTAATGTTACCCTCACGATAAAACACATTCTGACGGACTGCAGAAGACAAGACAGACCCGTGTGCTCCCTGTGTAATGTTACCCTCACGATAAAACACATACTGACGGACTGCAGAAGACGAGAGAATTTACTCACACCACATGACTTACACACATTACTCGCAGAAGGTAGACCACACATCAACAGTATACTACATTATCTAAAGAAAACTAATTTATACAAAAAAAATCTAGCCAATCTCCCTTCTTCTCCTTGTGCTTTCGATTTTAATAGTTTACCTTAATAACCTAAAGATCCGATTTAATTAATTAATCAACCTTATTTTAGTTATTTTGTGTTTATATTTGTATTATAACTGTAAATGAATTGTAGTTTATATGTGTATTTATTATTTTTATTAATATGAATCTTGTGGTATATGCATGTATGTGTGTATATGTTATATGTTATATATATATATATATATATATATATATATATATATATATATATATATGTGTGTGTGTGTGTGTGTGTGTGTGTGTGTGTGTGTGTATGTATATACTTTATTGAAGTATAAATGTAAATTGTATCAACGTCAACAAAGTGTAAAAAAAATTGTATATATTTTAGCGCGGTTCCTCCCTCCCCCATAGCGAGGAACCTTGATTATAAGGTTGATCTCATGACGCAATCCGGAAGTGCCGACTAAAAAATTTTGCGTTTCAGAACCCCTAGAGACCGAAAATGATAGTGGTTAAAATTTGTATATATATACATATATATATATATATATATATATATATATATATATATATATATATATATATATTTGTCTGTTCGCTCTGTAGCTCCTAGACGAATGGTCCGATTTTGATGAAATTTGGTACAAAAATCTATCGTCTAATTTGAAAGGTCAAGTTCGTAAACCAGAAAAATCCGCCCTCTGGAAGATGGCGTTTGGGGCGAAATTCGTGCAAAAAAAATCGTAACGCTTACGTTTTTGAGTTGAGAAGCTTGTAAGTACTCGTTTTATATGCTTCTTGGGCTAGGAAAACGAATGAAACCATTTTCAAGGCGATAGCTTTAACCGTTTTTGAGAAAATTGGAAAAATAGTTTTTGAATACCGTTTTTTGGTTTTGGTACTTATAATCATGGGATTCAGTTGAAACATTTTCTGCATGTTCTACTTTCATTAAAACTAATATGTTGAAATTTTGGTTGCGTTTGGAGTTAAGGAAGGGTTAAAATAAAATATTTTATTAACAAACATAAAAAGTTTTGGTAACTTTGTATACTTTCCTTAATATCTCGAAAAAGATTGAGAATCATGGTAAACGGAAGAATACTATTAGAAAGCTTAGTAAATGCTCTACAAAAAAGGTTCTAATGAAAGTTTGGATTAGGCGATGTCAATCGGAGAAATACGTGCTAAACTTTGAAGTAATTGAGCTCGTTTATTTGAACGGTTCTTTTTGTTTGTTTTTATTCCTTGTTATTTTTTCATTGCTGATAGTTGGATAATGTATTTGACAATAAAACAGATAATTAAAATAAGAAAAACAATTCAAGTTGTAGATGCGCCGTATAAAAAAAAAAAAAAAAAAAAAAAAAAAAAAAAAAAAAAAAAACAATTCATTGCTGGAAATATATCAGGCTGTACCGTATGAAATGTCAGTTTTGGATTTGCCGATTTCCTCCAAATGACTTGAAACTGTCGAGGCTCCAAGTCCGAGTTCTTTGGCATGTTCCCTAGTGTTTGTAATTGCTTATAGTAGTCAAATGTATTTGTCAATAAAACAGGATACGTATAATTAGAAACAATATTCAACTTAACGGAGGTTAGATACTATGAGGGAATAGAGAGTCCTTTCACTGCCTGTAGGAACAAAAGGTCCACAAAAACATGTACCTGCTAGGAGTTAATCCTCAAGAGTTGTAAATATACCCCAGGTATCTGCCGACACAAATACAAAGCCTAGTTTGGTTTTGGTACTTACAATCATGGGATACAGTTGAAACATTTTTTGCATGTTTGAATTTCATCAAAACTAACACGTTAAACTTTTGGTTACGTTTGGAGGTAAGGAAGGGTTAGAATAAAATATTTTATGAATAAATATGAAAAGTTTTGGGAACTTCGTTTACTTTCATTAATATATCGAACGCTGCTGGGAAATTTTGATAAGTGGATAGAAACTATTTGAAAGCTTTCTAAATTCTTTACAAAAAAGATTCTGAAACAATTTTTGATTAGGTGATGTCGATCGAAGAAATAAGTGCTTAAAACTTCAAATACGTCTGTTTAGCTCTTATGAACGGGTTTTTGTCGTTCTTTTCGTATTTTTTGTCTCTTTCCCTTAGTTTTTTATTGATTTTTACTGTTGTAATTTCTTATGTTAGGAAAATGTATTTGTGTGTAAAAGAGGATAGGTAAAATGAGACCAATTTTCTGTTGCTAGAAATAATGAAAAGTTTTGGGAACTTCGTATACTTTCATTAATATCTCGAAAACGGTTGAAAATCTTGGGAAGCGAAAGGTTGCCATTCGAAAGCTTACTAAATGGTCAAAAAAATAGGTTTTGAAGAAAGTTTTGAACAAGTGATGTCAATCGGAGAAATAAGTGCTTAAACTTTGAAGTAATTGATTCCGTTCATTCGAACGGGTCTTTTTGTCTATTTTTATTCCTTGTTATTTTTTAATTGCTTAAAGTTGGATAATGTATTTGACAATTAAACAGATTAAGTAAAATAAGAAAAACAATTCATTGTGAGAAATATAGCTTGCCAAGAGAAAGAGATTCGATGACGACTTTTGAATATTTTCAATTGACATTATTCTGTTGTTTTTTTTATTTTATTTTTTAATTAATTGTAGAATTATTACTATAGTAGACGAACACAAGAGAAGGTGAACAATTTTGATATTTTTCAATGCATTGAAACGTACTAAATAGGTATTTTTAGAAGAGGATTCTGGGGTCTGGCGGACCCGACCAGGTAAAGTCATAATGCCCTTGAACAAAGGCCGAACCACATATTATCTGTTTCTATTCTAAGCTTTTCAAATGACAAAAGGGATATGAACGGAACCGCGCAAAGATGATTCAGTTTCTGCGAGTCGGACTTTTTTATAATCTGTATCAGGGCTCATAGCCATAGTTGCGGAGCCCTTATAATGAAATAAATAAAAACATATCACGACATGGGATATTATTGCCAGTTCAAATGCCTGGAGCAGAAAAAGCTATCCTTCATTCTATGTATTCATTTGTGAGTATACAGAAATAATTGTATTTGAATTCATCAGAGCATTTGAGGTGACTGTCCTGGATACAAAAAATACCAAAATTAGTTTCGTCATTTAATAAAGCCAGGTCAAATTTATATGTTTTAATCCACTTATGTTCCGGTGCGCTTTAATTGGGAAAACGAAATAAACTTTATTACAATGGTCTGGCACCTATTGATATCCGCTGATATTATTACTTTTATCAGTATTATCCCGCTATTGTTTAGTTCATTGCTGTACGTTAAATATACGTCATAGTTAACATTTCAACTTTAAACTATTTATTATAGTTTGTTAACATTTATTTTAATCATGTTTATTCTATGTATAATTAAATTTAAAATAAATAAATCCTATATTCAAATAAGGAAATTTACAATACATTCCTGATTCCTTAGAAGAAATCAGGGCTTATCGCCCACGAAACAAAGCATGTAAATTGAAATTAAATAAAGATAAATGTAGAACAGTACCATGATGAATAGGATTAAAGATTTGTCGTGGCTACAAATGCAAAGTATAGAATGTGAAAATTACCACTTTTCAGAGTGGAAAAGCATTTATTCATAACTTTTTTTTTCGGCAGTCAAATATTCGGCAGATTTGACCTTTTGATAGTGGAATACTTCCCCTTTAATGGAGTGATCTAAGATTCAAGAATTTGCCGTACATAAGTCCAGCAGAAATTAGTAAAGATTGACAATGAAAGATGCATTTTTTCACATTCGTTACTTTGTATTTGTATTGACGATATGAATGTAATCCGTGATAAAATGAATTAGGAAGACATAACAAGCAGGAAAAATGATAGAATACAACAAAAAAAAAAATCATAGAAGGTAAGATTATTGAATACTAGCTGACTACCCGTGCTTAAGTATTTTTTATATTGCGTTAAATAAGGTAAGATCAAAATTAACGCAACTACATAATTTTGTACAGCTTATTATTGCACGGACTTTAAAGCTACCCACGAAACAACATGTGGAGGTAACTGTGATTGTTTCCGTTGGTAAGTAAAAAAAAAAAAAATACAACCACTTAAAAAGTTAGGTAAACAGAGACAAATAAACGCTGAAAAGAAAAAAACTAACAACTTTGAAGTTTTAAGTTATCGATTGACATCGCCCCACTGAGCATTAGAACAGAATCTTATTGTAGAGAATTTAGTAACCTTTCGAATAGCCGCCTTCCACTTACTACGATTTCCCAACCGTTCTCGAGATATTTTATAAAATACACTGAGATCCCAAAGCTTTGTATCACCATTAATACAGATTTTTTCCGTATACTTCTTACCTCCAAACGATACCAAAGTTTAAATATCTTAGATTAGATGATTGTCAAATTCCTGGTACAAGTTTCAAGTGAACCGATCATCGTTTCTGAATACCCAAACAGAAAATTAGTTAGGACAAGTATTTCTATCAAGTTTTCTCGTAAAAATTTTTAATATCGCTTGAAAAATGGTTTCATTCGTTTTCCTACGTAAGGAACCTATATAACGAGTACCTGCAAGCGAATGACCGATTTTTTCGCGCAAATGTTGCTCCAAAAACCATGTTCCAGTAAACGGATTCAGCTGGTTAATGACCTTTCAAATGAGAAGAAGGATTTTTGTAGCATATGTCATCAAAATTGGTCCATTTTTGAGCCGATGAGAAACTTCTTAATAATTCAAACCCTTCTAAAAAAAAAAAAAAAAAAAAAAAAAAAAAAAAAAAAAAAAAAAAAAAAAAAAAAAAAAATGGAATATCAAAAAAACCTTTTATAATATACTGATATCCGAAAACTTTGTATCACCATTCATACAATTTTTTTCTATATACCTTGTTTCTGAATACCCAAACAGAAAATTAGTTTCGAAAAGTATTTCTATCAATTTTTCTGGCAAATGGCTACAGAATTTGCTTAAAAAATGGTTTCATTCGTTTTCCTACGTTAAGGAATCTTTCGCACAAATTTCGCTCCAAAAACCATGTTCCAGTAAACGCATTCAACTGGTCAATGAACTTGACGTTTTAAATGAGAAGAAAGATTTTTGTACCAAATGTTATCAAAATCTAACCATTTTTGAGCCGATGAGGAACTTCTTAATAATTCAAACCTCCCTAAAAGTACTTAAACATGTGAATATAAAAAAATAACTTTCTTAGCGAGTGTTTACATTCTAAACGGGTTGCCTATGCAAACTTTTTAAATTTTTGTGTTAAGTGGTTCGGGATATTATTACCTCGGATGGACCATCACCAGGGCTTAAATTCTATGAGGGACAAAATCACAGTTTAGTTCAAGTAATTCAAGGACTGCCACCATAGTTGAAATTAACCTCAATTAAAAATAGTACTATGAAATAGATAATGTACGGTAACAGCTGTTCTCTTATCGTCCTAGCAACACATTCTACCTAGGCTTGGCTGCTCTAACCAACTAAAACTTTAAACCCCTCAAAATATACTTAAAAATTCGAATATCAAAAAATCCTTTCTTAGCGAGCGTCTACGGTCTATAGGGAGTGTCCATGCAAAATTTTAAGTTTTTCTGTCAAGCGGTTTGGGCTGGGCGATGATAGGTCAGTGAGTGAGTGAGTCAGTGAGTGGGTGGTATGAGGAAGGATAAAGAGGGTGGTATAAGGAAGGATATAGAGGGTGGTATAAGGAAGGATATAGAGGGTGGTATTAGGAAGGATATAGAGGGTGGTATAAGGAAGGATATAGAGGGTGGTATTAGGAAGGATATAGAGAGTGGTATTAGGAAGGATATAGAGGGTGGTATAAGGAAGGATATAGAGGGTGGTATTAGGAAGGATATAGAGGGTGGTATTAGGAAGGATATAGAGGGTGGTATTAGGAAGGATATAGAGGGTGGTATTAGGAAGGATATAGAGGGTGGTATAAGGAAGGATATAGAGGGTGGTATAAGGAAGGATTTTGTCATTCAGGAAAAAAAAGCTTGTATTAAGAAATAAAGATTTTAATATTTAAAAAAAAACATACAATAATAACAAGTTTTATTCATACTAATGTACAAAGTAAGTAACGTTGAATCATTTTTTTAAATAGTTTATATTGCACTTTAAAATCACTCTTTTTTCGAACATTTTGTCACTTATTTTATTCGCCTTCGGTAAATTTGTCATGGTCGCGAATGAGGTCTCGACGGCTGCAGACGCTGGTAGTGGTGTATTGTACTTAATGAAGACTTTTTTTCATCTCGGGATATTTATCCCGATGTATGTGCAGCTCTTCGATTTATTCCGCAAAGAAGTGTAACATTAATAATTCAGCTTTTGCCAGGGGAACCCTCGTGTACTGAAGGCGCGAAAATATTGTTTTGCTTTGAGTCGGATTCAGAACTAAAGTAAAAAAAAACTTTTATCTTTGCTTGATTGTTTTGTTGATTTTTTTGCTGTTCTTCAATTATTTCCTTCGAAATTATTTTTTTTAAATTTTGCAAAATTTTATTCTGATCATTTTTTTCTAGCATACATAGCCACTTATTCTTAAATCGTGGATAGGAGAGAGCAGCAATTGATGCACATTCCGCTTCGGAAGTATTGAAGTCAAAGTAGTTTTTAAATCTTGTTTCAATACTAAGAATATAATTTTCGATCAATGGTTGAGAATAAATTAAAGTTGTTTTTTGCTTATTTTTTTGCAATTTCTTTTTTAATGCTACGAGGCATGGTAGCACAATTCCAAAGAAAGTGTTGTTCTCACTTTGCATAATATCCAATGCTTCCGCTACTGTCGCCGCACATGTTAAATATTCTTTAATAAGTAATCGAATTCTATATCTTTAATAGGGGTTTTTATGTTTAAAGCTCGATGTAATTGTATATTTTTTCTTGAATACCTACAATTTGTTGGAGGGCATCATAAAGGCTGTTCCAGCTTGTTATTCCTTGTCTACTAAGTGTATGTTGTAATACATCTTCAATTATTTCAGCAGTTTTCGGCCTAGCGCTAGCACTCCAAAGGATGTTGCACTTTTTCAAAGTGGAAGCATGAATCTCCGATAATGGAGTTCCCTTGGTGCTCAAAATTTTATTAGCATCAATTGTTGCACATAAACTTAGTGTATGGGAAAAGGTGGGGAGGCAACAAAGAAAAATAATTAGACTCACATTCGTCCGAGCTTGAATCCGATTCTTCATCACCATCCGACCAAACTTCAAACCTAACTTCAGCTGTATTTTTATTTTTTTCCCCACTTACTTTCGTAGATTGAACGCCAAACAAGCTAAATGCTTTTACAAAATTACTGGCGTAATCAGTCACTGATGCAATTAGTTTATTAGAGCCTAATCCAAATTCTGCATTAATTGTTTTGATCATATCACTAATATGGTCAGAACTGTGGGTTCCCCTGAATCGCTGACAAGACAGTGCTCTTGAAATACGTTTCAAGTCTTTGGAAATCCAATGGACCGTCATGCCTAGGAAGCTTCTCTTTCTTCCCGACCAAATGTCAATAGCGCTGCATACATAGTCAACATTTAGTAATTCAGATTTTATTGCAAACAATTGTTTTTCATAATAGATGTCTATTCCACGCCCCAAACTTCGTCGACTTATAATATTTAAGCCGTATTTGCTAATCTGTAGGTCCTTAAATATATTTTTAAAATAGAAATTTTCTACAGACCTTAATGGTATCATGGAGTCAATAAAAAATTCAATGATATTTTTATCTAACTTTTCTTGAGAACATGTCTTCAACATTTTCTCTGTTTTCAAGGAGTCGATATTTTTTGTAGTTAGAGGTTTATATTTTTTACTTTCATTCTTCGCTTTTATATATGCTTTATAATCATTAACGGAGTCTTGACCATGTTTTCTTTTAAGATGGCTTAAAAAGTTAGATGTAGAATTATCAAACCCTCTGACTTTAGTAACCATAGGCAAACATTAAGTACACAATTCCATGACATTGTGTGCTGTAGACTCATCTGGAAGATATTTAAAAAACGTACCGTCCAGTAAAGTAATTCGTGGCAGAGAAAACGTCGACGTACTTGGGCCAGAAATTAGCAGGATATTATCTATCTATTATTTATCGGTTCCAGATAAAAAGCTGTGTGAATCTTCATCCATCACTTATGTTGTTAACTAAAAGAATTAACTTTAAATACAAAAAAAAAAAAAAAAACACTTCCGTCACTAAAGTAAACAAAAGGAGAAGTTAATACTATCAGGCAAACAATGCAACAAGAGATGCGTGGAATAGAGACCTAGGTCCTAGACGGCGACATAATTAGATTACCTCAGACTTCCTGCTAGACATACTAAAACCTAATTAGTAAGAATACAACACTAGAAATTAAACAGCTACACAGTATTCTTCATACAATTCTTAAAAACGTCTAATCAAACTATATATATATATATATATATATATATATATATATATATATATATATATATATATATCAATTATTTATACTTAATATAACATCAAATACATATATCTATACAAACACATATAAATATATATGACTGCATGCACACACACACACACACACACACACATATATATATGTGTATATATATATATATATATATATATATATATATATATATATATATATATATGAGTGTTGTGCTGACATTGGCACGGTTCGTATCGGGTCCGTATATAACTCGTCAAAAAGAAAGTTTCGGAGTGCATTTACGGCTGGAAAATTTGCATGGACTGACTTTAACAGCTGTTTAATGTTTTGGAAGAGTGAGAAAGCTGAAACATTCACGTGGGAGTCTCGTTGATCGATGGAAAGATCTATAACTCCGGGTTTAAGGTAGGACAAGGTGGCCATATTAATTAGGTTATTACGCATGCGCCTATCCCCACTTATTACTGATTATGATAACCGCAGCCTCTGCAGCCAGTATAATGATATCTATTGAACAGGTGTATGTCACCTTCTTTTAACGTGAACATTGACGTCAATATTCACGCACCTATGGGAAGTAATGCAATTAAAGCGTATCACTGAAGGTCTTTCCAATAAATAACATCTGTCCACATTTAAAATATAGTTTATCCAATAACTCAAAATCTTATAAAATGACAGACTCAGTATCGTTGCAGTCAATGATGGATCTCTTAATGGACATAAAGACAGAAATTAAAAAAGGCAACGAAGATGTTCAAGCATTGAGAGTCATGATGGAACAATTTAAAAATGAATTAGACCTCATAAAATCCAGGCTCGATTGTTTAGAAAATGCCCGCCAACAATTCGAAACTTATACTACACAAATAATAAATGAAATTTCTAACAAATATTCAGGTGTAGATAATAGATTTGATAGGAGAAAAAATGTTCTAATTTTCAATATGACTGAGTCTGAAAACGAAACCCCGGAAAATCTTGAGGAAAGCATTATATCCTTCTTCTCAAAGGAGCTTCATGTTAATATTACTCTGATTGAAATAGACTTCATGAAACGAATAGGGAGAAAAAACATCAAGAATCGTCCTATTCTCATAAAATTTCTCACTTTGCGCAGAAAACTCCAAATCTTAAGAGCTTCACGTAATATTTCTGACTCCGGTGTTCGCATTTCCTGGGATTACAGCCCAGAGGAGAGGGAGACGAGGAAACAAATGTGGCCGTACATAAAATCTTCTAGAGATAAACGCCTCATTGCTAAATATAACGGGACGAAAGCAGTTATAAATGGAATTCAATATTCCCTCGATGAGCTGCGAAGAGGGAGATTCATAAGCCAGGAAGTTGCTTCTGTTGGTCCTGCACAGCATACAATGGAGAATCCTCACCAGGACTTGCTAGGACAGCTGGATCAAGTTCAGAAGAAGAGAAAGGCCATGTCACAAGTCTCAATGAAGGACTTCTTATCCACAGTCCGGGTCATCCGGCCAACTGAACTTAGCGTAACTGGGAATAAAGTTGAATCTAAGACTTTCGGCAGTAGAACTAGATCTTACAAGATGATAGAAATCTTACTGCAGGGCACTCCATAACCTATCTACTTATGGCTATACCTAGGACCTTCTCTTCTGCTAGGAACCCCATCATACCGTCATAGAACCAGTCTCTACCAGCATCTGTAGAAGGCTTCATCTATATATCCCTCCCTACCTGCTGACAAAGTGAGGAAGTTCGGTCGTTGCAAGTGGTACCGAAATGATTAGTTTAATGTGGTTATTGTGGAAAGGTGTTGTTTTTTCCTTATATTCCTCTTATGATAGCATGTGGTTTATCTTATTTTACTTTTCATTATTTCGATTTCCATATAAATGATTTGCTTGCATTACTTATTATATTTTTTGTGCTGTCCCTTGCATAACATGTATTTGTTTTTACTATTTAGTTTGTAATACCATTAGACCAATTAATCTCTTACGTTATCTAGCATGTACATAAATTGTTATCTAGTTGTTTGATTAACTATTATTTTCATATTACTATTTTAGGTAAAATCTATTTATTGACGCATTTATTTAGTTTCTTCTATTACTTTATGGTTGGACATTTCGATATGTAAGGATGTATTATGTAAAAAATTCCAGAATATGTGCACACACTCCTTTGTAGAGGGCATTGCCCTATAACAAAGAACTAATAAATAAATAAATCATATATATATATATATATATATATATATATATATATATATATATGATTTTCATAATACATAAAATAAAAATATATATATATATATATATATATATATATATATATATATAGACGGAATAGTTCTATTATTATAGTAAGAGGGACTTACTGACAGAAAAAGCAAATACTAACGCCAACAATATACGTACTTTAAAACTTACCTAAAAATACTTAAAAGAAAAAAAAAGAAAGCTTCCAATATCCTTATATCGCCTCCTATCTTCCTCCTGATTCCACCTTCCATACCACCTCCTATATCCTTCCTTATACCACCCTCTATATCCTTACTTATACCACCCTCTATATCCTTCCTAATACCACCCTCTAAATCCTTCCTAATACCACCCTCTATATCCTTCCTTATACCACCCTCTATATCCTTCCTAATACCACCTCCTATATCCTTCCTAATACCACCCTCTGTATCCTTCCTAATACCACCCTCTGTATCCTTCCTAATACCACCCTCTATATCCTTCCTAATACAATCCTCTATATCCTTCCTAATACCATCCTCTATATCCTTCCTCATACCACCCTCTATATCCTTCCTTATACCACCCTCTCTATCCTTCCTAATACCACCCTCTATATCCATCCTAATACCACCCTCTATATCCTTCCTAATACCACCCTCTGTATACTTCCTAATACCACCCTCTGTATCCTTCCTAATTCCACCCTCTATATCCATCCTAATACCACCCTCTATATCCTTCCTAATACCACCCTCTATATCCTTCCTAATACCACCCTCTATATCCTTCCTAATACCACCCTCTGTATCCTTCCTTATACAACCCTCTATATCCTTCCTAATACCACCTCCTATATCCTTCCTAAAACCACCCTCTATATCCTTCCTTATACCACCCTCTATATCCTTCCTTATACCACCCTCTATATCCTTCCTAATACTACCTCCTATATCCTTCCTAAAACCACCCTCTATATCCTTCCTAATACCACCCTCTGTATCCTTCCTTATACCACCCTCTATATCCTTCCAATACCACCTCCTATATCCTTCCTTATACCACCCTCTATATCCTTCCTTATTCCACCCTCTATATCCTTCCTTATACTACCCTCTATATCCTTCTTTATACTACCCTGGTCGTTTCCTGAATTATCGGAATAAATCGTAGTGATAAATTTAGAGAATCAATTAAAACCAGCAACTACGATTAAATAATTGTTAATCGTGAAATCAGCTATTACGATTAATTAATTGTTAATCGCGAGAGTTCACAACTACGATTCATCAATTGTTAATCGCTGGATTTCACTACAATTAAATTTTTAATCGTAATTGCGAGTTGATGCGATTGAATTTTTAATTGTCTATCGTCAATCGCCTCTGCGATTAACCTTTGCCCAACTCTGCTTATAGACTGTAGACAGAGAGACAACTTACAAATACCACACGACTTAGTTGAAATATTATTACCAGGTAGCCCTTACATCAACACAATACTCAAACATTTAAAAACACTCAACATATACTCAAAAATTTAATAAAATATGTAAAATTTATAGTAAAGTATAGTTGAGCTTTTGTTTTTTTTTTTTTTTTTTTTTTTTTTTTTTTTTTTTTTTTTTTTTTTTTTTTCTAAATGAAATTTCCAATTGCCCTCCATCTGCATTAAAAGTAAAAAAATCGAATTGTGATAATTTTAATTTAAAGTACTTATACATATTCCTTATAATATATATACCTATGTATATTTATTTATTTTCTATTCCTTTATTTACTATTATTTTGTTGTTTTCAGTTTAATTTATTTTGTTATACTTTATAATTATTTATTTCATTTTATTTATTTATTTATCTTTTTCTTTTGGACTGAGAGAGATTTTCATAGTGATAAACTGTAAGGAGACCATCGCCAATCGTTACGTGTCTCTGAAAACAAATAAATAATTTATCTACTGTAGTTCGATTGTAATAATTTTCCTGCTAAAATGAATTACATTCAATTAAAAAAAAGAATGAAAATAAATAAGACGCATAAAGGTACAAATCGTAAATTGAAATTTTAAACACTTTTACCTGAAATAAAGAAATTTTTCACCGTTATATCTGGACTGCATTATCGATTTCTCGCTATACAAACACGCTAAAAGAAAAGTTATTTTTTTATAAGTTTAGGTAATTGACGCCAAAGATATTTGTTAGAATACGAGGATTTTTTAAGTTGAATTATTACAAATAGCTATTTTGAACTTTAAAGAGAATATATTTTCTTGAGTTAAGAATGCTAAATCTTTGATTCGTGGTCATAAGGGCTTAAGTCGTTTTTTGATTTAAGTAGTTTGTCAACACCTATTTTTTATTCTACGCTTTATTTGTAACTGTTAGTGGCAGTACTTGAGAAATGTAAGAGCATATCGCCCATGTTACGGTGCTCTAACAAATAAATATAAAAATGATCGAAAAAGGTAGAAATTTATTATAATTCCAAAGAAACCGACATAATTACAGATGACGTCGATCTGTGGATTTTTCGACGACACCTTGAAGGAATATGAGAAAAGACAGAAACCTCAGAGATTCTTCGACTCCTGCCAGAAGGACTCGTTAAGAGACTTAGTGAGCTCAAAGAGCGAGGCAACCCCTGGAGGCGCGGCACTACGTGTCTGGAATAGTTCGGTTCTCTAGCCTTTGTGAAAAGCTCAAAGCCTCTGTAATTATCTACCGCAAACCTCTCTTCACAACTCCATCCTACATAAGCCTTATACATCTACCATGTCCATAAACGCAGGTTATTGACTTCAGAAACTATACAATTCAGAAATGAATTGTTTTTATTTCTTCTTTAGCGAGTGTTTCCATGTGAAGGAAAATCACTTATGACGCCGACCCCATGGCGCAAACATGAAGCGCCACCATTAATTAATTCAGGATGTTGAGAGTAGATATTCTGTAGTATGTGCAGACATTCTGTAATATTTGTGTGTCGCGAGAAGTGTTAGTGAGGGCAAGAAATATTACTCCAGGAGTTCAGGTTCTTGTATCGACTACAGCGCAGGGAGCTTCTGCTTGTAAAAAGAGCCGTTCACAACAGGTACAGATTCAATGTATTTTGGTACTTGACCTATCAATATTTTAAGATTTAATTAGTTTTATAACTCAGGACATCCAAGAGATAAGTTTTATTAAGATGCTTGGATAATATGTTTGAATTTATGTATTTTGATCGGGATGTGTCTATTGTGTATTTTCTGAGGAATTGCAACTTACAAGGGAACATCCCCAAGTGTCCGGGGCCAATTTCCATAAAACATTGTACATTTATTAAACGCGTGAAAATAATCGATACGTATTGGTTTAGCTCTGCCAATCGCACGTTTAAGGTGTGAAAGCACCCTTCCAAAGTACACTTCAAATATTTTAACAAAGTGAGTACACAGAGGTGGTGCCACCGATTTGGCCCATTTTTTTGTGGCGATTCTACATCAAGAAATAGTTGACACGTGTCTCTGACCGTTCCGTCCAATAGGCCTTAGGAGTTGAGAAATAAAGTAAAATAGGTTGAAAATGCTTTATTTTATATATCTAGTTTTGAAAATGATATCGACATGATATTTTCACCAATTCATTTGTTTTATAGAGTAGATTAATGCAAATATAAAGTCGTCGAACAATTATTCATATTTCGTCAAAAAAAATTCAATAATTTGCTTTCGTTTGAAGTAAACTTGGACTATAAATTTTTTTTACACCAAAAGTAATAGCAGATTTAAAATCAGCAGCCCGAGAAACTCTAATGTGGTAAATATCATCTAAAACAAAAAAAAATAATACTTTTATCCTCCAATATCGAGAGATACCGGAGACTACTTGTCTCTTCCGAAAGGAATTTCTGTTTTTAGCCACGAAACTCGGTACATAGCATTTCCTTAAAAAACGATTCCACGAACGAAATCACGAATATTGGTCCACCAGCTGCCAAACCTGCTCGGGAATTGGTTGTCATATATTCCACTAAGAGTGCTGAACATGTCCGCTGTATCCAGTTTCTGCTGTTCATTAAAAATATAAAAGAACAAAACTGTTCATTTTTAGCGCGGTTCCTCCCTCCCCCATAGGGAGGAACCGCGCTTATAAGGTTGATACAATGAAACAATCCGGAAGTGCCGACTAGAAAATTTCGCGTTTCAGAACCCCTAGAGACCGAAAATAACGGTGGTTCAAATTTGTATATATATATATATATATATATATATATATATATATATGTGTATATATATATATATATATATATATATATATATATATATATGTATATATGTATATATTTATATATATATATATATTTGTCTGTTCGCTCATTTCTGGCTTCCCTAATGGTCCGATTGTGATGAAATTTGGTACAGAAATCCGTCTTCCAATTTGAAAGGTCAAGTTCGTTAACCAGCAGAATCCGCTCACTGGAAGATGGCGTTTGGGGCGAAATTCGCGCAAAAAAATCGTAATACTTACGTTTTTGAGTTCATAAGCTTGTAAGTACTCGTTTTATATGCTTCTTGGGCTAGGAAAACGAATGAAACCATTTTCAAGGCGATAGCTTTAACCGTTTTCGAGAAAATTGGAAAACTGGTTTTTGAATACCGTTTTTGGTTTGGGTACTTAGAATCATGGGATTCAGTTGAAACATTTTCTGAACGTTCTACTTTCATTAAAACTAATATTTTGAAATTTTTGTTACGTTTGGAGTTAAGGAAGGGTTAGAATAAAATATTTTTTAACAGACATAACAAATTTTGGTAACTTTGTATACTCTCCTTAATATTTCGAAAAAGGTTGAGAATCTTGCAAAACGTAAGATTACCATTAGGAAGCTTACTAAATGCTCTACAAAAATGGTTCTAATGAAAGTTTTGATTAGGCGATGTCAATCGGAGAAATAAGTGCTTAAACCTTTAAAGTAATTGATTTCGCTTATTCGAACTGTTCTTTTTGTCTTTGATTTTGGTACTTAAAATTATGGGATTCAGTTGAAACATTTTCTGAATGTTTGAATTTCATCAAAACTAATATGTTGAAATTTTGGTTATGTTTGGAGTAAAGAAAGGGTTAGAATAAAATATTTCATTAACAGACAAGAAAAGTTTTGGTAACTTTGTATACTTTCGTTAGTATCTCGAAAACCGTTGACAATCTTGTGAAGCAGAAGGTTACCATTCGAAAGCTTACTAAATGCTCTACAAAAAACAAAATAGGTTCTAAAGAAAGTTTTAATTAGGCGATGTCAATCAGAGAAATAAGTGCTTAAAACTTTAAAGAAATTGATTTCGTTTATTCGAACGGTTCTTTTTGTTTGTTTTATTCCTTGTTATTTTTAAATTGCTTATAGTCGGATAATGTATTTGACAATAAAACAGATTAAGTAAAATAAGATCAATTTATTGTTAAAAATGTAGCGTTCAAAGAGAGAGATCCCAAGGCTTTCCAAATGCCTCTGAGCGGAGGCCTTTCTGCCCGACTTATGGGATAGCTGACCCATACAGGTAAGATTGTAAATCAAGACCTTTCAAGACTGCTTTGTTTGAGATTTCATTTGGATAGGTATTTCGCTATTGATCTAAACAAAGTAATAACTGTTTCTATTCTATGCCTTCATAAGCACTAGAGATAAGAACGGAACCGCGCTAAGATGACGCAGTTCCTGGGAATCGGACTTTTATTTTTTTATTTAGGAATATAGTTTACTAGCTGAATACCTGTGCTTCACCACGGCCGATACGTATTTTTTATATAGAGTTAAATAAGATATGATCAAAATTAACGCTACTACATAATTGTGTACAGCTTATTATTGCACGGACTTTAAATTTACCCAGGAAACACCATGTGGAGGTAACCGTGCTTGTTTCCTTGTTTGACAATAAAAAAAATAAAATAAAATAAAAAAAAACGCGTAAAAACTTAGATAAACAGAGACAAATATACGTTGAAAAGCATAAAAGTAACAAATATTATTGCACGGACTTTAAAGCTACCCACGAAACAACATATGGAGGTAATTGTGATTGTTTCCGTTGGTAAGTAAAAAAAAAAAAATAAAAAAAAATAAAAAAAAAAATAAAAAAAAAATAAATAAAAAAAAAATACAACCACTTAAAAAGTTAGGTAAACAGAGACAAATAAACGTTGAAAAGAATAAAACTAACAACTTTGAGGTTTTAAGCACTTATCTCTTCGATTGACATCGCCCCACCGAACATTACAACAGAATCTTATAGTAGAGAATTTAGTAACCTTTCGAATAGCCGCATTCCACTTACTTCGAGTTCCCAACCGTTTTCGAGATATTTTAGAAAATACACTGAGATCCGAAAACTTTCTATCACCATTCATACAATTGTTATTTCCATATACTTCGATTCTTAATACCCAAACAGAAAATTAGTTTTGAAAAGTATTTCTATCAATTTTTCTGGTAAATGGCTACAGAACTCGCTTAAAAAATGGTTTCATTCGTTTTCCTACGTTAAAGAATCATTCGCACCAATTTCGCTCCTAAAACCATGTTCCAGTAAACGGATTCAACTGACCTTTTAAATGAGAAGAAAGATTTTTGTACCAAAAGTTATCAAAATCGAACCATTTTTGAGCTGATGAGGAACTTCTTAATAATTCAAACCCCCCCTAAAAGTACTTAAACATTTGAATATCAAAAAAAACTTTCTTAGCGAGTGTTTACACTCTAATCGTATTATCCGTGCAAAAATTCAAATTTTTGTGTCAAGTGGTTCGGGATATTATTACCTCGGATGGGCCATCACCTTGGCTTAAATCCTATGAGGGACAAAATCACAGTTTATTTATAGTAATTCAAGGACTGTCATCATAGTTGAAATTAACCTCAATTAAAAATAATACTATGAAATAAATAATGTACGGTAACAGCTGTTCTCTTATCGCCCTAGCAACGCATGCTGCCTTGGCTTGCCTGCTCTAACCAACTAAAACTTTAAACCCCTCTAAAAATACTTAAAAATTCGAATTTCAAAAAATCCTTTCTTAGTGAGAGCCTACGTTATATAGGGAGTGTCCGTGCAAAATTTCAAATTTTTCTGTCGAGCGGTTTGGGCTGGGCGATGATAGGTCAGGCTATCATCGCTATTATTCAGGCTTGTAGTGTACCTATACTATATTCTGAAGAATGTGCTTAGTTATACAGCTTCCGCGTGTCGTTCTTTATTCATTGTTTACTACAGAAATTACAGAAAATTTATCGTATACAATTTTTTAAAAAAAGAAACAATATATTCCAAGTATTATCCGCAAATAACAAATTAATGAAAAAGTCATCAAAATTGGAAGCACTAGATGCAAATAGATATTCAAATATATAGCGAGCTGATTTTTATTTAAGGAACACATATTGTAATCATAAATTTCAATCTTTATTCAGTCCTCATATTTCTAGACACATACAATCCAATGTTTCAAAAACCTATTTATTGCACTCCGATGGCTGCAGAAGTTATGTTAATGCTCCTTGTTCCCTCTCAACCACAACCCAGACAATGACCTTCAACTATCTTACGAGGCCAAACTATAATTACATCAACATATTCAAAGCTGAAATTTTAATGAAAATCCTCAAGCTCAACAACTTTACACTAACTTACATCATGACAACCCGTCACCGTACTTTGTAATATACACGGCGAATGTCAAGTAGAGGTAAAGATTTACCTCAATGCTGCCAAGTGTTACGTTACTATATATTTTTGATCCGGGCATATGCTACTGTAAATGTTATTTAGGAGAAAAAAAACGTGTTTTTTGTAGAACAATTCTACAGTGCTTGTACAGATTATTTTGTAACAGTATATTACTTATTTGACATCAGTATACAATTTTCTTCAAGGCCAGTGCACTCTCGTTCAATACAGAAAACTTTGTATTAATAAGAACGTCTAGTTATAGGCAAAATTTCGAGAACCAATAATCTTCAAAAAAAAATACTGCAAGCTACTGTTTCTTACAAATGTTATAAAATGTAATTACTCTTCTAACAATATACTTAGAGCTGAGATTATCTCTTAATTGCGTAATGTTATTTGTTGTTTTTTTTTTTTTGTTTTTTTACGGCGCATCAACAAATCATGGCTATTAGCGCCGAGATCCAGGGTGCAGCCAGGAATTTTCTCAGCGAGCCCTGAGATGAGAAAATATCTGGCGCCGGTGGGGATCGAACCCACCATCTCCCGCTTATGAATCTAGCGATGCTATTTGTTGTTTCTAATTAGGGGGGAAACAACAAATAAATAAAACTAATAACAAGCATATTTTTGTGATCTTATCACTATTAAATAAAGACTATTTTTGATAAAACTAGCATTTTATGATGGAATTAAATCTTACATTAAAGTTGAATAAAAAGAAGCAAAACTTCGAAAGTTATATACAAGTTGCTACAAGTGGCGCCTCTGTACCGAACGCACTGCAGACATCTCATCAGTGCTAATGTAGCTTTTAGAATCTCATCATGGTTAGCTCTTGTTTTTGAATCCTTGCGACCAGATGGCTTATGTCCTAAGAAGATGCTTAATACATTTACCATAAAAATAAAAATCAAGCGAGCCCATGCACAGAGCTAAATGTCTCAATCTATCATCCTGGGTAATGTTGATAGGGCTAGTTGTTATAGCTTGTGATTAGTGAACTGTCCATGTTTAATGCTGCCGATAGACACATTATCATATGACCAGAGGTTATTTTTTATTCTAAATTAATGTAAGTCTTGCTGTTATCATTAAATATCAACTTCGTCAAGAATAATTTTCATTTATTTCAAATAAGATCACAAAAATAAACATGATATTAGTTTCATTTATCAGTTGTTTTCACCCTAAATGTCCAATTAGATTATGAAACTGAGAGGTAATTATCGATCTGAGTATACCTTTGGAAAGTTAATTAAATACAACTTTTGAGAGATTTGCCAGTTAGCAGAATATATTTTGGAATATATTCTCGAAATATCCGGGGCGAGGTTAGCTCAGTGGTAGAGCACTGGACTAACAAGTTGGAGGCCTGAGTTCAAATCCCGAGCAAGGACTAAAGATTTTTTCTTCTAGTGTCTTCGTTCATTGGGTGAATTCGGCCTCCCTGACCGTCCCTAGGCCGACCCAGCCTTTATTTAATTTAATAATGGCTAATGACTCTAGCAGTCGAAGCAGCCAAGGGGGAAATCAGGCGGCCGGAGCATAGTACTGACCACACTATCTCCCTAGTGGGCCTTTTGGTCAGGAATCAGATACCTCTATAGTATCTGCCCCTCAGGGCCCTCGTGGCCTGTTACGGGACTGATTTGATTTTTTTTCTCGAAATATTGTAAGACCTTTTTATTAATATAAGTTTTTAAGTACTTATTGCGGTTTAAATAAATACTTGGCATCTACATGCACTACTACCTGTATTCTCCCGCTATTATAAGTGTATTTTTTTTTCTAACGTCTTAACCTTCCAGTAGTTGCGGCCACTGTTGGAACACGGGCCATCGCGCGGCGCACTTAGTGCACCATCGTGTTTATTTTCGTGCTATTGTATTTTAAGCGTCTAGTTATTTTTGTTACTTTATTGTATTCAACTTTTTTATTTAAAAAAAAAATATTTACTTTACAATAAGACTGAAAATTTTAGGGTACCTAGCCCAACAGTTGTGAAAGAAGGCGCGGCAGGGTTTTCCTTTGACGTACCTGAGTTTTTTGGGACGTAGGGTTTCCTGGCAATTACTGACATGATGAAATGCTGGCTATGCCACTCTGTGTGACAGCACGTCTGCTGGAGGATTAAAATTATTGAACTTATTGAGGAGATAATAATGCAAACGAAATTCTACGGGTTTAATTTCCAGTTCCTAAGCAGAGCGCCCCTAAATGGACATTATATATATATATATATATTAACATTTTTCAAAGGGGCAAAGTTGTAGTTCTCGTCGAGATCCATAAAATGTTGTCCTTGGAAATGAAAAAATAACACTTCTAAGGGCTCAAATAGGCCTTTGAGTTTCCTCTTTATGCATTATATTTTTAAAATGTACTAACAAAACAAGGAGGAACCGTGCAAACGGGGTTTCGATACGTCAAGTAGTTCTTTGTAAAAATACGTTTTCATTTGCATGTTTCCTCATCTAAAATTCCATAAAAACTTGAATTTATTTAAATAGTATTTTTATTAAGGAAGGGCTAATTCAGCTTAGGAGAATATATATATATATATATATATATATATATATATATATATATATATATATATATATATACATATACATACATTCATATATGTTTCTGTGGGTAGAACCCTTAGAATGCTATCGGATCTGAGAGGGACCGACCGCCGGGTGCTACGAGCTTTGAGAGCCGATCCTACCCCCAGTGCTAGCCTATTTTCCACCCTCCGCGTGGGACTTTGGTTTGGAACAAGACTATACTCAGTCAGAGCTCCCGCCTTGGGTCGCTCTTATTACGTAGATATATAACAGGGGACATGCAAAATTGCTTGTTTTGTTGTAATTTAAGATGCTAATTTCATTAATTGTGTGTACTTTAGTGTGACCTTTTCAATTATTCTAACAAGTTTCTTATTAAAATTAATAAATAAACAGTTTCTAAAATAATATTTCAATTGTTTCCGAAATATTTTAGTTTTAAATTTAGCACTATTAGCCCTGTTAGTATGAATGCACCCTTTTATCAAAATATTCATGAAAACAATTTCTCTTCTCTTCATTTTACCCATTTTATGATTTATATCATTGTTATGATTCTTCAATTTATTTAGTAATTTTTTTAAAATATTGATTGATCTTTATTGTTAATTTACAATCTGTACAGTTATCTACAATAAGTAATTATTTAGTAAATAACTGGGTCTTTTTTTACTAAAAACTAATCATTTTATTTTTATATGCAACTCATAAAACTGGTTACGTCCAATAATTACTTGCTGGAAAAAAACAACACTTTTTTAAAATTTGTGTTTTGTATTTATTTTAAAAACAAATTTATTTATAATAAGTAGTATAGGCGCTAATGACCTACATGTAGATGCGCCGTAAAAAAATAATAATAAAAAAAATAAGTAGTATATTAATTACTATTAATTAATAAATAGTAATATAATAATAAAGTAATGAATTAGAAATAAATAGTAGGTATATAGCAAAAATATTAATAATAAACTTATAAATATAAAAATAAATAATAAACCAAAACTAGTACTGAGAAATATTTGTTAGGGTCATATTTCCCCACACCTAATTTAGCCTAAAGGTGGGAAAAGGTTTGGCAAATTTTAGTAAAGTGTCTGCAAACAGTAGAAATAACAAGCCAACCCCTGCAGGTAGCCGCCTTAGTACAGTCTGAATTGGTGATAATGGACCTTTCAGGTGGTCTAGGATACTCCGCTCGAGATAAAGTTAGCTTCCACTCACAATAAAACCGGGAAAAACACACGTAAAGACATTCTTCTGCTATCTAACGGATAGCTAAGTAACTAGACTAGTTGTACAGCGTCATACAAGAGATCTCTGGGCTTTCTCGAAGCAGAGATTATACAACGAATATGAAAACGAATATATTCGTATGTCGCACTCTGAGGAATGTCCCGGCTGCACGAATATATTCGTCCTTCGCACTCAGAGCATTTTTTTAGAGAACGAATATATTCGTTTATAGCACGGAAAGGGTTAATGAAAAAATCAATCAGAAGAACAAACTTTTTAGGGATGCTTCTAAGCAAGAGAGATAGGTAAAATGATACCAATTAAAAAACTCCCCTGAACCGAAAACATGTTTATCAGGCTGCGTAAAAAGACCGGGTTCGATAAACTCCCGCGAATAAAAAACAACCATAAAAAAAAACATTACATTCATTCTTGAAAACTCCTGAACTATGAACCATTAAATGAGGGAATGAAAAGAGTGACATACCCCTTTGTTATAAAAAGTACTGGAAAATTTGGTTTACTTTTTTTCTTTTCGTAGTCGTGCGCCTGCATCTAGGCGATTAGTGTCGGAATTGGGTTGTCGACCTTTCTAAACATCCCTGAACTTTTATTGAATCGTTTAGTGGGCCATATATGAAAAAACTCAACTTGCTTGAGGCAGGATTTCAATCAAAGGCGTTAATCACTGGACGCGGAAACTCCAAATTTGCTTCCCTGCGAACATTTGATATTGATAACAGATACAGCAGTGGAATGTCCTTCCCTTCGGAATTGATCAAAGTAAGCAACTTCATTAGAATAGAAACTTGGCAACTTTAGCGATGAAATACATGTTAAAGTTTTTTTGAAGATAGTTTTGGATTGAGTTCCGTCTCAGTAGTAAGATTAAAAAAAGAATAGTGTTTTATTTACAAACTTTTAGCTTGAATTACCAACCTTCGTTAGGTTAATTACAGCTGAAAATTACAGGACAAGTTTAATTGTAAGGTAATTAAAATAATAAAAGTCCGTCACGCAGGATCTGCATAATTACTCAGCATGATGTATAGTTTATTCTGCAATGCTAAATAGTGTCCTTGAACTAACCTGCATAAATAAAAAAAATTTTAAATTTAATGTCCATTATTATTAACTAAGAATTTTGGAACGTGTTATCTATAGATTACCACCCTTTTATAGCCATGATAGGGCCTTTTTTCTAAAGAAAATCCACCACCCCATTGTGGAAATCGAACCTACGACCTTTGGCACAGAATGTTAAGTGCTCAAGCCAAACATGAATAGTTAGGCATTTTTATACGCATGATTAACAGCTGATCCAATTATTAAGTTTTTACGAAATTTTGTTCTGAAGCAAACCCCAACTTCAAATGGGTCGATTTCTTTTTTATTCCAAATTTTGTTACAAGATAGTGACCATAACGACCGTTATTCCGCCCTATTTATAACAAATGAATGATTTGGTTCCTGATGATTCCCAGTTCATATTCGATATAATTTGCTTATTTCCTTCACACATATTTTTTTCTTTAGTTTATGTAATTTTGTTGAACGTATTCTGGTGTAATAATAATTTGTGTGGTGAGGAAACCCGCATCTATATGGAAAGATGTTGCACGTTAACAAACTCGTCCAATCATTTGTTATTTTAATCAGTTATAACAGAACTATTTTGAAAAATTCTTTCAAGCACTCATAACATTCCGTCGTAAGACAATCTCTAGAAATTCACTGAATTTTGAGTTATATGAGTTGTCCAGATCTTAGACTAAAAATATTTTTAATTTAAACGATTGTTTTAGAGTAGGAACAAAAAATTCTTGTTAATTTAATGTTTCCGGTTAAAACTGTTAAAAATATCTTGTTAAAATGATATTAATCAATATTTCATGTTAAAGTAAGTCACAATGTAATCATTTAAATATCTATTTCCTCGAAGCCAGGGAGATTACACGCTAAAAGATTGTTATAGAGGCTTGAAAAGTGGGATTGTTCTTTCATGAATTGTGCCTCATTCGTTTTTCTACGTTAAGGAACGTATAAAACGAGTACCAGGCTAAGAATTGGGCACTTGCTAATAATACATTCTTACTTAATGGAAAGGCAGGACAGACCCGTGACCTCAAAGTGTAACGTTGCCCTGACGATAAAACACATACCGTCTCCACAAAACCAGTACCGGGCTAAGAATTGGGCACTTGCTAATAATACATTCTTACTTAATGGAAAGGCAGGACAGACCCGTGACCTCAAAGTGAAACGTTGCCCTGACGATAAAACACATACCGTCTGCAGAAAACGAGTACCAGGCTAAGAATTGGGCACTTGCTAATAATACATTCTTACTTAATGGAAAGGCAGGACAGACCCTTGACCTCAAAGTGTAACGTTGCCCTGACGATAAAACACATACCGTCTCCACAAAACCAGTACCAGGCTAAGAATTGGGCACTTGCTAATAATACATTCTTACTTAATGGAAAGGCAGGACAGACCCGTGACCTCAAAGTGTAACGTTGCCCTGACGATAAAACACATACCGTCTGCACAAAACGAGTACCAGGCTAAGAATTGGGCACTTGCTAATAATACATTCTTACTTAATGGAAAGGCAGGACAGACCCGTGACCTCAAAGTGTAACGTTGCCCTGACGATAAAACACATACCGTCTCCACAAAACGAGTACCAGGCTAAGAATTGGGCACTTGCTAATAATACATTCTTACTTAATGGAAAGGCAGGACAGACCCGTGACCTCAAAGTGTAATGTTGCCCTGACGATAAAACACATACCGTCTGCACAAAACGAGACAGTTTGCTCACGTCACAACAGTTGCACATATTACTTGCAGAAGGTACCCCTCACATCTAAACTATATTACATTATTCAAAGAACTCTAATTTGTACAAAAAAAATCAAGCTAATCTTCCTTCTGCTCCATGTATTAGAAATTTTAATTATTTATTTTAAATAATAATTAAAAATGATTTGGGTTTTATATGTTGTCTTGTGGATGCAAATAAATATTCCTTTATACTTTCATATTTTTTTAATTTATATCCGAATTCCTAGTGATTTATATATATATATATGTATTCTATTTAAGTTTAAATATATCAAATTTAGCCAATCTTCTAACTGTTTATTTTAAAAATCTCATTTTACTTCACTAACGTATTTTATTTTTATTTAACTAAAATATATATATATATATATTTTATTTAAGCTATTGTTAACATTAGGTTAGTTTAATTGAAACAATATTATTACTAAGTAAATGAATATCTATTTTAAAATGTCTATTGGTGCTCATCGCCATTCATGGGAAGCTTTTAAAATAAATAGATAATAAGCAAATTATTTAATTTTTTTCTATGCTAAACATTTGCAACGAATACTTCATTCAGTAACACCATTATAAAATAGTTACCGGAATGAGGTAAAAGGAGAGAGGAATGGAATTCTGAAGGCTTCCACTTAGGATCTGAAGTGGATTGTTGGAAGAGCTGATTACTGGCAATATTCTCTAATTACAGCGATCCTCTTGTGTAGTAGTTAGTGGATCAACTACTCCCTAATCAGAATAGATAACTTTAGATCAACAACCTTTAGAACATTATTATCTGCTGTATTCTTGGAAGAATAGATAACTTTAGATTAACAAACTTTAGAACATTATTATCTGCTGTATTCTTGGAAGAATAGATAACTTTAGATTAAAAACCTTTAGAACATTATCATCTGCTGAATTCTTGGAAGAATAGATAACTTTAGATTAACAACCTTTAGAACATTATTATCTGCTGTATTCTTGGAAGAATAGATAACTTTATATTAACAAACTTTAGAACATTATTATCTGCTGTATTCTTGGAAGAATAGATAAATTTAGATTAACAACCTTTAGAACATTATCATCTGCTGAATTCTTGGAAGAATAGGTAACTTTAGATTAACAACCTTTAGAACATTATTATCTGCTGTATTCTTGGAAGAATAGATAACTTTAGATTAACAACCTTTAGAACATTATTATCTGCTGAATTCTTGGAAGAATAGATAACTTTAGATTAACAACCTTTAGAACATTATTATCTGCTGTATTCATGAAATAATATAGAAACTAAGTATGTCTGACACGAAGAAACTCCGTCATTCAACTGTATAATCCTTATATCTGGGGAGCGGATGTTCATGTAAAATAGAATTAAGAAGGTTATGCTCGAAGCTCGCACACTGTAACATCCAATTGACAAATATATATATACACACACCCACACACACCCACACACACACACACACACACACACACACACATATATATATATATATATATATATATTTAAAAATTTTAACGGCTGTCATTTTTGGTGTCTCTGATGCAGGATCGATACTCATTTGCAAAAATGTGTCAAAATTTGCTTTATGAGACCGACCTCAATTGCTACCTTTCCTTCGGAAATTGTGCAGTAGTGAAATTTTCTAAAATCATCGGAAATGCCCAACTATAGGCCCTAAATCTTCATGTGATAAACTGCAAAAGCCTCCAATAAATATTATGTTTATTTTAGTCTATGGGATGTTGTTATTGTTTTCAATTTTGACAAAAAAAAACTAAAAATATTATAAAAAGTTATTTCAGTAATAATAACAAGCGATCCTACATTAGAGTCACCACAAATTACAGCAATTGAAATTTTTAAATAGTTATATATATATATATATATTTAGTGAAGGGGGTGTCCAATCGGTGAATTTCATTTTTTTGTCTACTACTTGTTAATACGTCCTCACTAAAAAAAAAAATTAGCTGGTTCATGAAAATCATCCACGACCTGTCAAATCCCCAATGAGTAATTTCATTTTTTTTTTGTTTTTTTTTTAAGGCGCTTCGACAACTAGGACATTAGCGCCGACATCCAGGGTGCAGCGAGGAATTTCCCCAACTAGCCGTGGGATGAGAAAATTCCTGCCTTATGAATCTAAGGCGCTAGCCACTAGACCACGGGAGACCCCAGATTAATTTTATTATTGGTCATTTTAACTATAAAGAGTAATTTCTGACCTAGGTGACATAGACTTCTTCTTCCTCTAGACTAGTAGATCGCAAAAAGGCAATAAAAATAATTTGACCTGAAATAACATTTCAAGGTCATTTTTGCGGGGGTCAATTTGGGGGTTATTTTTCCGATCTCGCATTGGAGAATCATCTGGCCATCGGATGACCTGTACTTTGATTAAAAGTGTTAACCAGCAAATTCTACCGTAACACTAGTTTTTTTTTAGGTATATTCGGGAAAAATAAACATTAATTCTTATGATATTCGTAAATCGCCTTTTTTAAGAATGCGCTTTATAGCCTTTTTTTTGGGGGGGGGGGCTTGGAGAATCGAATAAAACAACTTTTAACGATAAAACTGGAATTTTTCGTTTTTATTACTCAAACTCATGTATTAAGTAGAATACATCTTAAACATTATATATAAATTCATATTACGGTGAAAGTTGAGGATGTCTTAAAAAAAAAAAAAATAAATAAGTAAAAAAAAAAATAAAATAAAAAAAAAATTATATCTACAGAAAGGAGACGTTTTGAAATCTTATGTTTTATTTGTTATGCATCTTCATAAATATTTTGAAATTATGGTAATAATTCGAAAGCCTAATAAATTTCCTTCAAGGCAATTCCAGATGAACATTTTGATTCGATTTCGACGTCTTGGTCCTTTCATGCAAACCTTTTCAAGCCACACTAGAAATAAACACTTCATGGAAACGGGCTAAATTTCCCGTGACTCCTACTTATTCTGCAAATTGCCGTATCGACATGAAAGCCGAGTCGGTGTGCAGTTCAAGCTGGACTATCCTGATTATTTATCAACACTATCACCATATTTGTCATTAATTTTCAGTACATTTGATATTGTTTAAAGGGATTTCATATATTTCTATTTACTTAATCACAGGGAATAAAAGAGAAACAAAAATGTAAAAGGTTTATATTAAATTTTGATTGTGTCGGATCTATGGATGCAATTGGCGGAATGAAAGGCGATTCTCGTTTGACAGTAGAGTAGGCTGAATGGGCTGTTATGGCGGAGTCAGGGCTCTGAAAGCCTCCTAATAAATCAGTAGGAAGGGCTGCGGAAAAAAATACCTCCCGGTTTGCCCGAAACAAACAGAGAAAACAAGTAGCCGGAAAAAAAACAAAAACCCTACTCAGGATAAAAATGAAACAACTGACCCACTAACACTACATGGGGCAGAGTTTGGTCCTGACACAGTGTGGAGAGGACGGCTGCATCTGATGGAGTGACCGAGTGGTCGGCAGAGATAGGAGGCCGTCAGAATACGCAGGCAACTTGAATAAAAACAAATCCCAGGATTAATTATTCATATCTCGGCTCGCTTTCTTTCGCAAAAAAAACATCATCAGGGAGATTTTCCAATTATGCACAGAAAGGAAAAGACTGTATAGATTATGAAATGTAGAAACCACGGGAGCTTAATGAAATAAACCAAATACTACAGCAAGCCTATGGTTGTACCAGATATATTTCTTCATAAAACACGAAAAACGTCCGAACCACGGGAACTGCATCATCTTTGCGCAGTTCCGTACATTTGACTAGTTCTATTACTAAAAGAATAGTAGCAGTTATTAGGGTTGGGAGCCGATCTCATGCAAAATCTATAAATATAAATATCACGCGGCTGTCTGTTTGTTCCTTATACAAATCCACACCGTTTGACCGATTTTGACCAAATTTGGCACACAGGTAGGTCTTGATACGGGAAGTGTCAGAGGCAAGGTCAAACGTTCCTACTAGCTGTCTGTCTGTATGTTTGTTCTTTTTAACAAATGCACACCGTTTGACCGATTTTGATCAAACTTGGCACACAGGTAGGTCTTGATCCGGGGACTGTTATAGGATAGGTCAAAATTCTTTATGAATTCCAAATCCTTTTCAAGGTATTTGGAAAATTCTAAATTACAATTTTTTATCTAAAACGGTTTCATGTAAAGTTTTCAAAGTGCGGTCAAAATCACGCTGTGGTAAAACATTTAAATTTTCATAACTCCTGTCTTGTTCACGTTAGAAACTTGGAGAATGTGTCACTATTATTGCACTTAGCTATTGCCCTTTTAAACGACATACAACACATGATATGTTATGGGAACAATTTTTTTTTTTTCGAAATCCAAAATAAACTTTTGACTTTAAATATTTTTAAATACACATTCTTAAAAATTTTCAAGAAGTTATATATAATAGGTCATGTCAATATTTTTTTGTATAGGAAGTTTGGTGATGGGATTGCAATGGGTTCTTATTCAAAATAATTTAAAACCGAAGGCCGCTTTGGACTAATTTTACATATTTTTATATATAAGAGCTTTTTAATAAATAATTGTAAAATTTAATCCAAACTTTACCATTTCATATATTTTATAAACATTTAAATTTCAATATCTAATGTTCGATTTAAATTCAAATTTGTATATACATATATATATATATATATATATATATATATATATAGTATATATACAAATTTGAATTAACCGTACTTTCGTGACCGATGGGGTGAAACGTGGGCCTTTCTCCCCCGGACTGCGGCATGAGGTCAACGAGTTCAATTTTGTAAACGGGCTTCCCCCCAAGGGATTGAAGGGCGATAAAGGGAGGAAGGAAACGCGCTAAGAAAAAAAGAAACATCTTTCTAAGACGAAAAATGTCTAGCTAAAACGAATCATTGAAAGAATTCGCAGTCCATTCTGAATATTCGTAACTAATTCCATTGGGTCTGTTGAACGTTGCATATGTTTTGAAGAGGGAGTCGATATCTAACAGGCTTGTTGCATGTATAAAATTTCCGTTGTGAAGGTAGAAACCTCATGGATAAATGTACAGCTGTAAAGTGTACAAACGACCCCTAGTAGATATATTTTCCTGGGATATATGTAATGTATGCCTGTACATGGCTTGGATTCTCTACCCCTGCCTGGTTCCTGCTTTATCTCTTGTCACCAGACACTTCACTCCTGTCTCTGTCATGTTCAATCCAAACCTACTCACTTTTGAATTTATTTACAGGCTCTCTTGCTAATTCGTATTATTTTAATTTTGAGCATAATTATTTTATTAATGCATTCCTCGGAAATATTAATATGTTCATTTATTTTATTTATATTAATATACATTCCTAAATAATGGAAACTTTCCTCTGGTAACTTCCCGATGACATAAACATTCTCACTGAACGTAATCAATAAATCAACACTGTTCTCAGTCATTTTATGTCACAAGTACATCAAAATATAAATTAAATATACTATAAAAAACGTCCAGATCGCAGGAACTTAGCGCTATGCCGTTCTTATCCCTACTGTCATTGAGAAAGGTTAAATTTAAACAGGTATAATTTTGGTTAGTACTTTCATGAAATAATTAATGACCACAGATAGGTCACGGTTGTGAGGGTACATACCTCTACATCACTGAAACATGACTCTCTGGCCTTGTCAAGGTTCGCTCTAAAAACACACTGCTTACTGCTTCTTATTTTATTTTACCATAATACTAATTTTACAGATAAATGCAATTTAAAACAAAAAAAATATCAATTAAAAAGTGATTTAATGAAAGGCAAAAACCCGTTTAAAGAACAAAAGAAACACATTTGATCGCGTTAATGACCTCAACATGACATTACGCAGGCCTTAAAAAAAAAAAAAAAAAAAAAAAAAAAAAAACATTCTTATTTCTCCGATTGACATCGCCAAATCGAAAATTGTAGAGCATTTAGCAAGCTTTCGAATGGTAACCTTTTGATTACTAAGATTTCTAACCGTTTTCGAGATATTAAGGAAATATAGGGGTCTCCCGTGGTCTAGTGGCTAACGCGCTAGATTCATTAGCGGGAGATGGTGGGTTCGATCCCCACCGGCGCCAGAAATTTTCTCATCTCATGGCTCGCTGAGAAAATTCCTGGCTGCACCGTGGACGTCGGCGCTAATGGCCACGATTTGTCGATGCGCCGTAAAAAAAAAAATAAATAAATAAATAAAAATTAAGGAAATATACGAACTTCCCAAAACCTTTCATGTCTATAAATAAAATATTTTATTCTAATCCTTTAACTCGGGCCAAAATTTAAACACCTTTGTTTAAATGAATTTTAAACACGCAGAAAATATTTTAACTGAATCCCATGATTCTAATTACACAAACCAAAAACTTGATTCAACAAATATTTTTCCATTTTTTTTTTTTTTTTTTGGAAAACTAAATAATAAAGAAACTACTATTCATTAGTAGTTTATTTTTAATAGAAATATTTCGTTCTTCTTTATTGGTAATTGGTTTTTAATTCCTTTTTATTAAAAAAAAAAAATATAGCCTAATCAGATCATATCATGGATAGTGGAAGTGAGAAGGATAGAGAAAACTTTACCTCTGGTTGTTCAAAGAGTTGAAGAGACTATGAGTTACTGTTTATTAGTGAAGTTGCTAAGTTTCTCAGGCCTAGTCTTACCTGATAATGAAGGAAACTTCTAAATTAATTCAAACTATTTCCGGTTCCGAAACTACTAATGCAAGCTGCCTCTCACAGGTAATCCCGGCAGACCGCTGAGGGATTATATGGTTAATGTATTTGCATTTGGAGCTTATTCAGTAAATAGTCAATGCCATTAAAATGGATTGGTTTCAATCAATCAGCAGTATAAACATTCTTCTCGTGAAACCAGTAATAAAAACAATATGGGGGGGGCTATAATCCCAACAACAACATGGAACAAAAACTCAAAGTAAAGAAGCTTTTAGCTCTCACATTTCCTAACAGACGAGGCGAGAAGGGGATAGGTTCATGAGTTTTACTCTATGACCCAAACATCACAAACCTCCTACGCGTTTAAGAACAACATTTAGTAGACGCTCTCACCAAAACCTCTTGCTCAAATCACCTCCTCTTTCTTTTAGATTCTAACTAAACTTCTAATTTCTAAAAGAACATAAGTTCCTTTATAATATATTCCGCACAAAAGGAAGTTTATGTGCACCAATCTTTTTTTCTAAGCAGGCCTTTATGAATAGTATTTGAACAAGCAATGAATAGTATTTTGACACCTCATAAAATATCCGAAGTCATATTTCTGACATCAATTCATGAAGGACCTTCTTTTCATTCAAACAGCTTAGTATAATGCTTGATAGTTAAGAATGAGATGAGCAAAGAGACCACCATTCGAAAAGAGCCGAGACCAGCTGTCACTGTACAATCCCCATGTGTGCAATCTTACTCTATCCCCACTATTACAAAAAGCTTGAAGAATTCTAACTTCCCCCTTACTTAGTCTCATTCTAAGACTAGCCAACAATTATAGCATCACGTCAAATTTTGACAATCATTTCACGCCCCACTCTTCTCCACACATTAGTTATCGTTTTCATTTTAATTTTTAATAGAAAAGCAAGGATGAGCTGTTCAGATCAAATCTCAGGTGCGAGAAAGACGCTCGAAGTAGGATTTGCACGTACCTTATTCACGGAGAAAACAACCCAAATTGTGACCAGCAATAATAATTTTAAGGCGACACAGATTTTTTCAAATATGGTAGTCATATTGACAGAGCATTGACATATTTAAAAAATAATAAAATCCACTATATATTTGTCAAATACCACTCACTCACTCACTGAACTATCATCGCCCAGCCCAAACCACTTGACAGAAAAATATGAAATTTTTTATGGACACTCTCTATAGCATGTAAACACTCGCTAAGAAAGGATTCTTTTTATACTCAAATGTTTGAGTACTTTTAGAGAGGTTTGAAGTTTTAGTTGGTTTTAAAGATGCACTCCTAGGAAGCTAGGACAATAACAGGTCATTTGTTACCTTATTGTATGAGCGTCCCAGTGTCAACAAACATTATACTTTGATTACTGATCAATAACTTATAGTATGACGGGAAACGTGCTATAATGAACTGCACAAAATTACGTAGTAGAATTAATTATGATGATACATTATTTAACGCAATAAAATAAGTACTTATCCGCCGTCGCGAAGTACGGGTATTCAGCTAGTGCACGATAAATAGATGCTACAATAAATAATAGATGCTACAATAACCATAAGAATCCACTTCATTATTGCAATAATAATAATAATATCTATTACCTCGGCGCTAATAGCCAAGTTGTAGATGCGCCGTAAAAAAAAAAAAAAAAAAAAATAACTATTTCACTCTAATAATTAAATAATTAACTTAACTCACTGGCTCTATTTGTATTTAATTATTTTCCTTTATATTTCTTTTTATTTCATTTTTGTTTCCTTTACTATTTATACCTGAAAAATGTCAATACGTACATAATAGTCTATAGCAACTAATATTTTCGAGTGGCATCATTAAATTTCATCCGCATCAACTTACTACTGGAAATTAAACTATATTCGACTTAGATGCGGAGCATCACCAATAAATAATAATATGCACCCCAAAACTAAATACGATATTATTTATATATTTTTATTTTTTACGGCGCTTCGACGTCTAGGCCATTAGCACCGAATTTTTATTAAAACATAATGATATTATTATCATTATGTTTTTTGTTTAACGGTGCATCGCCATTTAGGGGTGGTTTTTGCACCGGACAATCTATAAATCGCTACCTTCCCTAAGCACCCATGCTGAAGCAGGGAATTTTTCAACAGGCCCTGGAATGAAAATACTCCACGTACTGCAGGCGAGAATCGAACCCACATCTTCCGCATTTGAATCCAAGGCGATAACCACTACACCCTAAACACAATATTCTCTTAACTACAGAACACATGACTATGCTGGCGAATTCGAAGAAATCGGATGAATAACGAGTAGAGTTTAAGAATAGTACTTACATTTAAAAAACCTGTATTTCTGAAATAGTAATGACCCATTATTTTCCAATTAAAATGCTTGTTTATTTGTTCTTTCAGGTATTTTAACCAAACAAAGGGATGAAGTCGCCATAAAGCGATTCTCTATTTAAGATATAAATGAGCAATGTTGGGAAACTCCAACTCTCTTGAGTGGAGATAAGAAGTGTTTTCATCGAGACCAATAAGCCAATAAATCAATAGATTTTCCAGCAATTTTCTCTTTACATCATTATTCCAGCTAGCATTGGAGTACAGCTTCAATTCATTACACAAAATGTAGAATTTCCTTTTAAAGTAAGCAAACGTTTCTATAATTTTCCAAGTATTTATTTTTAAACTCCATTTATTATTTTTGCTTCCCATTTCCTCAAAAATATAATCATTTTCCCTTTAACTGGTTGTTCTGCCTTGCCTCACTAAATTGATTCGTTCCTGTAAAATGTAAAGAAAAAATTCACTAAATTATCACTTATTTGCTGGTATTATAAGAATTAAATATATTTTCTCGGAATACATGCCTTCTTTTTGCACGGGAGATTTTATATTGCTGATATTTTCTATGATATTAAGTGTATTGCCATTTTTATACCAAAAAAAAAATCGAAGTAATCTTCGACTGTTGTAGTACACGGCCAGGTAATTTTTTGTTGTAGTTGTTTTTACGGCAAATTACCTGCTTGGCTTTGTGCGCCTGGCTATGTAAAGGTTGCCACCCTTTAATAATGTCAGTAGAGATAATGTTGCCTAGGAGTCACCCATCAACTAGCCATGCTCGACGTTCTTTAATTTCGATGATACACAGGAACGTTGATATTCAACCTGACAATTCTATGCCATTTCCAGAGAAGAGATCATGAAATAAAATATCTTAAATGTTTGTTTATTGTTCTCAATTAATAGGATCATCCTGCACAACTTGTTTTTTCTGGTAATCGTGAATCCATAAGCTCACGAAACGATTTAATTGAAGTAGATAAGATTAATTTGCACTAGAAGTACTAGTGCAACTAGTACTACTAGAACCTACTAGAAGCACTGTAACTAAAGCTGTATTGAACGAAAAATGTCATGGTTTCGCAAAGATGTTACATCGACGCTGTGCAGGCGAAATCATACATTACATTTTTTTTTCATTCCATAGCATTAATGGCCCTAAGGTTGGCAAGCCTTTAAAAAATAATAAAACAAATTAAAAAAAAAAACAAAAAAAATTGAGGGTATATTTTGAGATCGGAATAAAGTTCATAAAAAAAGTGGTACGATGTGATGATTTATATTTTTGAAATTCCAGTGCTATAACTAAGACGATTCACTCTAGGAACTAAATTTTTTTTTTTTTTTTTTTTTTTTTTTTTTTTTTTTTTTTTTTTTTTTTTTTTTTTTTTTTTTTTTTTTTAGGCGAAAAACATTAATTTATGTAAAAAAATAAAATCGGTTTCAGTAAAATTCTATTCAGTATAACGATAATTAAGTATCTTACATTAATTATGAACATATTGCTTATGTATAAATTTCTAAAAATCTAAAATTATAAAAAAAAATAATAGTAATAAATACACTTTTTCCAACGCAACCTGAAGTAATATAAGAGTCTAAGATGAGTTTAGTTGTTGAAAGCAGCGGTCTCATCGGACCGATTGTGCCTAAACGATTTAAACGAGTTATTGTCATATTTTCGTGGAATTAATATTCACAAACCGATTTTCAGGGCATATACAAAAGACAAGTTATAAGATTGTGACCCTTTGCTCACAATGATATATTTAAACGAACAAACGCAAAGTATCGAATGTGAAAAATTGTCGGTACCTCATAGATGACTCTATATATATTTTATCCTATAATATATTTTAATTAGACGTAATGCACATTCTTTAGATTGATATTCAGTAATTGATAATTATTTTTCTGTCATTTTCTGGACATTGCCACAACGTATATCAGTCCAACAGCAATCAGGAAAATTTATATTGAAAAATGCGTTTTTTCACATTCGATAGTTTGCTTTTGCATCGACGATATCGCCCCTGCCATTTTCAACTATCGAATATGGAAAATCTCGTTTTTGAGATTCGATTCTTTGTTCTTGAATTGTGGACGATACGGCTTGTCGCAAATTTTCGCTACTCTAACTCCTTTAGAATAGCCAGAATGTCTTAAATAAAGTAAAGAATAAGACCATTTATTAATAAATTACTTCGTCAATGTATCGAATAAGTTCGGTGACTACTTTGCTCCGATTTTCATATTCGATAGTTAGACATGGTAGGGACGATCTGTTTAGAGGCATCCAATAACGTAAAAAATGTAGAGTTATTAACAAAAAAAATTAATGAATGGTGACATTTTTTAAATATTTGGCTTTATGCCATTTTTAAAATCTAGTCTATACATTTGTCAAATACCACTCACTGACCTATCATCGCCCAGCCCAAACCACTTGACAGAAAAACTTGAAATTATGCATGGTCACTCAATTTAGAATGTAAACACTCGCTAAGAACTTTTTTTTTTTTATATTCAAATTTGTAAGTATGTTTAGAGGGGTTGAATTTTTAGATGGTTTTAAAGCTGCACGCCTAGGCAGCTTGGACAATAACAGGTCAGTTGTTAACCTATTGCATGAGTGTCTGTGTACTATCTATCAGTCCAGTCAACGAACAGTTATAGAAGGAAATTTTTGGAACACAATTTTTGACTTCGTAACTTTGTTTGGGCTGGATAGGAGGTGAACATATCAAAAGTCCTCGCCCGTAGCCATTGTGCCGGGGGGAGGGGGGTTTAGAAGGTCCCATTTTTCGGGTTTTCACTTATATCTCGGGAACCCTGCGTCCTACCGACATGACTATTCTATAACAAATGAAAGCTGATTAAATTTCCTACAAGTTCTATATTATAAAGTTTTTCGAGATTTCTTTAGTTTTCGAAATATCCGCTCTTGAAAGTCTGTCATTTTGGGGAAAAACACTTTTACCGCATATTTTTTCCCCGTTTTGACTGGATCTCTCTTCAACAATGAACCAAAATAATAAATAACGGTTATAGAGTTGTAGAGTATTGCATTCGCTTCAATAATATATATATTACTTTGCTATTTTCTGTATTTTCCTTCAAACGTAAAAATAATTTCAGTGTTCATATGTTCACCTCCTAGTCAGCCCAAACAAAGTTACGAAGTCCAAAATTGTGTTCCAAAAATTTCCACCTATTGCTGTTTTTAAGCATTCCTTTCCTGGACTGTTTGGTCTATCCGAGGTAATAACGTCCCGAACCCTTGTACAGCCTTCTCATCCCTCTTGGACATCTTGGAAGCACGATTTTTTAAATTTAACGTCAATTTATTATTGACAACTAATTTTGACCTGCATTAGGTTATCAGTTTTTTGACACTGGTCCGGAGCGCTTCAGTTTCAAAAAATATTACACTTTGATTACTTATCAATTGACGAAGGAATAGTTTGACGGGAGCCGTGCCATAATTAATCGCAAAAAACGATATAGTAGCGTTACTTTTTATGATACATTATATAACGCAATAAAATTACAACTTATCTGCCGTGACAAAGCACGGGTATTCTGCCTGCAATGTGTATAAATGACAAATAATTAAATATATGTTCCCCGGCGTTTAGGTTGTGCACTGCGAGAGTAAAACAACTCCGAACTAGAGATAAATTGATACAACCGTTCAGAGCAACGTTCAATGACCGAAGTATTGTATTCAATACAATTAATATCTCAGTGAAGTGTTATTGTATAAGAAGAAGAGGCTCACGGCCGAGTGGACAGCTGAGATAGAAGCACGGCCTCCTGGATATAAGTTGGACCGGAAATAAAAGTGAGAGCCCAATATAACGACTCCATTGATTTCCATTATCTCTCACTTCCTCCTTTTTCTTCACCATTCCCTATTTCCAAGCCCATACCCTCTTCATATCCCCAGTACTCCATTCCCAATACACCCTCACGCTTCGAGTGGACACCTCAATCTAAGGGAGGAAATTGAAAAATTATGATCAATTGAATCAATATACTTCTTCATTCTGGTCCTGTACCGGGCATTATGCTTAAATCATGAGTGCCATTGACGCTAGCAGAAGAAATAAATAACATTATAATTGTTTGTTTGTTTATTTGTTTTTTAGGGCAAAGAACTACGTGGCTATCATTAGGGAGATAGTTTGGTCAGTACTATGCTCCCGCCGCCTGATTTCCCCCTTTTGAGGTACCCATTAATAAATTAATTAAAGGCTGGGTGTGCCTAGGGATGGTCAGGGGAACTGAATCTAACCCATGAACGAAGACACCAGAAAATAAAAATCTTTAGTGCTTGCTCGGGATTTAAAACGGGGCCTCGAGCATATTAGTCCAGTGCTCTAGCACTGAGCTAACCTCGCCACTGAAAAGATATTTAAAATCTGATAATTTGATAAAGAATACTGTCATATTCTAGTAACAAAAAGGGGGAGGGGAAATCTGTTCTTTCCCGCATATATCGAAAAAAATGGAAGTTATCGTTTGTCGTTGGCAAAATTTCTTTGACAAGCCAAAACAAAAGTATGCATTTTACCAGAAAAATAAGATATATTAATATAGGTATATACGGTTTATCCCTGGAAGGCTCAAATTTTGGAAAGTACCGTATTCCTTCATTTTGAACTTTTTTTGTGTGTGTCTGTTTGCCTAAATTGATTGATCTTTTAATTGAACGGAAGTCGAGATGGCTACTGCTAGTTTGCTGTGCATTGAAGCACGAAAATGTTTGTGGAGGTTTGTTGGTAGGAGTTTACATTTTCCTCGAAATATCAAAACTGTTAGCTGTTTCAATCCAAAGCATTCAGAATGAAGAGGGATAAAAACGGAAACGCGCTAAGATGGCGAAGTTCCTGCAAGCCCGACAGGTGAGCAGCATTTGATCGGCGATACGAGGCCCTTATTACAAATAAAAAGTCCGTCACGCAGGAGCTGCATAACTAAGCACTTTCCTCAGAATTTGGGTAGTGTAGACTGCTTTCCAGAACAATTTGCTTAAAATATCCTACATAAATAAAATAAAAACATGAATAGTTCTCTTTTAATTTTGTAATGAGTAACTGATCAATTATTAATTTGCTTCCAGAGTTATGTTTACACATGGTACCTACTACACTACGTAATAAATACAAAAAACCTTATATTATCGTATTTTGATCTAACGCAGGAACAGGATACAGTCACTCTAGTGGTAGAAAGCGCTCCTTGTGGCGGCTTTGTGAACCTACGTCTGGCGGGCTTTTCTATTGAAATATATTACAAATTAAACCCCCGCTTTCCGATTGACCGATTCAGCTCATTTTTACAACACATCTTTCTCATGTGTTACCCACGACGTATACCGCGTTTCGTTACAATACAGCAGAAATTACGACCGGTATGAGTATATTAGGAATTTGGGTCCGGAGTAAACCCCCCCTTCTAATGAACCGATTTAGTTTATTTTTACAACACATATTTACCTGTAGATTACCACTACGAATACCGAGTTTCGTCGAAATATACCAAAAATCACGGTTGGTAGTGGCGAATTGGTATTGTGGGTCCGGAGTAAACCCCCCCCCCCCCCCTCCTAATGAACCGATTTAGTTTATTTTTACAACACATATTTACCTGTGGATTAGCACTACGAATACCGAGTTTCGTCGAAATATACCAAAAATCACGGCTGGTAGTGGCGAATTGGTATTGTGGGTCCGGAGTATACCCCCCCTTCTAATGAACCGATTTAGTTCATTTTTATATCTCACTTTTCTCTCTATATTACCACTACAAATACCAAGTTTCGTTGAAATATAACAAATATTACGGCTGACATAGTCAAATTAGTGTTTTGGGTCCGGGGTAAACCCCCCCTTCCGGTGGACCGACTTTGGTGGTTAACGAACTCGTTCAATCGTTTGCTAATTGAATGCTATATACCAAGTTTCGTGACGAAAAAACAAAAACTCTGGCCGCTATCGTGTTAACAGACACATATATGTATATATATATATATATATATATATATATATATATATATATATATATATATATGCATATATATATATATATATATATATATATATATATATAGATATATATAAATTTTAACGGGGGTCATTTTCGGTGCCTACTAGGTAGGATCGATAAAGATTTGAAGAAATTTTTCAAAAATTCCGTCATGAGTCCAACCTCAATAGCTACTTTCCTTCGGAGGAAAGTGCTAATAACAGGAGAATGTTGAGAAAAACAGTATAAATAATAGAAATTAAAGTCCGTCATGCAGGAGCTGGATAACTTGGATTGTTTTGATGCTTTTAATTCTGATGTCAATAGTCATAAAAATTATATCTCAGACCTCCTTTCAACTTAATGTCATATGTGACGTAGAAAGAATAATACAATTTATATTATTGTAAACTCAATATTTCTTAGGAAAACGTGATTATATTATGATGGTAAAAGTAAAATCTGGGGCATTAGCTCTGACATCTATGTCCTTAGCTCTTACATCTAGGCTACATATGGGACTCGAACCCACACCTCCCGCATGATAATAAGAATGGTAAAAAAGAAATGTTATAAGGTAGTATTACCCATTAACATCAATAGGCAAAGCACTAGCAGAAATGTTCTTCTTTATATCAAGCGTTTTATATGGGATGTTATGCATATTTATGTTCCTGAATTTGAGCAGCAGGCTCTAAACGAATTTCTTTTTTCATTGCCGGGTACAACCCGAGCACTGGTCTCAAAATGTTGTATGTGGCTTAACTTTTATGTAAGAATAATAGAATAAATAGTCCAAGATAGTTTTCACAAACAAGAGCGTTGAAAACGGTTTTCCGAAAATTATTACTCCGCAGGTTTTATATTTCATTAATATGGACGTGGCCCTACCTGTGGACGGTCTCCTCAGCTAAGGCTAAAGTTGCTCCTGAAGTGGTGTCAAAGGACGGGAAACATGTAGAGCGATGAATTAAGGGTATTGTATGAAATTGACAAGTTTTATATATACTTATTTCTGCCCATTAAAATAATATAGTAAGTTTTATTTGTATATCTAGGTTTTTCTTTTAAGTCTATTGACAAATGGCTTCAAGGGGAATTGTTTTGAATATGACTTCTATAAAAAGATCTTTATATTCAATCTCCTTTAATTTTAGTATAGCTTGTTTATTTTTCTTTGGACGCATCATTTACGCATAGCCTTACCTCGAAGTTTCATACATTTTTTTAAGTGTTTACATTTAGATTTAAGACCAACTCTTTACTCTAAACTTTAAATCACTTTAACGGCGACTAAGTATGGAGCCGTGAGTAGAGAGAAGGGCGTGGTTAAAGAAAAAATAAGCCGGAGTGAGAGATAGTTGTGGTAGAATGGGGTTCATCATGGGGGGGGGGGGTGCTGCCATCTGTCTCAATAAAACCCAGCCAGACCAGCGACAAATAAACAATTCTTATTTTACATTTTGCACTGGCCTCTTTTCCTTGAAAGCTTTCACCTATTTTCAAAGACAAGGTAAAAGGTCTATTTTATATAAGAAACTTGTACATTGGATCATTTTTTCTTAAGGAGAACCCCTGGGGTCTTAATGTCAAACCCAGAAGACAAAGAAGCCAAGCTTGCTTTTTAATTTGAAGGCAAGAGAAGACATCTTACATTTCATTGGTGTTAGCACGGTGCTGGAAACTACTAACAATTTTTAGTAGCAGAATATAATTTATCAAATTGAAATAATTGAACAGCGCATGTTTTCGAAAAGCAAATTATGTAATATTATTTTTGAATTTTAACAGCTTTAGTGTTTATTATTTATTAATTTATATAAAATAATTTTATTTATTTTTATTATTTATATATATATATATATATATATATATATATATATATATATATATTTATATTTATATTTATATTTATATATAATTGTTCTATTTAATGAATTATTTGTTATTGTAACTGAACTTGAGTAGACGGTTTTGATACCATGCACTATAATGATATATATTAAATTTTCTCATTTTTAAGTATAAATTAATATTATTTATTATTATTATCGGGATGGGTTTCCTCCGTTTCTGGGTGATTCAATTTACTTCGGGGAATTTGCAATCAACCGAAATAAATAATTATGTACATACATGTACATACATTTGCTGGATATTCAAGAATTATAGGACGATTCTCGCAGTATCCATGAGGACAACTTGCTGTTTATAGTCCGCTTTTGGTGGTCAGGTAATAAACTCACATGACTACACTATGCATGTGTCCAGTGTATTTCATGTGCTGTTGTGTATTTCTTGGCCACTTTCTGACAGGAGCGGGAGAAGGATAACTCTCCTCCAAGCTGAAGCCATTGCTTGATTGTATACTTCTTAAATGTCCTTAATTTTACGGATCACTATAACACAGCTCGCACTGCTTCGGATGTCAAGGTCTGACAAATTAATCCCTATGGAGCAGACCTCACTCTAGGTTTGTGTATGCATAGAATGGGACTTCATCTGACCACTTTTCGAGGGTAGAGCATTTACCTATTGTCAGGTAGAGCACTCGGGGAAAGTGATCCTTTGCTGTGTACTGTTGGTGACCTTGTGCCAGTGTTAGTGTTTAGTGTACTGTGTAGTGTGCGGTGTACTGATTCTGGAAAAGGGATGGTCGTAAAGCCTCAAGCACTCGGGGAAAGTGATCCTTTGCTGTGTACTGTTGGTGACCTTGTGTCAGTGTTAGTGTTTAGTGTACTGTGCGGTGTACTGATTCTGGAAAAGGGAGGGTCGTAAAGCCCCAAGCAAATGCGCACATCAGTCGCTCCCTCCCTTCCTATTATTATTATTTTCAAATAGTTTTTCACAAGTCTAGACCGTTTTATTACTTGTAAAATCCTCTAATATCATTTATAAGTTTATATACAATATTTCGACTAAAAGTCAATGCAATTTTGTTTTCTTTTCGACGCATCACTATGTAGGTGATTAGCGCCGCGCTTTTCACAGGTCCTGATAAAAAAGTAAAACTACATCAAGCGAGATTCGAACCCTTATCATCCGCAAGAGAATCCAAGGTGTTAGCGACTGGACGTCTGGATACCCTCTTTTTCGTAATTATTACCCGAATTTTATTTCTAATGGATGCAGAATTTCTATATCTAGAGTTGTTGTTTGTTTACTTGTGCTTAAGGGCAAAAAACTGCGAGGTCAACGTTGCCCGAGCTCTTTATATCTAGAGTTGAAACCTCAACACTCATGCCTAGTTGGTTCTGGTCGATTTAGCAGTACAGTATTCCGTTTTTAAAAATTCGAATGTCTGACACTTAGGAACTAGTGTCATTTTGAAAGAAAAAAAATACATATATATTTTTTAAAACTGGAACGAAAACAGAACTTCCTAAAACTTCAAGCACGTTACCTTCGCCCCAATTGTCCTATTGACATTTCCGATTGAGGATTTGTTGAATCCTTTGTTCTGATAAACTAAGTGCCGTTCAAAACAATATAGAATATAATAAACTCCAGATCATTATTGTCTTAGCTTAGATGAGATCGAAATATATATATTTATGTACACAGTGGTAAATTTCCAGTATAGAAGCAATATTTTCAAGTGTGAAGAAACGTCAGTGACTCTAATTACATAGAAGAAGAAGAAGAAGAAAAACAAATTTATTGGATCGGCTTGATTGTAAGCCTTACAAAAGTATAACAAGAAAACACAATAACATTAAGTTAAAATAAATGAACATTTTAAACAATATATGAAATATTAACTGTAGGGACTGAATAAGAAAATAAAAATTACTGTCTCTGTAGTATAGGATTTAGGATGTCTTGAGGCAAGCGTGCTTTAAGGCGTCGATTCACTGTGACTTGTCCTGTTCCTAGTTGTTGAATCTCTGCTGGTAGTGTAGTGAGATATTTCATTGTCGTGTCCTTCAGAAAATCTGTGATGTAGGGTACATTCAGTTCACGATATTCTAATTAAATAAATTCGTCATAACCTCAAATTCGAAGGACCTTCATTCGAATTATTTCATATTCCTACATATCACAACTTTTGACATTTAAAAAAACAGGTAATTATTTTTGTCTTCACTAGTTATTAGTCGTAGATATCTCGCCACCTTTTTGAATGACATCAGTGACAGGTTATACAATTTATTGGCATATGCCAGCCAGATGTAAAATCCAATATACAATTGGCCTAGTTGTCTGAATATCAGAGTTCCAGTTTTTCCACTGCCATTTCCACCGATATGCTATGATGGACTCAATATCAATCAGTATTATTCTGATTAGTTTCGGTAAAATATTTTCTGCAAGGGGTCATGTTTGTGAGAATATCTCTGGGATTGGCTCAAATTGACACTAATTCGGATAAGCGTGAAAAATACGATGAAAAATAGATATTTTTTATATTAATTCTCTTTCTTACCTTAAAATGATGAAAAACAATATTTTGATTAAATCCGTTTAATAGCTTTTGGATGATAATTTTCCAGTTAAGGGATCACCAAGAAATTAACATTTTTAAAAAGATTGCAAAAGCCAACGAAGTAATTTACATATAACACAAAAGTAAATGTTGTCAATTTAACAAGTTATTTACGAATTGATATATTCCCGTGAATTTTCAATAACTGTAAAATCAGTAAACGTCGTTGGAATGTGCTAAAAAAAAAACATTAATTTGACGTCAGAATGCGTACGTATCTCCGGATAATTCCCCTGAACGTAATTGAATATCCAAAGCCTTAATATAACTGTCATTTTGAGTACTTCCAATGCCGTTTATTGATTTCAATTTGGTTGAAAATTATAAGAAATTTGAGCTATTCATTTGAGCGTTAGAAACTTTTGAAAAATGTTAAGCATGAAAAATTTCCGAGTTATGAGTGAAAGAAGTACGAATTTTGCAATTTTATGCTTCTGATTAATTGTTTTATTGTTTTGATAAATTTTAACAATTACTGTATTCCTTATGTAGATCGAGATAATCCTGAATAGATAGTGTGAATCTCATCAAATTAATATAGCTTTGTTCCTTGTTTGCAAGGAGTCACAGTCTATCAAAGACATTATCCGTTCTATGAAGTTGATAAAACCACAATTCAAAATTAAATTAAACAACAACAACAATAATAAAAACATCATTTGTTCCTGTCACGATAAGATCTTTGGGCACTTTTTTTTAAACAAATGGCTAAAAATAAAATTGATTGACGAGGAAGAGGACATGGGTTATACTTTAAACTTTTATTGAGAGGAGATCGTTGACCGTAGATGATGCAAGGTAGGGATTGAGAGGAGATCGTTGACCGTAGATGATGCAAGGTAGGGATTGAGAGGAGATCGTTGACCGTAGATGATGCAAGGTAGGGATTGAGAGGAGATCGTTGACCGTAGATGATGCAAGGTAGGGATTGAGAGGAGATCGTTGACCGTAGATGATGCAAGGTAGGGATTGAGAGGAGATCGTTGACCGTAGATGATGCAAGGTAGGGATTGAGAGGAGATCGTTGACCGTAGATGATGCAAGGTAGGGATTGTCAGGGTTCGGTCACTGCTACTTAATAAAACTACATTTTATCATAAAAATGGTTTTATTGTGCCGACGTTTCGGCTTGAACTTCAAGCCTTCATGTTTCCCTGTATTAACTGTCTGAAATGATCCCGCATTTGTGAGGAATAGTTCTCTATCTTCCCATCGGTAAGCCCACATTGTTATTATTATATCTAATCTAATATGTAATCTGTTATTCTTATATCTGTTTTCCTAATAATCCAAACACTTCTAGAGCACATTGTTCTTCCATATATTATGTTCTAGTATTTTATGTTTTGTCTTTTTCCATATATGTATGTATGTATATATGTATGTGTGTTTGTGTATGTAGGCATATATATATATATATATATATATATATATATATATATATATATATATATATATATGTATGTATATTTCAGTATTACATCCGTCCTACTTGTTTTTTACAGCCCTGATGAAGACTTGAAGCTCAAGCCGAAACTTCGGCACAATAAAACCATTTTTATGATAAAATGTAGTTTTATTAAATAGCAGTGACAATCCCTACCTTTAAACTTTATGTTTTTGAATATTTATTGTCTTAAACTTCTCCCTGAAGATGTATTCCTTCATTGTCTTATTTCCTAATTTGTTTTCTTTTTCTTCTTCCCAAGGGCACTAAATGTAATGAATCGGCATTATTTACGAAGGAACGTAGGAGGCTGAGGGCTTGTTTGGAACTAGCCGAAATATTCCCAGGGCCGAATATCGGAGCAACGTGGGGCTTTTAGGAACTTTGAAATGCTGGCCATTTGTTAAAGCTGTTCGCATTAGTCATACAAGTTTCCTACGAGGGAGAGACACTAGGGGGAGAGAGAAAGTTACAGCGTGAGGGGAAAGAGAGAGAGGGAAAGAGGTGATGCAGTAACTGGGAGAAAAAGAGAAAGAGAGAGAGAGAGAGAGAGTGAGAGAGTGAGAGAAAGAGAGAGAGAGAGTGAGAGAAAGAGAGACCCATTAGTAGTGATACACCAGACCCACTCGCTGTGACATAACAACTCAACGGACTAACAAGTCAACACAGTAAAATTCATTCTGAAGATTATCTAAATTCATTTCACATCCTGCAATTTAAAAGGAAAATTGGAACAGGCGGTATTTATTTCTTATTCATATATTCGTTGCTTTCTACCTTCCACGAGTTTCAGGAGAGCTAAATAGAATTTTTATGCTTTCAAGATCCTGTAATAAGTTTGTAACCATAAAAAGTAGGACACTACCTAATCTTTTTATAATATGTTAGTGTATTTTTTTAAATTATTGATTTATACAAATTGAGTAAATGTTTGTAAAAGTGTATAGAACAATATTGCTAAAACAGTATTTTCAAAAACGTTACTGCTCTTTTTTGTTTTGTTTTTTACAGAGCATCTACACCTAAGCCTCATGGGACCGGAAATCTACATTATTAAATGTTGGGTTAAACATCATTGACCATTCCTATGAAGTTTGTCCATGTAATGTAAAGGAAATTGGTCTTCAAAGAGATGTAATATTAAATTAAACCCAGGTTCCTTTAAAGCATAACACGAATAAAAAAGTGAAATTGTCGTTTTTGGGTGAAAATTGTAATTTTTAGTTCATTGAAGATTTTATGATTCACACAATTGTTATAGAAGTTTTTTCTTTGAGGTCGAGTTGCTTTCCCCTCCATAGGGGCCCTGAGTATAGCTATAGAAGTTTTTACAAAACAGTATCATTGTAGTATTTCTAACTGAATATACCACATTACACCACCAAATATCTCTGAAAAAAATATATATAGTATGTATAGTATATATATATATATATATATATATATATATATATATATATATATATCTGGCCAATATTTCGTGAGCGCAATATTTTCTACCACTAGAATGGCTAAACAAAGAAAAATAGTTTTTCCTTTTTCTTTTAATTAAACTATCCTAAAAATATTTCTTTGGTAAAAAATCTAAACTTTCAGCTAATTCTACCCTGGCCCACAAATGGGTTAGAATACAAATATGTTTGTGTGTGTGTGTGTGTTTACGTGCAGGAATGGCTTCAGTATAGGAAATCCTCACTCTAAACCACGCACGCCATACACTAATGATTTTTATGTTGTAATAACCTATTGAATATTCTATTATTTATATTAGAATATATTTTTAAATTATAATTTTACATTTTTTTTCCTTACTTAAACGCCTTTACCCCATTCTTATTCCCAAAATCCCGTCTTCCTAATTTGGTTTTCGTCAACTCCATTCCACCATTCATCAATACCACAGAATTGTTGATCTGATCTCCACAGCCTTTGAGAATAGACAGTACTGCTCTGGTGTCTTTCTCGACGTAGCCCAGGCTTTCGACCAGGTGTGGCACCGGGGCTTGCTGTTCAAACTCAAACAAATTCTCCCTTCAACCTACTACCTCTTAATAAAATCCTATCTTTCCGACAGATTCTTCCAAGTTTCCTATGGCACTTCATCCTCACCCATTTTCCCCCAACTTGCAGGTGTACCTCAAGGCGGAATCCTGAGTCCTGTCCTATACCTCACATATACGGCTGATATCCCAACTCACCCCGGCACATCCCTACATATGTTCGCCGATGATACGGCTCTGTTCTCCAGCAGTCATGACCCAATCCTGACATCCAAGTCCCTTCAGGAACACCTTGGACTGATCGAACCCTGGCTCACCAAATGGAGAATCAAAGTTAACCCTCAGAAATCCTGCCACTCAACCTTTACCCTCAGGCGATCATCCTGCCCTCCAGTGTTCCTCCATAGTTCTCTAATTCCGCAAAAATCCCAAATTCGCTATCTAGGACTAATACTTGACAAACGACTAACATGGAAGCCACATATTACCCAGAAGCGACAAGAACTCAGCCGACGATACAGACTATTACTACACTTACTTGACAGACGATCTAATCTCTCACTAACAAACAAACGCCTCATTTACATGACCATTCTCAGACCAATATGTACTTACGGAATTCAACTCTGGGATTCCACAAAGCCTTCCAACTCCTACAAAATCCAATCCCTACAGTCTAAAATTCTCCGGAAAATAACCGATGCTCCGTTTTATGTCTCCAATTTGACCCTCCATAATGACCTTAATATCCCTTTTATCCAACCTTTAGCCAAATCCCTCTACCGCAAATTCCATTCGAACCTACACGGCCATCCTAACTCCTTAATAAACTCTCTATCCTCCCAGCACATTCCTCACAACCCCATTCGCCGACTGAAACGCAAGTGGCCAAGAGATCAACTCTAAAAAGTGTATCTGTGAGAAAAAAACAAAAACAAGAAAAAAACTGTCTAGTGGGTACTACAACTGTGCAGCCTCCCACCTCATGAATATTCATGTCAATATAATCTAGCAATAATTTACTAGAAATGTATTATACATTGTTGTAAATTCCAAATAAATAAATGAAATAAATAAACATTTTTTTTTTTGTAATTTTATTTTTATTTTTGTTTTGTTTCTATCTATTTTACATAGTATTAGTATCTATTATTTTATGTATTTTGAATTATTTATTTAAAACCATTTTTTTTTTTTTTTTATTTCTTATTAATATATAACTTTACTAATCATGTGAGCAAATCTCCTTGCTGTTGTGGGGATCTGTAAATAAATAAATCTGAATAAACTGATCAAGGTTTGCTTAGTGTGTTAAGAACTGTTAATTTTTTCTCCACGCTCATAGGGAATTACATACAATTCTATTAGTCTGTTGTATTTTATTTAATTATTTACATTTAAACGTTTAAATTTGCTGGAAAGGTTGTTAAGATAGGAGTCGAAACAGAATATCTCTGGCGAGTCAGTCATAATGTAACCTAGATGATATTATGCAGTATACTTTGCTGTGACAACGAAGAAATCAGGGTAGTATTATATCGCACTAGCACTTCAAAAGTGTCACAACTCAAAAAACTGTGTTTTCCAGTTATGCTTATGAAAGAAATTGGCAAAAATCTCTTTTTCAGAGATTTACTCTCTGGCGTACAAGCTTCAGAGCTTGTACACCAGAGGACACTTATGTCTTAATGCTATTCCCCCTACATAGGCAAGAGTGACACATTATCAGTTGAGTGTCACTTTAGAAATACTAGTGCGATATGTTAAATAAAAGAGCCATGGACGAATTCATGTATATTCAGACGTCTTTACGGATATATTGACAGCTTCAATGGAAATTACAGAACACGCATGTTGTTGTTTAGTACACTCATTGATAAGCAACGATTGTGTCCTAGTGGTATGCGTGGGAACTATTCAATGCCGACAAAACTATTATCTGGTCGAGAGTTTAAACAGCTAACAATCCACCAGTGTGTTGATGGTTTTCTATGATAGCATTGAGATATGGATAACGGTAGATATTTAACGAAGAGATATTTTTTCATCTCTGTGGAATTCCTGTCTTAAAAGTCAAAGGTTTGCCTAAGTCAGCAATGGTGAGTTTATTTCTTTCCTATATTGGTCAATCTCGTCTTCAATTTTACGGAAAACAGGTATCAGTAAAGATGGTCAACTCTTGAGCTGAAAAATACCAGTTCCAATGCACTTCCGTTTTTATATCATAGTGTTGTTTTGTTTTTTTTTGTTTTTGTTTTTTTTGTTTTTTTTCTAAAGTCATTTTTATATTAGTTTTGATTCTCTGTTGTTGTTGTAATTTAATAAACCAAATTAAAAAAAATTGCAGGAAGTGTAAAATAAGCATTAATCCCATCTATAATAATCCCTATTGCCTTTTACGTAGAGAATCAAAGGAAGTGAACTGTACCAGAAGAGGGTAATGGGACGTTATTGAAGTGTACTGCTGGACAGGAATTGAGCCGGAGGGTGAAGGTGATGGGATGATTTTTCATCATTCGCCTTGATTCTCCATATTTTCCACGATTCTTGAATAATATTCATGTGGGACTGTAGATGATCCAACGCAGTAATGGCAGTAGGTTGGGATAAAAGGATTCCTGTATCATGTGCACAGGTTGCCAGGAGTGTGTTTGGACTTGTTGGAACATCGGCTGTATACGGGATGTAGAGCACAGGGCCCAGAACACTGGTAATATCCTGAGTACTCTCATCCAAAAATGCTTCGTAAGTAAGATCGTAGTACGAGGCCGTCCAAACGACCACAGTAGTTGGTTATTCTTGATCTCCACGGAGTTCGCATTGTTGTCGCTACTGACGAGAAAAGAGGAACCTAAGGATTTGAAGAAATGTAGGCGTACAAATTCAGGTAGAGCTTTGTTTCGAGTACAGATTGTGGAAGAGGTTTTTTGTAGATTAAGGGGATTAGAGAGTAAAAGAAGTAAGAAAAGGGGTAATGTTTACTCCAGGAGTAGGGATAGAATCAGAGGATTGTAAGGGGAATGAGTGATCAGTTTGGTATGTCAGGTATCCCGTTAAATAAAACGATTATTTCTTAGTCAGTCATGTTCTTGTTACGAGAGCTACGCCAATTTACTTTTTATGTTGTAATGAAGTCAGTTCGTTAGTTTTTTCTCAAACCCCACTGACTTCCCAAAAGAAAATGGATAGAGAGGAGTTAGGTAAGAATTCCATTCCGTGATCAAGAGAGTAAATAAAGAGATGATGATGGATCGGACTCAGAAATGAAGGAATTAAAAATGGAGGTGAGATCAGTGCAAGAGGTACAAGAGGGACGTGAATTGGTGAATTTTATTGCGGAACCTCAGTATTTTTTGGAGGTGGAGGCGGTGCATGAACAATAAGTAAAGCAAAATAAGTGGCGAGATTTTGGCGTAATGTTTCTGGTGGTTTGGGCCAACCTGCAACCCGTAGGAATGTTGTTATAGTGTCTACATTTCGCGATTTATGATTTTCACATGGGAACTGGTCTTCCTGTTGATGGGTTGGAAGACATGTTGATGGGTTCGTCATCTTCAACTGTTTGTGCGTATTTCATCCATTATAGCTGGCTTGATGGCTTTGATGGAACAGGACACACACAGCTGGAGAAGATCTGCATTTATTGCAGCTTTCGCGCCTATGTTTTCCTCATTTAATAAATTTAGATGCTTCTCGTATGTCCGTATGATTGGCAGGATTTACAATGAAGTAGTTCATTGCGTAGAGTTTCCCAACTTTAACACAGATTTCAATTTCCTAGATATTACTTTATTGCTTCGCTCAAAATCTAATAACAATTGAGAAAAATAAACTTTTTCTAATCCATTGGGTCGTCATGAAACCTTCGTTCAACACTTCCTCCTTGATTACGTCTTGGGGTGTGCTATGGTGTAGGCCATGAATGGCAAGTCTTTGGACTCGCTGGTCTTTCAACTACTTGTAATTAGATGTCATAATATTTTTATTAGTTAATATCAATTAGATAAGTCGTTTGGTAATTTAGTATCCTTATCACGGACCCATTTGATTAAGGCGTTCGCCTGAAAGCATTGTATATAAATAAACTAATAAACAGGAAATAATGGTGTCGACATAGTTTAAGTTATGTTATAATAGCAAGAGGACGCGAGAACAAAACATTTAGGATTAAGCCTTTGATGAGTGCCAGGTGGAATCCCCTTGTGGAGGCATATAAAACGCATACTAAGCAGGAGAGAGGCAGAACGAGACAGAGTGTGAGTAAGAGGGGTATGATGAGTAGTAAAGTGAGTGTGAGTGAGAGGGATATGATGAGAAGGAGTGTAGCAGACTGGAAAATGATCAGAGAACAGGCCTTTAAGTGGTATCGGAGACAATGGCAGAGCCTCGAGTCCACTTACAATGGATCAGCTGACGAGAGCACACTCCACTGACCTTGTCTCTTTACTACAGCCCTTCCTTTATACTCAATACTAACTCCTCTACCTCTTATACTACACTAACTACCTTAACTAGACTCGAACAATTTACCCATTGGCTAGTTATTCTGTACGCAACAATTTTTAACTTGAGCCACGTACAGTGCAAACGAGATAATTTTCTATTAAACAGGCAACATTTTATACACTGTGTTTTTAACATGAAAATGTCAAATGTCTAGGCTAATTTTGTTGTCACCAGTGACATACAAATGTAATGGAAAGGAGCGGAAATTGATATTTGAGTGTAATGGATCAGACATGTGAGCGGAATTGATTATGGAAGAAAATTATCACAGGAAATTTTGGTTGAAAATTATGGCAGGAAATATTCGCTGAAAATTATGATAGGAAATTTTCGCTGAAAATTATGACAGGAAATTTTTACTAAATATTATGACAGGAAATTTTCGCTGAAAATTAAATTGATAATTTGGCGAGAATTGATTTTTCACCAAAATTCCATTTCCGCATAAATTGGAAATTTCCACATAAATATAAATAGTGAAATTAATTTTTTGGGGGACTGAGTACCCCACAATGAACGTAACTTTTTTCACTTCTTATGACAACTGGGACGTGGAGAATACAGGGCCCCATGCCTCCTGATAGGGGATCTACCACATCTAGGCTTTCCATCCTTAATGTTTCCTTTATCTTCGTTTGGTAGTAGCATTCTGCTCTTAATTAGAAGCCGTTCTCCGCATTTTCTTTTTTATTTTCCTATCAAAACGAACAATTATTGTCGTGTTTTTCAATCTCATGATCCGAACATAGCTCTATTTGTGCAACAAGATTCGCTGGCTTTAAAACTAAAGAATCTGAAGATACTTTTTTTGAAGAGGCCAAGAATTTTACACAAATATGTTACTCCTATCAGCAGCCGACGTGTAAGGATGCGTTTACATCTGATAGTTATTCACTAATTTAAACTGCAAATAATTTATGTGTGAGATATAAATTTCTATCCCGAGCAATAAAAGAGCGTTTACATTTAACACTTCTCACAGAAATATATCTCAGATGTCAGATAGAATAATTATGATAATTCTCTATCCGACACCTCAAATATACTTCTTGCAAGATGTGTCAGATGTAGACGCACCCTAAGGAGTGCTATCAAGTGCTTTGCGGTAACTGTGCGAAGAATTAGACTTCGAAAACCATTTGCACGATATTTCCTTTAAATTGTTTACTAACTTTTTTTTAATATAGGTGTGGACTAAACTTTTATGTTTTCATTTAATGCGTTTTTATAATAATTTATAATAATTAATTGTGTGTGTTTCTATTAACAAAACGACCTGTAAAAAATGTCAGTGCTTTTTTTGCTTGAACAGAAATTGTTTCGTATGATTTTCTTTTTATTTTTAATGATCAAACCTTCACATTGTGGATAATAGGGTATAAAATACTAATATATGTAAATAATAAATTATAAGTTAATGACTGGCCTTATTTCTTTCATTTTAATGTCTGGCTTACTCATTTCCACACGTCCTCAATGAAGTTTTCTTACGTTCTTACTTAAAGGTTAAACAGCTGGTTGCTGGACATTGCTCTTCAAGTAAATCTCTAAGGTGAAGCTTTAACAGTCTTGGGCACATACAGATGCTTATTTATACTCTCACCCATTAAATAAAGCGCCTGGATTATTCGAATAAAACATTGTAGTAAGAGAATCAATTGACCCAGTGTTTCAGCAATTGACTTTTTAGATCCAACTCATCTTCCCTAAAGAGATCCTGAATGTCTATTTCTCTTTCTAAAACGATAAAATATTCTAGCGACCTGTTTGTGGTTGTGCGGATTGATCTGACAAGGAGTACACTAGTTGCAATATATCAGCTGAGGTTTAAGTGAAGGGTTTCAGCCTAGCGACCTCAATGTGTCCTTTCTCAAGCCATGCATCATCGTAATGAATTCCCTTCTCTCGCACTAATCTAGTCCTCCCAGTACTGTCCTCATACATAGGATATTGATCAATATCACACTGTCAATTCCTTGCGCCAAGATCATCACTCAGTTTTATCTTTCATCTTTTATATCGGGCTCATGGAAAGGTAACAGAAATAATGATCAAATACGTTCAATGTTATGTACTTATTGAGATAAAAATGTAGGCTGGGACATATATCATCATAAATGATTTTGGCAGGAGATTTATGCGCGAAATAAAAATCGTAATTTTGCGGGAATTGATTTTTCCTAAATGACATTTTCATGTTTACTGCTTTAGAGAGAAATTGTTCAAAGTGTTCTTATTGCTCACTGTCGTCTTCCTTTCCACCAATTATAAACTGTTGTAGAGATATTTTTCAGTCTCCTCGTGGCTTAAAAATGTTCTAACACCCTAGAAAGAACACCAAAATATCTTTTGGGGACCACACAATTCTGTTTTGTAACAAAAAATACTGGAACAATAATATAGTATATCTTCATGACTGCAGTCAGTTCATTTTTGACAGTTGTCGACTGCTTCTCAGGAATGTTCGAGTATACACTTCTAAAGAAAAGAAACATTATTAAATACGAGGTGGAGTTCTGAAGTTCGGTCAAAATAATTAATAAAATAACGTTTACATAATAATAATAATAATACAATATACCTATATAGATCGGAATACTTAAGCCCGGATAGAACATGACGCCAGATGACGCCACTAACATACTAATTTGACTGGCTAACGAACTCATCTCTATTTTTCTTATGGAATCCAGGGAGACAAGTTCCCTGCGAATGAATAATTTTTCAATAATAAAAACAAATAAAGTACACACACACACAAACACACTCGTACCTATATAAATATATTTTAATGTTCTTGACTTTTTTCGTGAATTTCAAAATATAGACGTGCCCCTGAATGCTTTATTTTTCGCTGTTTCAATGAAACATGATATATATCAAACTCAAATATGAATATGAGGACTTATTCTAAAACCAGAAAAATTGGACCTCTGGAATGGTTGGATTATAAAAAATAATTTCAGAAAAAAGATAAGGAAGGAATTTAAAGTTTAAACAAAGATAATTTAGTATCATATGACTAAACGGTGTTACTAGAGGAGCTTAATACTTACAAGAAAAGAGGACCCTTTTTTTAGCTAAAACAATAAGTTTGTTTTAGATTTTTTTTCACAAAGGGAAAGAACAAGAAAGAGAGAATATGTATAAGAATTTATTTGCTTAATCCATTAAGTATTATTTACTCAATAAGGCACTTTTTGTTTATAATTTATTTGAGATCTGTACAAATTATTCACTGTGTATTGTAATGATCAAGTTTGTTGAACCAGATATTTTTTTATGCAAGTTTACCAGTACGGTAAAAGTAAAATAAAATAAAAAACATACAAAATTTGGAAGAAGCCAACAATTTTTGCCACGTCCAGAGCTGTCACAATAAATAGTTTAATGATCATGACAAGATGAGATAAGTAAATTGTCACGGGGCCACTGTCTCTTAAGCCGCCTGGGAGGATTGTCTGGACGGGATTGGTAAGTTAAGGATAGACCTTCAGGATTGAGATAAAAAGACAATTTGGAGTGGAAGATTTGAAAACGGGTTTTAGCAAGGTCAAGGACAAGTGGGATGTTCAGGTCATTGTGAAGGGTTTTGTTGGATACGTAGAAAGGGGCATTTTTCGGAGGACTTTTGACTGGAATGCCTGTATTCTGTTGATGTTTTTATCAAAAGGTACTCTCTTTTTGTTGGGTCAAAGGAACAGAACAAAGTACATTCACGAACACAACACTTTTTTACGGCGCTTTGACAACTAGGCCATTAGCGCCTGTTCGGTTGATATTGGATGTTTTTGCAGATCCCAGAGTTCAAGCGCGTATGTCCATATGGGTCAAATAATTGTTTTATGCAACGTAAGTTTGTTATGAATCGATAATTTAGATGAGGGTCCAAGGAGTCGTCTAAGTAGTCCGTAACATTTGTTCAATCAGGGACTTAGGGAAGAAGGCCAAAAGGTAATACATATAAGGTTTGGAATGGGGGATTATAAGGTAAGCTACTCATGGCCAATTAATGTCTTATATGGGAAAAATCATAGCCCCTGTTTCGTAAAATAACCAAATAAGGCAAAAGAACATAAGTAAATATTAAAAGTGAAGAATTTGTGAACTTCGGATATACGGCTCAGGATTTTTTATATATCGGAAGCGAAAGAATCTAATGGCTTATTAGAATTATCTAATAAACCATTGCAGAAAAATGATGCTTTTCAGCAGAGACTTTCGGTTATTAAAGAGAACTCTAATAGCGTTAGAGTCATTCCTGACTCACTCGTACTTAATGAATAGAAACGATAGACCTATTTGCCAGTACTGTAACAGGACTCTTACTATAAAACATATACTTACAGAATGCAGACAGAGAAATCTACTAAACATACCTTATGACATTCAAGAACTGTTAACGGAAAACAGCCCACATATTAAAACCATATTACAACATTTTCATAACATAAACATACACCATAAAATCTAACAAGTATACTGTATTAAAAAGGGGGAAATATATATATATATATATATATATATATATATATATATATATATATATATATATATAATATAACTCTTCGTTACCATTATACATTAATATTCTAGTGTTTATAATACGAATATACTCGTATATCGGCATCAATTTAACACCATAACGCTCAACGGTCTTTTTTTGTTGTTTTTTTTTACTTCGGCTATTTGTATTTATTATTATTAATATTTTCCTTTATTTATTTATTTTTAATTTACTAATATTAATTTCTATATTTACTTTATTCCCTTTTTTTCTATTTTATTTATTTTTTTTTTTTTTTATTATTTTTTTTTTATTTTTTTTTTCCTTCTCTTCTTATTTTCACCTTTTCTGTTACTAATACATTTTCCCCTCCTAAGAGTTACTGCCTTTCTCATTTTCCCGATTCTTACGTTGTTCAATAATTTTGTTCATTATCAAATTTTGTATATACCTTATTCACAGTATCAACAACAGTGCTAAACAACTTCTTATTTTACACCTTCTATCTCGAAGTAATTGTAAACAGACCTTATTTGTAACCACATGAACATTGTTCTAATGTATTTTATCTGTTATTATTAAGAATTCACAATGTATTTCTTTATTTATATTATTTTTTTTTAATTACAACTAGAAATGAATCTGTATAATTGTTTCGAGCACATCACCTTAGTTGCGGGTGCTCATAAATAAATGAATAAATGAAATAATAGCGTTAGGGAGTCAAGGGATAGTTACGATTCGGATAAGAACAACAAATCTACCTTTTGAAATTTTCGGCATGTGCATTGGCAATATCCTTCAGCGGTGAATACCTAAAGAGGTAGAGAGAGATTCCTCTATGTAACAAAAACACGTTGTTTGTAATGGACACTCGCATAGTGAAGAGGTAGAGGTAGAGTGTACCTCGCGGGCCTCCTGGAAGTGTCGCTCGCACGCTTTTGAAGACAAAATTGTTTGTCTTTTCGAGCGGTCTAACACGTTTCTTCTCCGTGATTGGTCCGTTCAAGTCCTCTAGTACCCCATTCCGCCCTCTGCTGCACGTGTGGTCGTTTGTGTAGTATTTTCACTCTAGAAAATTTGAGATTAGTGTTTTGGGATTGTGAAAAACTATTAACGGTAGTGAAATGAAGGCAGATTTAATTATCGCGGTACAAATTCGTCCAGCAACACCATCACAACTGTCATTTGTTTGACAAAGAATGGAAGGCTGTAGCAGCTGAACTGCATAGTGCTGGTAAGCTTAAAACTATATTTATAATTTTTTAAATAGATTCGTTCCACAATGAACGTAGTCGAACATCAATTCATAAGAAAAATATAAAAATACATGGATTGAAAAAGGATTACAAACGACTAAAATAAACTATCCTAAGAACCTTTCTCCTTGCAACACAGTTGAAGACTGACCCTCAAATCATGTGAAACTGGGAAAGCCGCGCGGTAACCCTCTTCACTACGCAACCCTCCCTCTAACTCTACATCTTATCCACTATCTCTACCTCTACCTCTACATCTTCACTACGCGACCCCTCCCTCTACCTCTACCTCTTACCACTATCTCTACCTCTACCTCTACATCTTCACTACGCGACCCCTCCCTCTACCTCTACCTCTTATCACTATCTCTACCTCTACCTCTACTTCTTCACTACGCGACCCCTCCCTCTACCTCTACCTCTTACCACTATCTCTACCTCTACCTCTACATCTTCACTACGCGACCCCTCCCTCTACCTCTACCTCTTATCACTATCTCTACCTCTACCTCTACATCTTCACTACGCGACCCCTCCATCTACCTCTACCTCTTACCACTATCTCTACCTCTACCTCTACATCTTCACTACGCGACCCCTCCCTCTACCTCTACCTCTTATCACTATCTCTACCTCTACCTCTACATCTTCACTACGCGACCCCTCCCTCTACCTCTACCTCTTACCACTATCTCTACCTCTACCTCTACATCTTCACTACGCGACCCCTCCCTCTACCTCTACCTCTTATCACTATCTCTACCTCTACCTCTACTTCTTCACTACGCGACCCCTCCCTCTACCTCTACCTCTTACCACTATCTCTACCTCTACCTCTACATCTTCACTACGCGACCCCTCCCTCTACCTCTACCTCTTATCACTATCTCTACCTCTACCTCTACATCTTCACTACGCGACCCCTCCATCTACCTCTACCTCTTACCACTATCTCTACCTCTACCTCTACATCTTCACTACGCGACCCCTCCCTCTACCTCTACCTCTTATCACTATCTCTACCTCTACCTCTACATCTTCACTAAGGGGTTGAGGAAGACCAAAAACAATCATTGCAAAATAAGTCCATGGTGTTGTTCTTATTAAAATCCCAGCTATAATTTGATTTCCAACTATCTTCAGCTAGTCTTAAAGTGATATGTTTCCCTCAAATTGATGGATCCTGGTTTCTAGTGCGAAGTGAAGCTTGGACGATTTAACCAGTAGAGTAATTCAAAAGTATTTCATAAAATGTTCAAAATAATTGTAATGTTCCAGTGATTTATAATCATTACCTATCCAAACAGTGCTAATGAAGTGCTCGGAAATTGGATGCAATAGAAAGCGAGGCTATCCCCCCCCCATGCCTTTGGTTCGGAACTGGAGCATAAAGATACACTGCGACCAGATATGATAATCAACAGCTCAGTGTTGCATATAATCCTGCATAGCATTAATTTGGACAAACGGTAATTCAATAGCAGTTAATCTATTGTCAGTCAGTCAGTTATAGCAGGCCAGTATTTTATCACCTTCATTTTCGGCTGGTTAACATTGCAGTCACTGTATTATCCATAGTAAATCATTAAACACTTATACATACAAATTCTTATATATCATTACGTCGAATCGTAATTTGTGCGTTTACTCCCTTTCTCCATGTTAAGAAAACACGCCTATGACGTCAATCCGATAATGCAATCCAAAATTATGGGCCAACACGGAGGATATATATATATATATTTTGGTGTACCCCCTAATTTATGTTATTTTTACTACACATGTTATCGGTTAGATACTCACTGCATATACCGTATTTCGTTCGGATATGAAAAAAAAATTAATAAGTTCGACTGGTAGGAACTCCGTCATCTTAGCGCACTTACATTCTTATCCGTATTGTAATTCGGATAGTCTAGAATAGAAATAGTTACCATTTTTCTCGTGAACATTTTAAACATGTTCAGAAATACAAAATGAAATCTCAAAGAGAAGCATGATCATAGGAACCATGACAGTATTCTAAAAGCGCATTGAGACATTTAAGCACCGATTTCTTTAAATGATATCGCTCTACCAAAAAATGAGCAGAGACTGTTTTCGTAGGAAACTTAAATAAGCTTCCGAATAGATGCCTTACATTTACTACGAGTTACCAACCAATTTCGAGATATACAAAAAATCTCAATAAAATTCTATTGTTTCAATGTGTAAGGAACAAACAGACAGAGAGACAGCTGAAAGACAACTTTGACCTAGCCTATGGCACTCCCCGTATCAAGAACTACCTGTTTACCAGGTTTGGCCAAACGGTGGGGATTAGTATCAGGAACAAACAGTCAGACAGACAGCCGATTGAAGATTTTGACCCGGGTCAAGACCTACCTGTTTACCAAGTTAGGTCAAAATCGGTCAAACGGTGTGTATTTGTATCATGACAGCTGATTATTATTCTACAATACGTGTACAATTGTTCAAAGATAAAATAGGTCCAGTTGTTTTGAGTCTCATAACTACAATTTATGACAACTTATATAAAATTACATAATTAAAGTTGAGCATTATAATAATTTATTTCAACGACACTCCTCATAACCCACTTTCAACCATCGCACTGGAAACTATGGCCAGCAATTTCTTCACATTTTACAGGAATGCACTATAGTGCAGAAACGTCGTGAAGTTGCTAGTAAAACACAGAGAGTAAACTGCCTCTTAAGTAAGACAATAGCTAAATGGTAGTCGGTAGTATGTGCTACAATTCTACGGTAGGGGGAGAGACCCCCTTCCACTACTAAAACTGCGTAATTAGCATTTACCTGAGAGAGCTGTAGCTGTGCTATGGTTGTCCCACTGAAATACTGCTGCCACTGGGAAGCGCCCCTGTTCCTCCGGGCTACCAGAATTTAATGCTTACCTTATACTATGGAACTGAATAAATCTACCTTAGCCTCCCTCTCCCGCTCCAGATCCCCTTGACAAATGTTCCTGTTATTATGGTAGGGAATTGTAATTTCGATTAACAATAGCTAAAGGCGCGTTTTAACACGAGTAAATGCCTTTTATGGAGCATTCCGAGCGGTCTGCTTGCCTGTTCGCAGATGAAGAATTAGGTATCTTCAACACCCTTCCTAATACAAGAGGCAGTTCTACCGCAATTTATATTTAAGAAATCATTCATTAAAAATTGTTTTATTTCTTGGTAATGCCAATAATATTTATACTTTAATAAGTTGTTTTAGGGCAATTCCCCTTCATATGGAAATTAAGTCAACTCTTTAACTCCACCCGCAGCTCTCTATCACATATGTAAGTCAATCATCACGAAAATCTTTAGATATTTCATTAAAATAAAGTAAAGATGCCAGTAGTAGATACTATTCCAATGGTGGACACTTAAACTTTTAAATATAAGAAAATTGACTTCCAGGTTTTAAATAAGCTTGAAATTATAAACGAAATATTTTTTAACACTTTAAAACAAAGTAACTGTATAAGAAATGTTTTTGTTTTAAATGCTAAAGAAATCAGAACATTATAAAAATATATAAGCTTAATGAAACCACTTAACCTTGGGTTTAATATAGGAAACCATATGTATGAGTTTCAGCATTCTATTCTAGCAGTAAGTTGGTAAAGCATTTATTAGTAGACTCTGTGAAATATTTATATTATTATTATATGCCACTGTTTTGTATCTTTTAATTTCAAAGAAAAATTGACATTGTAAAAGCATAAAATAAGTTACGTGGAAAAGGAAAGAGAAATTGGTATAATTATAACTTCGTGCTTCCTTAAAGTGCTTTAAAGGAAAATTGAACGTCCACCTTAAAGGAAGCGAAGAGTAGAACCAATCAAATTAAATTCCTTTGAATTCTTCTCAAAGTATTATTAAATTTATATTACCGCTTCATGTGTAAGGCAATAACGAAATCAAGGAAAGTTTTGTACGTAATCTCAAATATTTCTAGATAAAATGAAAAATAGTCCTTATTACTCTGAAATTCCTATTTATCCTTCTGATTATATATAAAATGGATTTATTGTACGGAAATTAAGTAAGGAGTAATAAAGGGGTGTCATTAAATAAATAAACTTTTGTAAAACATATAAAATTTAAAAAAAATAAATACTTGTTAAAAACAATGAGATTACAAATTAAGTACTTAAATTTCGTTAACTCCCTATAAAATGCCGTTTTACTAACTATACTTTATACAGTTCTGTTAATAATGTAAAATATCTTACCCTATATTATTATACTTATAGACCTCATGAATCCGCTTTTAGAAAAGTTAGTGAAATTTCCATTATATTAATACTGCCTTCCTACCAACCATGACATCCGCTAGATGTTCTAGAATGTGCACCGAAGTTTGCGTTTCGCTTTCAGCCCAACTGATTCCACACTATTTTTTTTTTTTAATAAAAAAAAAAATACATTAAAGCCGTTCACTAATAAAATCAGCCCATCATGTGCTCCTAACGATCGTAATTTTTCGATATACATACTTACAAAATAAGAACTAGCCTATTTATAAAGAAAATTAGGGATTTGCGCTTAGAGATAAATCACTTCTCATTCTCTTATTCTCTTTATTTATAAAATTAATCAAGCATGATAACTTATTACGAATATCAAATGCAGAGTTCTCCCAAAAGTTCTTTAAAATTAAAATCTTACCTTAATTTTGTTCACATTATAAGGAAAACAAGGAGTATTTGTGTTTATGTACATCTAATCCTAAATATTTTAATCTTTTCATTTGTAACTTGTCTTTATCAAGGGAACCTAGGTCTACTTTCTGTACATGAGCAACGACAATGTCCACCGTTTATACACGCACGAAATGTCTTCAGGTTTCTAAATTTTCTGTATTTTTCCTCCGTAATGTTAAGCAGATATTACACACAAGAGAAGACACGAAACGAGACCATATATTGTTCTTAGGACTTAAAGATACTGATTTCTGGATAAAAGAAATCATGGGTATACCGAGCCTTTGGCAAAGAATAATAGCTAATGCCAGTATTTATATTTAATATTTATAAATAAAATAAAAAATGTTAACGAATCCTTATTTTTTCCTAAATTTCGATACGATCTTTTCAAACAGGGATTTATTTGAATTATTCCTATTTTTTAGATTGACAAGTTAATGCCATCATTCTAAAAAAATGTAGTGTTCATTTGGTATTTAGTTCATATTCAGAGTCCTCAGTTGGAAAGTTGTTACAAAACCTGTTTCTCAATTCACATGAGCTTGGTTTTCTTGGTATCAAGAAAGAGAGGTCAATCATTGGGAGAGTGGATCTTCTCCGGGAGTTGTTCAATGATCCGGAAAATGCGAGCCGTTCATCAAACCCGGTTCTTCGTCATCAATATTGGCTTTCTTCTAAGTTCTCTATTCTACTACGATGTACACTATCCATTTAAAAAGAGTCATGAATACGTGGAATTGATCACAACAATATCTTTCATAACCAACTGTATTGTAGATACGGTTTTCTTTAGTTATTTTTATGCTCAGGTCAGGAATTTTCCTAATAAGGCCTGTTAATCCATTGAAAAATTTAGTTTCGGGAACAAAAAAATAGATAAACCACCCGAAAAATCTGTGTCATGCATAAATTATAACACTGATTTTTGGTGTGGTTTATCTATCTTTTTTGTTTCCAAAACAAAATTTGTCAATTGATTGAGAGGTGTTATTAGGAAAATTCTGTTTTATTTTGTTTTTGTTTTTTTTTTAATTCGATTGATTAACGCAGTAAAACCCACTAAATAGATCACACCTTTGGCCTCAATATTAGATGTTCATAAGATATTGAGGTAAAATAAATTAAAAACGAAATTTGGATAACAAACTGAAACAATAATAGTTCTGAAATTGACAGACTAAGACAAGTTTTTTGCGCTAATTATATAAAATTTAAGCATCATTAAAAATAAGAATATAACAGTAATTTAAAAAATGGAGATAAAATATCTACGTAATGTATTATCTCATGTAATAATATATAATATACTAGCTGTTACCCGGTGTGCAATGCTACACCTACTTTATATTAAATATCTATAGCCGGGCGTACCATGCTACACATGCTTCATATTAAATAGTTGTAACCCAGCTTCCATGGTACGCCTACTTTATATTATATATTTAAAAAAAATGAATGATTATATTATATTTGTCCAAATTATGAGAATATAAGATTATAAATTGAGAGCTCGGCTGAAAAAATTATTTTCCATTTTTTTTTAGAGAAAGTGGGGTGGAAAATAAATGAATCCTTATTTTTTAAAAAGTACCCTTATTTTAAAAAGTATACTTATTTAAAAAAGTACCCTTATTTTAAAATGGTATTACAATTAAATTATTCCAAATAATTTAATTTCAATACCGTTTTAAAGAAAATCCAAACCAAACTCCCTGTGTTTAATTTTTTTAAAGAAAAAAAAATATGTGGTCCATAAATAAATATTTATAAAAAAAATATCAATAAAAATGAGGCATTTAATTGAGGTTATGAATAGTTATAAGTTGTAATAACCTATAACTGAAACTATATTCTTTATTTTCATTGATATTTTTTTAATTATAATATTTATTTATTTTAAAGGCTTCGCATCTAAAGCTAAAACCTCAATGTTGCGCTAATATAATATTAATATGTTATATTGTTTACCTGTTCATGTAATAATCTGTAACTGAGTTTTTTTTATGAATGAAAAAGTAGGTAAGTGGTACAGGGTTTATGTTATTTATGCCAAAAGAAAAGTTTTAAAAACATAGTTTGTTGTTTCAAATACACTTTCACATATTTTTGTTCACTTTTTTTTTCCTTTCTATTAAAGCTTCAGAAGCTTTAATGAAACAGAATCTGTTTCAAATTTTATGGTTCATAAGCTCTTCTATAAGGATAGTCCTTCTACCATAGGAAATAGGGGCCTCTAAGAATAACAACAAATTTAAGATATTTTTCTTGCAGATATGGACAACAATGAATTAAATGTATTTGGGAATTTCAATAACGACATTGACTTGGCGAGCAACAATATTTTTACCAGAATTGCAACCGTATTTAAACATTTAGTCCAAGAGCTGGTAACACACTTTTCAAGCGTTTTATGCGCCTTGAAGTTTTGCTATAGTGGGTCTCTAGGGTAGATAAAAAGGTAAGTATGTGGTTGCTGGACATACCTTGAAACACCTGGTACTGCGCATGGTAAACAGTAACAAACTATGGGCCAAAAATTAGTGTTTTATTCAGAAGCCATAAGTCTCTAATGTAAAATTAAGGCAATTCTATAATGAATAATATATAAGGCAGACACTTTTAAGGGGGATAACATAAACAAAAAAAAAAAACCGAAGTGGGTTTTTTGTAATATTAAATGAAGCCTTTTCTTCACACTGCTATTTAAACACCATAATAATTACAAAAGGGCAGACACTTTTTGTGAGGTTTAGTAATCAGCAAACATAAAAATAAATTCAGCCGATGATAGACTGCAATACACTGCGTGTAACCGTAAGAGTGAGTGAGAGCACCAATCATCTGGACAGGACAGTTGTGGTAGTTATAGAAATAAAGCAACTTGCCTTAATTATACATAAATATTAAATATTGTTGGCTTCTGAATAAAATACCATTTTTGTGACATATTTTTTAACAACTTTCCCCTATGTGCAGGCTATGTCCAGGATACACATATATGCCTTTCCTATCCACGAGATGCAATACAGCATAATTCCAAGGTGCATAATACACTTCATGAAACGTATGATAGCAGCTCTCTGACTAAATGGTGACAGTCAGAGGATATAACTATCTCAGACAAAAGAAAGCATATGTCAGAATATAATGATTAAATTATTATAAAATTAATAAAAAAATTGGATGGAAAATTTAATTACTTATTTATTCATTAGAAAAACACAATTCACTTGATTTCCTCTTCTTATAAAAATAATATTTTAATACATTAATTTATCTGTAAAAAAAAAAAAAAAAAAAAAAAAAAAATAGCATGCAAAAGAAATATTAGAAGAAGAAGAACACTTTATTAAAAAAAAATTAAAGTGAGGCTGCCCAAATTAATAGGGTTGCTAAACCACACAGCTCTTATAATAATAAAATAATGTTTCAAAATGTGGTGAAAATTAATTAATTTATATAAATTCATTTCTATGATTATAAAAATGTATGTAATTTATTATGTACATCTATCTATATGCGAATAAAAAAATAAGTTAAATATAACAATTTGCGTATGTATGTAAGAGGATTAATTTTAAGTTCATAAATTTAAGTCCCTTACAAAATGACATTTTTTACAAAGGAGTTTAAAAAAAAAAATAAATAACATCTTTATGTTTTAGGAGTTCTTTATGTATAAAACAAAAAGTTCTATATTTTTGGAAAGTCTTAGAACTTTAAACTTCACTTAAAGCTACATATTCTGCAAATGTAGACTCTTCCGTAACATCTTTTTGCTTAATCGATTTACAGTATAATACATTACTAAATAACCTAATAAGAAAACCAGTGGTGGATTATCGTTCTAAATGATCATTTAAGAATGTAGTCTCTACATCCATCTGTACAACCCATTTGATTATCCTCAACTTTCTTATTTCAACAAAATCTCAAGCATTATTTTGTTTCAAACTATCTATTTCTCTATCCGTAGCTTTTACCCAAAAATCACAATCGCTTGATCTTTATCAGATTTACCTTCAGCCAATCCAATACTGCTTATGTTTTCTTGGATAACATCAACATGCCTAGGGACAATGATTTTATTATTCAAAAGTAATTTATATCTCACTTTACTATAACCGATTAAAAGGCACATATTCACCTTTTTATCCCATTTAGACGTTATTATTTGGTCTGGTTTCCTAACAAAATCTTTACTACCATATAAATTGAAGTTAGAAACATCTGGTTTCTTTCCAAAAAATATTTCATAGGGTATTTTATTCTCAATGGTGTTAGCTAAAGAGAGATTTTTGAAATAAGTTGCTGCACAGACCATTTCTGGCCAACATTTTTTTCTGCAATAGCTTCTGAATATAAAGCTACCATTTAGATAAACAAAGAATATAAACAAAATAAAACTAATCAGTTATTTTGCAAAAGAAAAACTTTTCGCCCAAAAAAAAAGTTTTGTATTGCCCTTCTTCTTAGAAGGAGGGGCAACACTGGAAAGAAAATGCCGGTTTCTGACTATAAACTCTTCTGTATATGGCAGTTTCGACCTCTTAACTTCCAAACTGTGAATCCTAGAAGATTTTGAGCTAGCCTACGAGATTTCCCAGATCAAGACGTACCTATGTGCGAAGTTGGGTCAAAATCAATCAAACGATGTGGATTTGTATAAAGAACAAACAGACAGACACGTGATTTTTATATATATATAGATAGATAGATTTTGTAAAATATAATCAGTATTAAGAAATACTGATATAAGTTTTGTTTATCTGTAAATCGATCTATACCCATGACACAATCGATAATTAAAAGTAGTTTCACATTGGCCATATTTATTTTATTTGTATAGTACCCCTACTAGTGAAAGCTCTACACAGGGCTTCTATATTTCGGATTGGACTTTACAAAGATTCCACAAAATCCCAAGAACCTCTCTTAAATACTCATTGCATTAACATATTTTAGGAAATATATAATTTACTTACCATTGAAGACAAAACAAGTTTTACTGTATAGGCTTACCTAAAACAAAAAAGAAGGAAGGTATTCCGTTTAAATTAATTCTGTCATGCGAAAAATAAATAGTGCTTACAAAACTATATGTGTATGCGCACAAATGTCGTTTTGGAGTGTAGCTACAAATCGTACAAAAAAAAACACAGAATGTTAGCTAGAGAAGTTAAAATTTGGGTAAAAATGGTTTTAGAGAATGAGCCTGCCGCATTTTGATTTAATCGGTAAATACTAAAACCTCAAAAGTAAATTGAATAACATCACTCGGCTCAGAAATTTTTTTTTCTGGGTGTAATGGTGTTTTAGTTGGCTAACTATTCCAAGTTCTAGATTTTCAATATTCTAACCCTCCTAAATCCCCCCAGCCCCCTGAAATTATTTACTATATATGCTCCCACCTGTAACATCTACTGACAGCAAGCACTACACATGTTAAAATCGAAAAGTAATATAACTGCTCTATACAAGCCAGTTGGTTACAACACTCTGCTACAAGCAGCATAATTACCATTTAGAGTTTATCGTACAGAAACTCTGGCACGTGTTGTCTGCTTATATATATTAATAGGACCGTCACAAGAGGTTTCAGTATAGTTGCTTAACCAGGGACATTTTTCAGTCGTTCGAAAAGTAATTATTACGAGAACGGCTCTAAATATGGGAAACAAGGAAAATTGAGCGATATAATTCTATATTTAATCCGTTTCTTGGAAGTCCTAAGACGCTTGAAATTAATCTGCGTGGTAAATGTAGTTGAAAAATTAAATGCTGATTAACAACATAATTCATTTTATTCTTTCTAATAATAACTCTCTGGTTTTAATAATCTTCTTTTAGGCATGGGGATCTATCGATATAGCCAAGAAATTCTTTATTTTATATTTATTTATAAAGTAGTAGCTGTTACCCGGCGTGCTATACTACACCTACTTTCTGCATCTATAAAAGCAAAAATAAATTAGAAACCTAATAATTAATATTAAAATTTAATAACACATATCTGTAATTTGGGTTCATTGTTTCGAACTCGTGATCTCCGAACTGTGAGTCATAGACGATTTCAACTTAGCCCATGATTCTCCCCGTGTCAAAACCTACCAGTGTGCCACGTTTGGTCATAATCGGTCAAACGGTGTGGATTTTTATAAGGAAAAAACCTACAGACAGCTGGTAGAAGTTTTTTACCTAACCTATGACACTCCCCGTATCACGACCTACCTGTCTGCCAAAGATTAGTCATAATCGGACGAAGGATGTGGATTTGCATAAGGAACAAACCTACAGACAGCTGGTAGACGTTTTTGACTTAGCCTACGCCACTCCCCGGATGAAGACTATTCCAAGTTTCGTGAAAATCGGTAAAACGGTGCGGATTTTTATAGGTAACAAACAGACAAACAGACGGACACGTGATTTTTATATTTGTAGATATATTTTATGTGTGTGTATATATATATATATATATATATATATATATATATATATATATAAAATATATTTTTATATATATTTTGGAAATACATAAATACTACTCTACAAAAGTTTGCTAAAAGTAATTTTAATCTTTTTTTTATGAATGAATGAATTCATTCGTTCAGTTTCAAACATCATCAACCGTATTTTGCGATTTTTTGCGCTAACACTTTTTTAAATGTTTTTCCCAGTAGTGTAACGTAGTTTGTCATGAAAAGAATTCTTCTATAAATAGCACGTTCGCAGCAAACGAAGCCTACTGATTCATTTTGTAATTGAAAAATTTAATAGTTGATTTTCATCAATTGATTAGTTAATAATTTGCTAGTTATTAGATATCAAAATATACATAAGTATAGTTACCGTAAATATCAAAATATACATATTTTGTAACTAATGAAAAAAATTAAAGATAAGTTTTCTTTTAAAATTGCTGTTTTCTATATTCTAAATAGTTTGTAACTATATAAACATATATAGAAGTATACAATTACGCAGTAGTATTGCAAAAAAAAAAGAAGTTTTATAAATAGAAAAAACTCCTAATAGCTTTTTCAAAATATTCATTATTGCTTAATGAAAAATACCTTATAAAACTTAAGTGGTTAACTTTAGTGGCCGTAAACTTATTTTTCTCCGAAATAAATAAAAATGAAATGATCTACATAAGTCTAAAACATTTTACGCTAATATTTAAAATCACCTTTTCCGCCAGTGAAACGTGAACATTTTCTTGTACATAGTTTTTATCTTCTGAATTTAAAAGATGGAAAGTCATGTTTTCGAAATAACTAATTTATTAATCTTGGAGAACCGAAAAGAATATAGAAGAAACTGGTCACGTTGCTATCGGCAGCGGATAAACCAAAAAGATGAGGAAACTTAAAGACGTTTATATATATATATATATATATATATATATATATATATATATATATATACATATATATATATATATATATATATATATATATATATATATATATATATATATACACTTATATACAGGGTGTCCCACATTGAGATGTCATAACTTTAGGGGTTTATTCTGCACGTCATTTGTAGTTCAGGGACGCAGAATGACGCAGAATGATTGTGTTTTATTATGAAAAACTGTCTTTTCCGGATTTCTGGTCTTTCTATCGTTAATGACGACCACATTTTTAGAGTCTAAATTTAATTTCCAATAAGAATTGAAATGTTGTCATGTAAATTAGGAGCTACACTAAGAGCCATATAGATGTGAACTATTGTTATTAGGGTTTTCTTGACTCTTTCGATATTATTATTAATCAGCTATTTTTAGACTTAGCGGTTTGCCTCCGCCTCAAAATTTGCCTTATTTAATAAGCTTTAAAATGGTATCCTGTTGTTTTAAAAACAAAAATTATTTAAGTCTATTTTTTTCTGATTTGTAAGACAAAACCAATACATTTGCTTCAGTGCGAAGAACCCATTACGAACACATTATTTAATTTCACGCGAATAAGGTGATGTCCCATCCTTCCAACATTAGGTACACAAACTTTTGGTCTGATTAAGGATTAGGGGACACCTTGGAAAGCGTGAAAGATACACAGAGGAACATTTTGGAAATAATCACAATTATTGTTAACATAATAAATACAGATGTTATATTTTTATGCTTTGAGGGTCTTGTTTTATGAAATTTATATTTTTAAGAGTAGCATTTAGAAATTTCATAAAACAAGACCCTCAAAGCATAAAAATATAACATCTGTATTTATTATGTTAACAATATTTGTGATTATTTCCAAAATGTTCCTCTGTCATCTTTCACTCTTTCCAAGGTGTCCCCTAATCCTTAATCAGACCAAAAGTGTGTGCACCTAATGTTGGAAGGATGGGACATCACCTTATGCGCGTGAAATTAAATAAAGTGTTCGTAATGGCTTCTTCACACTAAAGCAAATGTATTGGTTTTGACTTAGAAATCAGAAAAAAATAGACTTAAATAATTTTTGTTTTAAAAACAACAAGGTATCATTTTAAAGCTTAATAAATAAGGCAACTTTTGAGGCGGAGGCAAACCGCTAAGTCTACAAATAACTAATTAATAAAATATCGAAAAAGTCAAGAAAACCCTAATAACAATAGTTCACATCTATATGGCTCTTAGTGTAGCTCATAATTTACGTGACAACATTTCAATTCTTATTGGAAATTTAATGTAGATTCTAAAAATGTGGCCGTCATTTACCCTACATAGACCAGAAATCCGGAAAAACAGTTTTTCATAAGAAAACCTAATAGTTTTGAAAAGAGACAAAAGTTTGAATAGCTCTGCTACATGTTGAGCTAGGACGATCATTTCTGCGTCCCTGAACTAAAAATGAGGTGCAGAATAAACCCCTAAAGTTATGAAATCTCAATGTGGGACACCCTGTATATGTATCCTTAATATTAATATTTCTCCGGAATGTGCTATAAACGGTATTGAATAGTATGAAGCAAGCGTATTGGAGTCGAATAACTAAATAATTAATTTGAATAAGTAAAATAATTTATACATATATATATATATATATATATATATATATATATATATATATATTATAATTTCATTCTGAATGTCTAAGAATAAAAAAAAAATTAAATTCATAGTTGTAATTTTAGGAGTATTAATTTATAATAAACTTTTCCGGATGATAGAAATATCTTTTAGTGGTTTATGCAAATCATTAAAAAGAAGAACCCGTTCCCGATTATGTAATGCCTCCGATCTCTTTCATTTTTCTTTTCATTTCTTTTTTGCTCATCCCCCATTTCTTTTCGCAAATAAATTCCAACTTAAATTGGCTTTCATTGGTCGGACAATTATACAAACGGTTTTATATTTATTCATTTTCTCATGTTTATTCATTGGAAGTAAAATTGCCTCCCCCCACCCAACGTAATAAAGAAGAAGAAGGAAGGGGAAAGAGTGAAATATACCCCAAACTAGGGGAGGGGGATTAACATTAACACATTCTAACCTTTCGAATTATAACCCGCAGATATCCCATTTCTTTATTTCATGGATAAATTATAAAATGAGTTTGAAATATTAATTCTGGACTAATTTATTATAAATAAACTGCAATAGTATCCAGAAGTTCAAATTAACGCGTTTAAAAAAAGAAAAGTTTTTAATTATATAAAAGTTATATAAGGGTGCTTCCGTGATTGTAATGAATGGGGCTCTACAAATAATTGAGAGCTTTATATCACGAACAGAAAATTACCGTCACAACTTTGTATCTCATATACAACACAAAATGAAATAGTCATTTAATGCCTAATTTTTTAAATAAATGAGCCTGATCGAAAAAAAAAAAAACCTAACACGAACAAGATATTTTGACCAGATTTGCAAAGGACAAACTATAGTAACGCACTCTTATGTAATTCAACGATGTGTCTCCATGCATATGTAGCAACGAGACGTTAGGAGTTAAAAAAATACTAACTGGCTGCAGAATACGAGACCACCTACCGGTTTCACTGGAGTTACTAACTCTGGCCAACAAAAGATGGTTATTCTTATGTGATTTTTGCGCTGAATCCAAAAATAAACGTAAAGTACGTCTAGTGTATTTGCTATTCACGAAACTTGCTTAAGCCATGATAAAAAGGCGGAAACAGGGCAAATTAAGAAAACAGTATATTTATATTATTGACTAGGTACTTTTACCGTACTGATACCACGATAGTACATCAATATTCACTCACCAGAAGAATAAAAATACAATTTTGGTACATATGAGTCTTCATATTCTTCTTTTATGTGAACTTTCATCTTCCCTTTTTAGAAACCATCAGTAATCTCCAAACATTGCAGGATCCAAACAGTCTTGTTTCAATGACCCTTATATGCTGGTGGATTCGCTCTTCCTGTTCGACACTTACAACCCCAAGATTTTACGGAAAAAAGTCCATATGCGAATGAAGCAAGTGAATTTTCAAAGACGTTCGGCATCCCATAGCAGTGTAGGCTTCCAAGAAGTCGAGAACTAAACTTTTGTAATTCTCTTCCTCTCTGTTTCCAAAAAATCCATTAACAACCTTCACAATTGCTTTTCATGTAGTCAATTTATTCTTTTTTCAAATTCAGGGACACGAATCATCTTCTTTATGTCTGGTCGAGTGAAAACACCTCCTTTTATCTTGGCCTCCCTAAGACGGGTGAAATGTTCGGAGTAATATTTGAATTCTGGTTCCTCCCGGTACATTATTTTTATAAAATTCTTCATTGCACTCAATTTATATGTGGGGGGGGGGACGGAGAAGTACATTCTTCGGATGAACTTATTGTTAATTCATCACATTTTTCTCTCCATGTGTATAAGACTTGCTTGAGAGTCATATGTTTTTGACATAGTGGGTCTTTCTGCCCCTCCTGTCCGATAAGCATAAAAACAACAGTACTTAAATGCGAGCTTACTTTATTGTTTATCAACTTCTTCAATTAGTTCTTCAAACGTTTTCTCGTTTGAAGAACTAATTTTCGAGCTTGTTTTAAATTATACTTTCCCGCGGGAGAAAAGCCCCCGCATTAAAGTTTTAATGGAGCTTTCCTGCGGGAATAGTTTTTACCGTTAGTTAGTGAGTGAGTATCCAGATAGTGAGCAGATAACCGGAGGATTCGGCATCTCAGCAGTACAAGCCAAGTGTCGTTCTCCTAGCCTTTTGTATCCTGCTACCTGCTCCTAGAGAACCACCGAAGCCGGCCCAACATCTCGGTACACTGGGACTGGTTCGCAAGTACTGAACATTTTACTAGACTTAAGGTAGCTTGCGATAACCCTAAGTTACCTACTCAGTAGAAGGCGTACCAGCGAGATCCAAGCTCCCGGCTACCAACTCTCCGCATGGAGATCCGCACATCATCCCCAGTAACGTCATAACGTACCATTGAACTCTTATTCTAATTTATGAACACTTATTTATTTATTATCAATTATTTATTTAATTTATTGACAGTCGTAATTTTATTTATTTATTGAAGTTAATTTTTATTATTTTATTTATTCAAGAGGAATAAAGTTTTATTTTTATTTATTATTTTATGAACACAGCTATTATTTATTTATTGTTTGTTGGGACCTTCTGACCAACATACAGACAATTAATTAACCCCAACATATATATATATATATATATATATATATATATATATATATATATATATATATATATATATAATGCTTTGGTGAGACTGGAACAACGAAGATTCATTACGAAGAAATCAGTTATCAAATTAAATTAATTATTTTTGTAAATAAAGATACAAACTGGAATGCATTGTCAAATTTAGTTATTGAGGAATTGGAATATCCTAATACGCTCCTAAAGCGTTTCAGTGCTATTCCTTTTTGCGTTGTTCTACTAATAATTGTTAATAATTAATAATTAATGTGCTTCGACTGCTTGGGTCATAAGCACCAATTGTTAATAATAAATATAAAATAAAAATTTCCTATATTTCTTGTAGCTGACCAATGGGGTAAATTTTTTGGGATGGACTTTTTCAGTGGCCAAAGGAGATTTAATGTTTTACCGCATGATGGATAAAATCAGTAAACATTGGTCAAAATATACCATATATATATTATGTATATATATATATATATATATATATATATATATATATATATATATATATATACATATACATACATAAAATAAAATAAAAGGGTTGAACTGGTGACTCCATTAATCAAGCTCGGTGGGGCGACAAGGTTCAATAGCTCAGTCATTTTATGCTACATTAGACAGGTACCCCCACTCCCTCACCCTCTACCCCCTCTCCCTCACCCTCTACCCCCACTCCTCCATCCTCTAACCCCACCACTTCGGCCTGCTTTCATTTCCTTTATTCTATGACAGCCTCCAGCCTTGCTTTTTTACGCTACTAATATATGGTTTCTCGTGTAGAGACACTTATTTTCCTACCAAACCCCCCTAACCATTTTATGTTGCAGGGATTTTTGTAATAAATAGTTTACTAACGTTTCTTGGCTTTGGGATGAAAAAAGTAATAAGGTGGCTCCTTCTCAGGAAAAAGTTTAGCCTCTAAAATTTCAGTAAGTGAATTTTTTTTTATTATATTGGGAATTGCATTCGTGAAATTCGTGGGAATATTTTGAAATAATTTATAATTATTGAATATTTTCTCAGGCATACTGTATTATTTATGTCTCGATAAAATACGTAACATAGAAATGTATACCATAGATATAAAATTTATTTAAAACAAAAATACTAATGCTTAAACTATTATCACTCAGGAAAAATCAAGGGAAAGTTATAAATCCCGTATTATCTTGTAATGGACTAGAGCAACTAGTAAAATAAGAAAAAAAAACGTTGGTCAGCATAAAAATCGTTTACATGAGAAAAAACATAGCTTCTTTGTCAGCTTGTACCAGGGCGAGGCAAAGTGTGGAGACACGTTACTATCAGTAAAAGAAGTTACAATCAGTTTTCCCGATATGCGTAATCGATTTGATAAGAGCGTTTACATTATAAAGGAAGGAAACACTCTTAAAGAAGTATAATACCAAAACTAGTAGTAGCTGAATGAAATTTTAAACTGTATGTTATGTAACTACCCAGAAAGAAGGTTACACTATATATTGATAAATCGATCTAGTAAAGTAATAAAGGACAGCTATAAAAGAGACAATGCCACCAATTAGACGATGCCCCGGTTAGAGCGTTGCCAATATCGGAAAGTGTGTGATCTATCGACACGAGAAATTAGTTCGTAGCAGCGATATAAAGAGCGGTCGTGTCGCGTACACCAATCATCACGAGCAGGGCATAACTACCCAATCCACAATCAATTCATAAACCATCCTCTACTCTCTTGATGAAATATCCTTCCGCTCCTCTCTTACTATGGAAACGGTATTTTCATGCCGTATTTCAGTCGACACTGTGTTTCCGTTTGTGACGACTAGTCGTAGCATATACTGTTCGCATGACTGAGTAAATCAGTTACATTGTTAGGCAACTTGTAGTTTCGGCTCAGTAAAACGAGTTTCGGCCAAAATTACGAGTTGCCTAACAATGTAACTGTATTACTCACTCATGAGAGCAAATATATAAAAAAACATACATAACAAGGCAAATAAAGAAAAGGCATCAGCCGTATCATGGCTAGAAAAGGGTGGTGACATATAGATAACCCGTCCTAAAATTCTGAGTTCATTATAATGGACGACGAAATTTAAATAAATAAAAACAAGGCAAACGTTCTGGACAAACTACAACTCAAACATTAAATATTTGTAAATTGTGTATATTATATCCTTCATACACTGCTTCAGATTTATATTTAAGCTATTATTGAATATTTTAACAATTAAATAAAATATTACTCTAATACTGATTAAAAAATATATTTTTCATAACCAACAAAGAATTTTTTATTAGATTGAAATGATTTAAAAATGGCGGAGATAAGGGAGGTGATGGATAATTGATAATAGGATGGTCTTCTTTCTACATGGCTCAGGAAGATTGCCGTTACAGAAGATCCACAACTATCAACTTCCTAGTGCATGCCTGAGTGATTTACCTCAAGAAACGTACGTTATTTGAAGCCGTATACCTAAATTTCTTCATACGTGACGTTTTATTTTCTCTAGTACTGAAAAATCAACGTAAAATAAAATATTAAAGCGAAGAAAGATTTTACCCATTACAGCAGGAAACTTATAGTTCCTAAGCGGAAATTACTCCATTTAAGCCCCGATTACCCCGAACGATATCGCTCAAGAATATATCAGAAATCACACAAGAAAATAATTTGTAGGGCATTACATAACCTTCCGAATATGTGCTTCACATTTATTGAAAGTTTCGCCCAAAAACCTATGGGCTTATATATATGTATATATATATATATATATATATATATATATATATGTGTGTGTATATATATATATATTTATATATATATGTATATATATATATATATATATATATATATATATATATACCTATATAAATATACGAAGACAAGGTATAGTTGGGATTCGGCTAAGAGAAAACGTCAGACTTTCAGGAAGAGATCTGTATTTGGACGTTTCGGCTGCACATTGGCAGCCTTCTTCAGCACTAGAGAATGCCTAGGGGGGGAGGGAGGAAGACCTCGAGAACAACTTAGGTAACCATGGTTGAATGTATATCCCATAAACATTCAACCATGGTTACCTAAGTTGTTCTCGAGGTCTTCCTCCCTCCCCCCTAGGCATTCTCTAGTGCTGAAGAAGGCTGCCAATGTGCAGCCGAAACGTCCAAATACAGATCTCTTCCTGAAAGTCTGACGTTTTTCTCCTAGCCGAATCCCAACTATACCTTGTCTTCGTATCTCTGCAACGGCTAACTATCTCCATCTTCACTATATAAATATATATATATATATATATACCTATATAAATTTATTTATATATATATATATATATATATATATATATATATATATATATATAGGTTAGCTGGCCAAATAATCCACAAATAGATAAACCTTATCAATATCACTGTACGTATAATTATATTTAGTTATTAGAGGATTGCATGTTTTTCACAATCCTATGTTTTCCTATTAGTCCAAATTTCCAATAAAATTCGATTCCATAAACTATTTCTGCGTAAATATATTTATTTAAATTTTAACGTCCATCATAATTAACTTGGAACTTTAGGACGGGTTACCTACAGGACACCAGCCTTTTCTAGACAGGATAGAGCTGGTGCATTTTCTTTTTCCCATAGGTAAGCCACCACTCCTAGTGGGAATCGAACTGACGACCCGAGCACGGAACCTTGATAGCACAGTAGTATTTGGGCGATATATGACATTATCGTCCAGTACATCGAAGTAAGATAACGGAGAGGTGTGAGAAGAACATTATAAATTTCTTTCTATGCCTTTGCCAGAACCTGTAAATGTTTCGCGACTTACTTAATTCATTAAACTAAATGCCAAGATGGAAAGTCCAATTTCTTTTAATTGAAGCGCTCTTGGAATTAAACTCAGCATAGCAAGTTAATTCATCTAATGGAGCCAAAGCTTTAGGGAGAAGCTACAACATCATAGCAGTGTATTATTCTCCCTTAAGGAGTATTTTCATTTTTAAGGGCTTAAAAAAATGTACCAAACATTCGTATTTTCAACCAAAGTCCCGATTTCAAAATCAATAACCATTTTTTTAATGTATAAACTTTTAAGTAAATGGAAATTTAAAGTCGATTTTCACCAGATCAACTTCAAATTTAAACTGCAGATTTGTAATGATAATTACTAGAAATGTGCGTAGGGATTTTTCCATTCATTGAATTATTACGACTTTATGATCAATTTTTGACCGTTTTTTTTTTAATAGAAAGAATTCTTCTCTGTATTTGAAAAAAATCAATATTTTTTTAAAAATCCAATGCACATTAGTAGATTTTATCTTATCTTTCAAAATCATTTTAATTTTTTGTTCTAAATTAAAAATTACTACATGCAGACCGTGAAAAAATAGGTTTTTTGTTTTTCAGACAAAGCTCAGACCCATTTTGGAAGTCATCGCCTCAAGTAAAAAATAATTTAATAATTTTTCATAATTTCTTCTCACAAAATAAACTATTGCAACTATAAGGTTATTTATATTTTATCTAATAATTAAGCTATTATTACTTATTAATTTCACAATTATCCTCTGCCATATTATGAATTAAATGAAACTAAAAAATAATTTACTGAAGAAAACAAAATGAATTTACATAATGTTTGCAGCTGTAATTATTCACGAAAATAAAACATCCATGAAGGATAAATCGTTTTAACATTTTTTTGTCGGACTGACAAAATGATCCACTAATTTTGTCGGACAGAGCTATATTTTGCTCAAAAATGTATTAATCAATTACGTGTGAGTTTTGTCCGAACTTTTGTAATCGAAAAACGTAACCTCCCGTGAGTGACATATTCAGGTTGTCGGACTGGAGAAACGACACCGAAAATTTGTTGGATAAGTTATGGACTATGATTGTTAGGCCATTTTTAGTAAATGAAACTAAAAATTATGTGTGTTGTAATAAAAAAACCATACCACGCAAGACGGACATATTGAGGCCGTCGGACACGATGATCGAGCCCTATTATCTGTCGGCCATAATCATTTTCATTTTATTGTACTTATAATTTTCTGCATAAAATAAAGAATTTGAGTTTTGCAATAAAAAAAGGGTACCGCGTTTGAACGACGGGTTTAGGTCCTAAGTGTGTAGTAAAGCGCCCAACTCAGACTTGGAAAAATTTACAGTGTGGTAGACTCGTCAAAATGAAGTCACTAAGACCATTTTTACCACTTTTGTAATCAGCTTGAAAAAAGGACGCTGTACAGGGGACTACTAGTATGTGTAGCTAATCAGAGCCTTATACGACAGTAAAATTGTTTGGCTTAGGGCATATATGGCATAGTGCCGCATGTCAGAAGCTGATGGTCCATTCGACGAAATGATCATGCTATGGTATGAAGCGGCGCACAGTGGTGCCAATCGCCCGATTTTGGGAAAAAAACCTTTAGGTACTTGGATCTTTCTTATTTTGGTATCGTTTCTAAGGTATTTTGTAGTGCTGAGTCGAATGAGACCACTGTCAATTCTATAGTACGAACACCGCGAAAAATAGCAAGTATTCGATTTTAAAAAAAGTCACATTTTACTCAATTAGAAGAGATAAGTATCCTTCCAAACGTATTTGTGAGTGCTGAGTTAAATAAATTAAGAAACAATGTAATACAGTTAATTGGTCTCGACGTATTTCTCTTTATTAACATTTTCGCTTATAACGTATACATTTTGACATTTTTACACGAGATATTAGGTAGATCTCACTGTAAAAGTTCAGTTACTTGCTATCGCAAAGTGTTCAACAACTCTCAGCAGAAAATAGTAACGGTAAAATCATTTTTCGTAAAATACATACGGCCGAGTACGGCGATGAAATTTATATGAAAGCAACTTCAAAACATGTACATTTAGGTAACACTATGCGGAGAGCATAGCTAAGTACCGTTTTTTTCTCTCCGCCAAATAAACTACGGATAATTTAGTTCCACTACAGATATCTTTACAACCTCAATGCACCAAGTTCATGGTACATTTTGGCAAAAAAGAAATTTTTTTTAAAGGCTACATATACTCATGAGACTTCCTGGGTACTATAAATTTTTCAGGATTAAAATTAGTGGTATAAAATATTGTTTTACTTTTCACTAAAAACTGTGAGATTTTTACTCAATGAGGAAACAGTCAACAAAATGATTTTTTGTGACCATACCTATTCTACAACTAATTAGGTATAAAAAAATGTTAGTACAAACGCGAAATTCGGTTTTGGAGGTATTTTTCCCTCTCGGCACCACTGTGTTCCGTGGCACACCTAAGCGTAAAGCGTGAAATTCTTGTTTCAATCCCAGCCTGGGTACTTAATGTTTTAAAAAAATAAAGATTCAGAAATCAATCATTTGTAATAAATTTAGAAATATTTTTCTCGTTCCCCATTTTTTTATTATAAATTGGAAAATAAAACTCTGAATGTTATTAGTATTCCTCTTGAATGCTATCATTCCATAGAGAATTTGCGAAAGTCTGCTACCGAGACAGGTAAGGGTTGAATATTGTGGGAAGGGAGGCGGCCTCTCGCTGAGGTGTTTGATGAAAAATTCACGAAGGGGTCGGACTTCTCTCCAAAGATCAAATGTGATTTTATACGCCACAGTAAGAGAAAGTTCTTCATACCAAAACTCACGACTCACCACATTCAACATCGGACCACCTTTTATGCTTCAGCCATTCAATCGGTTTAATTCATATTGATGTTGATATTGAATATCACCATGAATTATTGGTTTTATTCATTTTTAACTGTTTGTACACTATTGTTGACAAAAATATTAAATATGGGTCAGGAAGAACATATTCCCCCGTGTTCTTTAGTCATAGTAGACCATTTTGTAGTTTTTTGAGAATTAGCTAAATGAAAAACATAACAACTCTCTACTATAAAGGAGTTAGGGTTTCTCTAGGATACACATAATACTCGCAATAAAACTTTAAATCCTTTTTTATGATCAAAGAAAATCAATTTTCAACGTTAAATGTCCAAGGGAACATGATCTATGATCTTCTTTTATTTCTATGTCTATCCATAAAATTTAGAAAGATTAGGGACGGAATCTATTGGTCAGAAATACATTTATCAATAATAATATGATCACAAATGTATTTAAAAAAAAAAAAATACTTTTGGACTCAGAACACCCCCCCCCCCGCAGTGCCTTCTGACGGTAGCAGTCCTGAAAAAAAAATTCTCTAGAGCTCCCATTTCTAGATGTTTATTAGAGAAATTGAGCAATAATTTGCGTAAATTGTCATACAGACATTTCCAAAAACATTAAAAAATTCAGTAATATACATGTAATGTAATAATTCATTTGAAAGAGAAAGTACAATTTTGACAATTCAATATATAGCAAGAAAGGGCAAAAATCTGAGAAATTTACCAAGGTATTTTGAATAAAATAATTTTCACAATATTGGGATATGTTTCTCACTAACATTTACAAAAATAATAATTCGTTGTACTATGAAAAAAAATATATAATATAAGTAATATCCAAATTTCAAAAGTAAATTTTTAATTGAAAAGGTCGAAAATATGAGAAATTTGACGATATATTTTTAAAAAAATTAGACCTCAAAACTATTAAGAATTTTCATAATATTTGTGTTTTCATCAAGTCTCTTTGTTCTATAAAAGAACAGAAATAAAAAAGTAATCATATTTTTAAGAGTCATTGGAGTAAATCATTCATGATTTTTAATGCTCCATGAGGGTTAAGGGAAGTGAAATGGAAAAACCTTTGGCATCCTAGCATTAACATTTACACAATGCTATGTACAATAAAAAAAGTCCGTCTCGCAGGAACTGCATCATCTTAGCGCGGTTCCGTTCATATCCCTAGTCTAATTTGGAAAGATTAAAATAGAAGCAGTTGTTATTTTGGTTCCACCAGTCTTTTTTTTTTTAATTATTTATTATAATGGCGTGTCAACCCTTAAGATCACTAACGCCATTCCTGTGAGTAGTAAAGTCTTGAAAGGTCATGATTTACAATCTTACCTGGAAGGGTCGGCTACACTAGAAACGGACCTGCTAGTGACAAGGTCTTGGAATCTTGGAAATCTATATTTCTAACAATAAATTGTTTTTGTTATTTTACTTAACCAGTTTTATTGTCAAATACATTATCCAACTATAAGCAATTAAAAAATAACAAGAAATAAAACATACAAAAAGAACCATTGGAATAAACGAAATCAATTACTTTAAAGTTTTAAGCTCTTATTTCTCCGATTGACATCGCCTAATCAAAACTTTCATTAGAACCTTTTTTTTAGAGCATTTAATAAGCTTTTTAATGTTATTCTTCCGTTTACCAAGATTCTCAACCTTTTTCGAGATATTAAGGAAAGTAAACAGAGTTACTAAAACTTTTTATGTCTGTGTTAATAAAATATTTTATTCTAACTCTTCCTTAACTCCAAACGTAACCAAAATTTCAACATATTAGTTTTAATGAAAGTAGAACATGCAGAAAATGTTTCAACTGAATCCCATGATTCTAAGTACCCAAACCAAAAACGGTATTCAAAAAATATTTTTCCGATTTTCTCGAAAACGGTTAAAGCTATCGCCTTGAAAATGGTTTCATTCGTTTTCCAAGCCCATGAATCATATAAAACGAGTACTTAGAAGCTTATGAACTCAAAAACGTAAGCGTTACGATTTTTTTTCGCGAATTTCGCTCCAAACGCCATCTTCCAGGAGGCGGATTTTGCTGGTTAACGAACTTGACCTTTCAAATTGGACGACGGATTTTTGTACCAAATTTCATCACAATCGGACCATTAGGGAAGCCAGAAATGAGCGAACAGACATATATATACATATATATATATATATATATATATATATATATATATATGTATATATATATATATATATATAAATAAATATATACATATATATATATATATATATATATATATATATATATATATATATATATATATATACAAATTTGAACCACCGTTATTTTCGGTCTCTAGGGGTTCTGAAACGCGAAATTTTCTAGTCGGCACCTTCGGATTGTTTCATTGTATCAACCTTATAAGCGGGGTTCCTCCCTATGGGGGAGGGAGGAACCGCGCTAAAAACAACAGTTATATATCAAAAGCCTTTCTATAGAGCAACAAAACATTATGCCTGCTTTTCTCCCTATTTAACACCTTGTCCGTGAGTAATGTTTGGGCTTTCCTTGTTATTAGGGTAGTGCAATGAAGCGGCGATGTATGACCCAGGGAATTACATCAGCTGTGCTATACCGCAGCACTTCAGGGAGATAAGCTTATCTTAACAGAGGTAGTGTTCATTTCAACATTCCCTCATGTGACTTGTTTATTTAGATGTGGATTCTCCTGTACTCAGCCTGCTTTAGGGGCCTGTAGATTAAGGCGCTGTGAATACTAGTCTGCAGAAAACACTCATCTACAAGAATGAAGATAATGTCCAGGGTGAATCTGTAAGAAGTCTTACTCGCAGGAACTGCGTCATTTTAGCGCTTTTCCGTTCATATCCCTAATGCCATTAGTAAAAGAATAGAAGTTATTGTTAAGTTTTGAACTTTCGTGGAAAATGTAAACTAAATTAACGAAGAGAAGGAACAATATCCTAAGCGGAAATTACTCCATCCTCATTTTACTGTTAAATGCAATCACATCAACAAACAATTAAAGCGTTAAGCATGGGCGTATATAAAGGGGGCTGAGGGGGTTGCAGCTCCCCCCCCCCCCGAACTTTTGAGTCGATCGGTAAAAATTTCATAAAATCCTTAAAAATAAATTAAATAAGATCATTTAGTTCATAAAAAATATTCCATTTTGGGTGTAATAGCGTTTTAGTGGGATAAAACTCTTCCAAGATCTAAATTGTTAGTATTCCTTACACCAGAAATGGTCTCAGCCCCCCCCCCGAAATTTTCCCAGCCCCCTCCGAAATTATTTTCTATATACGCCCATGGCATTAAGTTAAAACGTTAAAAAGAACAAACTAACGACTTTCAAGTTGTTCTAAAAACTTTGAAGTAATATCGAAAATCACATTGGCATCATATGTGTAAACAATTTAGTAAGAATTCGAATGGTCACCATCCACTTACCATGCTTTCCAACAGTTTTCGAGATATTTTCATATCTACTGAAACATTTTCTTTCTAATGCGTTTTTAACTCTAAATGCAATCAAAATTTAAATATCCTAGATTAGATGAATGTCTAAAAGTCTCAACAAGTTTCAACTGAATCATTCGTTTCTGAATAACTAAACTGAAAATTAGTTTGGAACAGTAGTTGTATCAATTTTTGTCTTATGCGGTTACAGCTTCAAGAAAAACGGTTTCATTCGTTTTCTACCATAGAGAACCTATAAAACAAGTACCTCCAAAGCATTTAAACTCGAAAACTTAAGCGTTGCGATTTTTTCGCGCGAATTTCTCCCCAAAAGCAATGTTTTGTAAGTTTGTAGATTCGTAATAACATTTCCTTTAAATTACCATTCTTTAGAAGTAATGGTATGAAAAATGGTAGAAAAAAGACATTTTTTGCCTCAATTTTTTCGGCAGATTGAAATGCATTTATGAGCTTTATATTCCAGAAGGATTATGATGATTATTTGTTCCTCATAATAACTTTTCAATTGAAATATTAGTGAAAAAATTTATTTATTTAAATTTTAACGTCCATTTATTATTAACTACGAATTTTGGACGGGTTATCTATAGGTTACCACCCTTAAAATTGAGGGTGGTAACCCTTAATTAAAATTAAAAAATTAAAATTTTCAAATTGTTGCAAAACCTAAATAACATGCTTTACAGATTTCAAATATCTTTTACTAAAATTTGAGGCAATCGATCATTCGAAAACATTTTCCAGATTTACAGTCAGTCAACTCAGATGACCTCAGGAATGTTTATTAAGGAGTTATTAAGTTACAAATAAGGACAAAAACAAACCGTAATTTATTCAAATTTCTTATATTAAAACAAATGTGTTTTTGGAGTTTTTTTCTTTACAGATGCCTCAATTATTGTTATTTAGGTTGTTCTGAAGATATTCCCGCAAACATTTTTTTGTTTTACTCCCCAACGGAAACAAGCACGGTTTCCTCCACATGGTGTTTCCTGGGTAACTCTAAAGTCCGTGCAATAATAAGCTGTACAAAATTATGTAGTAGCATTAATTTTGAACATACCTTATTTACCGCAATATAAAAACTCCTTATCGGCCGTGGTGAAGCTCGGGTAGTCAGCCAGTTCGGAATAAAACCAGATTTAAATGGATCGATTTTCTCATTTTCATAAGACTGATCTAATATTTTATTAAGGTTTCATTAACCGAGTATCATTTCAATAAAACAAATATCACAACCGTTAGGGGAAAATTAAATAAATTTGCCTTATATAAAACCCCTCTCCTGACGAATCGAATGTTCCAAGTGACAAACGTACAGGAAGAGAGAGTACTGTTGGTAATTTCAATTAATTAAGCTCTCTCGAAGGAACCAAAAGTAATCACATACCACATTTATATTAGAATAAAAATTTAACAAGTTTAATAACAATGAAATAATTATTGTCTGTTTGCATTGTATGTAATGTTAAACATGACCATTTTTAGACATTACTTCTCGTTACCTCGAATATTTTTACAAGCTTTCCACCATTGAAAAGTAATAAACCTTATAATACCAACGCTCTTCACTTTAATTCGTCACTTCATGAACTAGTGGTTTTTAGCCTCGCGGGAAAAGAGGAGTAACTGTTAAAAAGAAGTGGAAATCTTGAAATTTATGAAAATACCAGCCGGCAGTGGGATTTATTCGTTGCTAAAAGTTTCTACTTAACCGTGTTGCTAACATAATAAATTGCAAGGAAACTGCAGGGAAAAGAGGAGTAAGTCTTGAAAACAAAAGAGAAATGGAGAGTAGAGGGTCCTCGGGTTATATTTCTGGAAAGGGATCGAGGTGGGAACAGCCTAAGTATCCTTTATTAGGGTTTTAGATTCTGGACCCTAACTTAGCACGACTCTACAGGCTTTCGAGCCAAGTCAAGAATTTGGACCGCGTCCAACTTACAAGTATTAGTGTATAGAAAAGAAATTCCCCTCCTAACTCTTTTCACTTTTCTTCCCCTAAGTGGACCCTCTCTCGCTTTACTTTGTTTACCAGAATTTTCCAATTCTAAGGCAGTGTCTCTAAATAAAGTTCAGGCATGTTATTCAAGTTTTTATTTATGGAAACCTAGGTATATACGATTTTGTAAATTTAAAGAATATATATAATAAAATATATTTGTGTATTTTACTGAAAACATTTCATATATTACGGTAAACATCTGACTAAAAAGTTTCTACAAAAACAGTTTATATATATATATATATATATATATATATATATATATATATATAAACTTTTTTTGTAGTCGCCTTCCACTTGCTACGATTTCCCAACCGTTTTTGTGATATTTTAGAAAATATACTGAGATCCGAAAACTTTGTATCACCATTAATACATTTTTTTCCCGTATACTTCTTACCTCCAAACGATACCAAAGTTTAAATATCTTAGATTAGATGATTGTCGAATGCCTGGTACAAGTTTCAAGTGAACCAATCATCGTTTCTGAATATCCAAACAGAAAATTAGTTTGGAAAAGTATTTCTATCAATTTTTCTCGCAAAAAATTACAGAAATTGCTTTAGAAATGGTTTCATTCGTTTTCCTACGTTAAGGAACCTATATAACGAGTACCTGCAAGCATATGGACTCGAAAATGTAAGAGTGCCGATTTTTTTGCGCAAATTTTGCTCCAACACCACGTTCCAGTAAACGGTTTCAGCTGGTTAATGAACTTGACCTTTCAAATGAGAAGAAAGATTTTTTTTTTTTTTTTTAAGGCCGTGAAAAAATTGGGTAGGAAGAAAAAAAGTATCTTGTTTTACTAGCAACTTCAATTTTCTCCTAAAATCAATTATTAATATAAGAATAACAAGCAATAAAACACCGAGGAAAAATTCGTAAAGAACTGTTTAATCTGAAGAAACAAAATCTTTCCAGACTTTAACGCGCAGAGGGACATATCTGTCCTACATAGATCCTCTGCCTGTGCAAGGTTATGATGGGGCTCAGAAATTAGTAGGGTCAATCAGAGGGACATATATGCCCTACCCTATTTCTTGGAGGCAGATTTGTTTCAATACAATAATTACAGATTTGCAATGCCCTAAAGTGAAAAAAGAAAACAAACAAAGAACAAAACTTGTTTTATGTAAAAAACGTTTTTTGCTTTAAAGGGAGGACGCTTACGTTTTTTCCCTTATATATCCACTTAATATCGTTCCATAGAAAACACAACACCGTATTTGTAGAATAGTTTTCGTGGTATGATTACAGTCCACGATTTCCAAACGGTTTTTAAGATATTTAAGAACATCCAAAAAACCTGTTGATAATATATTTTTTCTAAAACTCCCTTAGCTCCAAACGTAACCAAAATTTCACTATCATAGACTGAATTATTACCAAACGTCTAGAAAATGTTTCAAATAAGTCTATCTTTGTAAGTATCGTAACTGAAAATGAGTTAGAAAAACTAAAATAACGCCTAAAAATGATTTAATTCGTTTCCCTACATTAAAGAACCAACAAAAACTATACCTATCAGCCCTTGATCTCAAAAACATAAGCTTTACGATTTTTTTACGCCGGAATGTTGCCCAAAGAACAATGTTCCGGTAGACGTAATCTGCTCGTTAACAAACTTGACCTTTGAAATTACACAACGTATTTTTGTAACAGATTTCATTAAAATTGGTAAATTTATTAGCCAGCTAGGGAGCGAACTGACAGACATATATATATATCCGCACTTCCGGAATGCGTTATGAGGTGAACCTTATAAGCAGGCTTCATCCCTACAGAGAGAGGCCGGAAAAGATAATCAAGTGAATATTACAATTTTTTTTTTTTTTTAATAGGCAAGGGTCATTCCTTGTCGAATCAACACCTTTTTACCTCACCCTTTCAGAGATTAATGAATGTTCGTGCACCCAAAGTAGGGATTAGGACCAATAAAAAAAACAAATTTCAATTTTTTATCTAAAATGGATTCCAAAATACGACCACGAAAGTTTTCAAAAAGTGGTCAAAATCTCGCTCTGGCAAAACATTAAAAGGGTTAACTCCTCTCCTGTTTACGTTGCAAACATGGGGAAGGTGTTAATGTTTAGCTCTCTATATGCCCTTTCAAATGACATGAACATAATGTTTTTCAAAATCAAAAATAAAGTTCTGTATCTAAATATTTTTAAAAAAATGATATATAATAGGTGATATTATAACTAATTTGTATAGAAAATTTGGTTATGGGATTGAAATGGGTTCTTAGTCAAAATAATATAAAACCGAAGACGGCTTTGGACTAATCTTACGTATTTTTATATATAAAAGATTTTTTTTATTTGTTTTTTTGAAGACAAATTCAACCACGCGGAAAATTGTTGCCTATTTAATCCCCACCTTCCACATGTTTGTAACGTAAACAGGAAAGGAGTTATGACGATTTAAATTTTTTGCCGCTTTTTGAAAACTTTACATGGCCGTATTTTAGAAACCGTTTTAGATAAAAAATTGAAGTTTGGTATTTTTATTTGTCCCAACCCCTACTTTGGGTGCACCAATTTTCATTATCTCTGAAAGGGTGAGGTAAAAAAGGTGTCTTGATTTGACATGGAATGACCCAGAAATCTGGATCAAAGGCCTGAGGGGCTGGCGATTCCACTCTTTCTTAACATCTACGGTGGAGCGTAGAATTTTCTCAGCGGACCTTTAGATAAAAAACTAAACCTGCTGCGGGCGGTGCACGTAAAACAATATCATAGATTTTGACGGTTTTGCACTTATATGCTTGTTCATAGTTAATGATAATGGGCGTTAAAATTAAGTAAACTTATACGCTTACAAGTATAGTTTTAATGGATTCTGTAACTCAGGATAACGAATAAAACCATTAGTAAGGCGATATATGTAGCCGTTTTCAATAAAAGTGAATCAAAATAGTTTTATTAAGTTTTTTCACTTAAAATCTCAGAGTAGACATTTTTTACAGATGTTTAACATTCATCCAAACAAAGATTTGGAACTATGAAATTATTGAAAAGAAATGATTAACATAAATGATCATTTTTAGGATATTTGTGTATTTTCCTAAATATCTCGGAAACAATTGAAAAATCAAATATTAAAATTAAAATATGTGGACAGTAGTGATTCGAAATTTCATACAAAAATAGTTCTTAAGTACTTTTCGATGGGGCGATCTCGTTCAGGGAAATCAATGCTGAAAATTCGAATGTTTCGTTCTTTCGAATGGCTTTTGTCTCTGTTTACTTTAGCTTTATATTTTTTTTATATTGAAATTAGTAGTAAAAATAGCTATTTAGTAAATCAAATGAAAAAAGTAAAAAACATATTTGCATGTTTGTTCTATGCGTTTTCAAATGTGGTGCCTGAAAGAATTCTTATGAGATTTCATTTTAATTTTTACAAGTATTTAAAATTTTCAAGAAGAAGCAAAAGAAAACACTCTCTGTATTCCCAGTTTTCGAAATGACCCGAGGATTAAGAACGGAAAAGCGGTAAAATGACGCAGTTCCTGCTAGTCGGACTTTTTATTTTAGAATTAATATTAATTCTTAATTCCCGATGCCAATTATCATTACAGCTTAAGGCGGTGATAGGAAAACTCAGTTCAATAATTACACTCCTATGTTGGTCACCTCCAATATCTGGCTGTGTGTAAAGCCAGGGATTTGGAGACAGCTTACTAGATTTACGGCCGTCTTGTGATAATAGGAGGCTTCCGCTACAATAGCCTTGTCACGACTATATCACACTACTAGGACCTTAGGCCGTTAGAATCAGCTGATGTCATACTGCACATTCTCACAAGATAAATATCCAAAGTTACAAAAAAAACTACATATGATAACTACTATTCTGTATTTATCTACTATACAGGGTGTCCCAGCATATGTGTCCAACCACTTTTCGTCCTAGAGTTGTTGGAATTTCGAAATGAAACTTGGTAGGTCATAGTTATGTTGCATGAGGTTTCTTTTGAAGGTTTAGTTGACTTTGTAACATTCTCCAGTTTTTCTCCAGCGCATCTAACTCTTGAGTTTCCAATAGCAGCAGGTATTTTTTATGACGAATTCTGATAGGAAATTTAATTTTATGACTAATTTATACCGAGACATGTTTTGATCCGACGCACCGTTTGCGCGTAATACGCAAAAAACTGAACAATATCGCCCTTTTGTAGGCAAATTCCTATTTATCACTGAAACGAAGCCTTGTGCGTAAAAACACCTCTATGCAAACGTTGTAGCCTATTAATTTTCCTTTCAGATGATACCAAGATAAAAGTTGTAGATTGAATATTTAACGGGATAATATGAATGAAAAATATCCTACCTTAAAAGTTTTAAAAAATAACAATTCAGAAAATGGATATAAATAGAAAAAAGTAGCTATCATAAAAAAAGTTCTTATTTACTTTATGAAAAAAAAGTAAATAAAAATTATTATAAAACATAACACAATAAATTTCTCTCTTTTAGCACTTTCCTCCTAAGGAAAGTAGCTATTGAGTTTGCACTCATGACGGAATTTTTGAAAAATTTCTTCAAATCTTTATCGATCCTATCTAGTAGACATCGAAAATGACTCCCGTTAAAATTTATATATATCTGTATATATATATATATATATATATATATATATATATATATATATATATATATATATATATATATGTCTGTTAACACGATAGTGGCCAGAGTTTTTCTTTTTAGCGCGGTTCCTCCCTCCCTTCATAGGGAGGAACCCTGCTAATAAGGTTGATCTCATGAAACAATCTGGAAGTGCCGACTAGAAAATTTCGCGTTTCAGAACTCCTAGAGACCGAAAATAACGGTGGTTAAAATTTGTGTATATATATATATATATATATATATATATATATATATATATATATATATATATAAATTTGTCTGTTCGCGGATTTCTGGCTTCTCTGTTGGTCCGATTTTGTACTTTTGGGTTAATACGGGTGATGTATACCGAGTCCTTTGTTTGTAAACCCTAAGAGCTTTCTGAGTAACGGTAAAAGGCAGTAAAAGTATATGACTTTACCTGGAAGCAGACCCTGCATACAGAGAATTGCAATACGAGACCTCATTCTTTCTTTCACCAGCTCCCGTGTAACACCTTAGATCTGTTTATATTGTGTTAGATACAACAGCGCGTTTTAGTTGCTAGGTTTTTCCATGCCGCTCAGTGCAAGGATGATAGCCGGCCACCACGCTAAGAAACCCGGCAATGTCCACACTGATTAACACTACATACTTTGGAGAGTTGTTCTTGCAAGTATATTTTTAATTATACACTGACGGACAAAATTAAAGCATCACTTACAAATATTTATGTTATTCTTACATTAAAGAAAAAATTGGATTTTCCCCCAGACTGTACTTGGTATTGCGCCATATCCAGATTAATCCTCTACCTGCTTAAATTCCCACCCCTTCATGGGAAATGGATCAGTTATTCCTGTTATTTTCTCCGTCCCTGTTAGTTAAAGTTTAGTTGTTAGCAAAGAATCACCTTATTGAAGATTTTTTAACATTTAACAGACATCAGTTTTAACTTGTGAGTGTAGTAAGAACGTTGTAATGACCAACAGAAGAGAATTGACCGAAGAGGAATCAATTCGTGCAGTTGCTTTGAGTGAAGAAGGGGTTTCTCAAAGGCATATTGCTCCAGCGGTCACAATCCGTAGTGTCCAGGGTACTTAATAGCCCCCGTAAGACTAGAGGACTACCAGGAGAATCGGACAAGGTCGGGCGAGGTCAACTTCCCTCTGTGGCGACAGATTTTTGGAACTTGATGCTCTTCAGGATCGCCGATAACTTGGAACAGTTTGCGTGGTCTCGTCCAGAGGTTCAGAAATGTGCAAATTTCAGAGCGAACCGTGAGTAGACGACTCAACGATTATGGATTGATCCTCTCCAGCAACTGGACCTCTACTCTCCAGGGAACACCGTTTTCAACGCTTGAGGTTTGCTCGGGAACACCTTAACTGGAATCATGAAATTTGGAGCCGCGTACTATTCTGGGGTTCGGCCTGCGATCTCCCGATGGACGGGATAAGTTATGAAGAAATGTATGCTACTTTCTCTCTTTCACCAAGGGTTGCGTTTGGTGGTGGATCAGTGATGGTATGGGGAGGCATAAATTTAAATTCCCGTACAGAATTGGTTCTTCTGAACAGAGGCTCCATAATTGCTGACAGGTACATTAGGCAGATACTTGAGCCACATGTCATACCTTTTGCCAGAAGTATCGAAGGTGACTTTATTTTTCTGCACGATAATTCCCGAACTCATGTCGCTGAATCACTGCAAAATTTCCTCAGACAAGAAGAAATTGAAGTTATGGTTTCGCCACCCAGATGTTCAGATATGAACCCCATAGAAAATGTATGGGTCATGCTTTCTAGACATGTCCGCACTTGAGAAGCAAAAGATTTACCAGATTTAAGGCAAATGTTAGTGAAACAGTGGAACAACATCCCAGAAGATGTTAGAAACCTGGTGGCTGGAATCAGCAGGAAAATGGAAGCTGTTATCAGAGCTAGAGGTGGGAACACCAATTATGGACTTTTTCCTAAACTCTTTCCTTCGGATGTTACGAAACAAGAGCACATTTTTATTTTTTTTTTCCAATAAAAAAGTTTCAGAAAAGAATTTTTTTTAAAAATTTCCTTTAAAATTAAGTGTAACTTCCTAAGAAAAAATAATCCATTCAAAAATACCCTATACAATTTAGTAATTTTAAAATATTGAGGTGATCCTTTAGTTTTGTCCGGCAGTGTATATCTTCTACCCCAAAAAAACATAAATGTGAAATAGAGGCCAAGTTCCTGTCCCCACAAAGAAACACTCCCTTCCTCAAAAATATCCCCTCCTAAAACCCCCCAAAAACGCCTTACCATTCTACACTCCAAAAAAGTAGTATGAGTTGGTGTATTAATTCAACCAAAAATATTTGCCAATACAAGAGATGATACAAGAAAGAAATGTCCAAGTTCATTACTTGGAAGACTTCATAGTTACTTACTAAGAACAGAAAAGACACTTCAACTAACCTTTAAAAACAACAATAAAAATACTTATATCCAGTCACTAAAATATCACTTTCCTCAACCAGGTATATTCTTAAACTTGGCAATGTTTAGTTTTTCTCTAAAGATAATTTCGGCACGAAAAAAACATTGCCAAGTTTAAGAATATACCTGGTTGAGGAAAGTGATATTTTAGTAACTGGATATAAGTATTTTTATTGTTGTTTTTAAAGGTCAGTTGAAGTGTCTTTACTGTTCATAGTAAGGAACTATGAGGTCTTCCAAGTAATGACCTTGGACATTTCTTTCTTGTATCATCTCTTGTATTGGCAAATATTTTTGGTTGAATTAATACACCAACTCATACTACTTTTTTGGAGTGTAGAATGGTAAGGCGTTTTTGGGAGGTTTTAGGAGGGGATATTTTTGAGGAAGGGAGTGTTTCTTTGTGGGGGCAGGAACTTGGCCTCTATTTCACATTTATGTTTTTTTGGGGATCTCATTACTTTTTTCTAAGTATTAAATAGAATTTAGTTGCCGCATACCTACTGGCTTTTGTACTTCATATAAAACCAGGGTCTTTGGATTCTGCATAAGGTTCTCCTTACTGCTTGATATTTGATACCAATAATCGTATGTCGAGTCAGTGTCAGTATTCCGAGGAGTGAGGACCCTGAGCTCCCGAGGATTAGTGCCAACGTGTTCTGCCCCGCTTTAGAGGGCCAGCCCTCTATTCTTTATTCTGTCTTTTCTCTTTTTTTACTTAATTTCAAATCATCAAGTTTTTTCACAAAATGGAATTAACTGAAGCTTCAACATCTAAAAACTGGAACCCAGTACCACCGGCCAAAAGGAAGCGACCACCACATTATCCCAAAAAAGATGAATTCAAGGTACAAACCTCAAATATATATGAGATTTTCTCAGATATGTCTGACGAAGACGAGGGAATAATAGAAGAAAATACCTCCAAAAACATTAAAGTGCCACCTTTAGTCCTTCATAATCAAATGAAATCAATAAAAAACAACATAGACTATATAAAAAGTAAATTGAAAAATAATTTCCATGTAAAATATAAAGGCAATAGAACAATATGGTATCCCACAACTAAAGATGATTATAATGAACTCAAAAAAGTATTCTCTGAATCTAGTGCTGAATTCCATACTTATACTCTTCAAGAAGAAAAAGAGCCCAGAATAGTTCTCAAAGGACTACCAGCTAATTTCGACATAAATGAAATTAAACAAGAGCTAGAACACCAAAATGTTCTCGTTAAGGAAATAATTCAGCTACAGAAGAAATTGGAGGACAATAATTATCAAAAATTACCAATATTTATAGTAAAAGTTAGCAATATAACCCAACTCAGGACTATAAAAACCATAAAAACAATTTCCAACGTGGTAGTCTACTGGGAAAAAGTTAAAAACAGAAATAATGTAACCCAATGCTATAAGTGCCAATCATATTTTCATGTAGCCAGAAATTGTTACAGGAAACCAAAGTGTTTAAAATGTGCAGGTGAACATTTAAGCTCGAACTGTCCCAATCAAAATACAGCAACACCAGTCTGTGCCAACTGTGGTTAACATCATCAAGCAAATGATGAAACGTGTGAAGTGAGAATCAGACAGTTGGAAATAAAAAACAGAAAACTCCTGCTGAAGCCATCTTGGAACTCCACCAAACGACCAGAATTCTCACATGACTTTCCACCTCTACCAACTTCCAGACCCATCAATAACTTCACACCGAGAGAAGAAACTCAACCAACAGGTAGTGGACTATTTGATGGTTTTAAACAAATTAAATCTATTTTCAATTCATTAGATATAAGTAAATTAATTAGAATAGCCAAGTCCACCTTTTCAAAAATAAAACAAACAACAGACCCAATTGAAAAAATAACAGTAATTATTGAATCTGTAATGGAATATTTTGAATAACATGGATACATTAGGTACACATTCAACACATGATGAAAAAATAAACACCCACTTTTGGAACTGTTGTTCCATTAAAAACAAAAACCTCCAGTTTAAATATTTTTTATCGCAAAATGATGTTGCTATAGCTGGCCTTTGTGAAACTAAACTAGACACAAATATAAATTTGACAGTTCCCTATTACAAGGTTTACCGTAATGATAGGAACACCAATGGAGGTGGAGTAGCAATAATAATAAAAAATACTATCCACCATACCCAAATCAATATCCCCAAACTCAAAAATATTGAGGCTGTTGGTGTTAAACTTCATTCACTACCCCACCATCATATAGTAATATCTGCCTATTTACCTCCGGATAAAGAACTGTTAATAGAGGATATGGATAAGATTATGAATCTTGGGCATAAAGTAATGATCATGTCTGATCTCAACTCAAAAAATGTCGCGTGGAACTGCCGCAAAAATAACAAAAATGGTAAAATTCTTCTAAACTACATTTTAAATAAAAACCTATCTATAGGTTCATACACAAGCTCACATAAAAGTTTTTTAAAGCATGCAAGGGAAAACCTAACCCACTAATCAAGATATAGGTAACTATAGCAAAAGTAGCACTAAGAGATATGTACATAAAAGGACAAAACATATATTATTGAAATAACTATAACACACCATGCTGACTGCATGCCAAGAACTGGATTATATTATCAGGAGTGAGATAACTATAAATAAACATTTACTCATTAATCCCTAACTGTATATTCTATTGTATATATATAAATAGTACTTCTTATTATTAACTATTTTCCTTCCAAATAATGAATTTTATATTCACTCTCCCAATGTAATAGAGCAAGGAAATGAAGAAGATACATTTCATGCATTAAAGTTATTGTCATTGACATTAAAGTTAATTTGTTTTAAATTGTAAATTTATCCTTGTGGTCTGTAGGTACACAATGTATATATCATGTTTTGTTTTTATATCAAATAAACAGTTAAATTTAAAAAAAAATAAATAAATAAAATAAAATAAGAATAATTAACCTACATACATCTAATCACTAGACTAGAAAAGTTAGAAGCTCTTCCAGATGACATTACTCTAGAGGACAAATTGATTGCTCTCTTAACTAAACTATTACACTGTAAAACACAGGAACCTTATCCCGAGGATAAAGATCACAATAGGGAAAGTACAGAAGGCCTTCAATAAAAATATAAGAACAAAGACGATACATTTTGGGTTTGTGATCCTAAACTTTTTAATTTAGATGGCTCGACTTTGAAAAACTTAGTACCTGCTTTGAAGTATATTATGCAGTGAACCCCTATGACTTTAGTTACTACATTTAAGAAAGAAGTTACAACTGTTTTTGTTAAGATGCGTCGAAATGTTTTTTAAAACATCAAATATAGGTTCTCCTTACCAAGACGATTCATTTGATACCCCACATGATGGGTTTCAGAAGAAATGATGGCATTTCGATGGAACAAAAAGTACAAAACGTCATAGGTAATATGACACTCCCGTATCAAGACCTACCTGCGTGCCAAGTTTGGTCAAAATAGGCCAAACGGTGTGAATTTGTATAATGAACAAACATACAGACAGACAGCTAAAAGACCTTTTTTACCTAGCCTAGTGCATTCCCCGGACCAAGACCTACCTGTGTGCCAAGTTTGGTCAAAATCGGTCAAATGGTGTGAATTTGTGTAAGGAACAAACATGCAGACAGACAGCTGATAGATGATTTTGACTAGCCTATGACACTACCCGGATAAAGACCGACAAGTGTGTCAAATTTTGTCAAAATCGGTCAAACGGTACGGATTTGTAAGAGGAACAAACATACAGACAGACAGCTGGTATACGATTTTTACCGAGCCTATATGCGTCTAATTGTTTCTTAAAACATCAAATATAGGTTCTTCATACCGCAACAATTCATTTGATACCCCACATCATGGGTTTCGGACGGAATGATGGGTTTCCGAAGGAAGTACAAAACTGGAACGCCCCCGCCCCGGAAGCGGAGTCAAACACAACTTTTCGCGATTTTTCGATTTTTTCCTTTAATAACGTCTTCATATCTATCTTCATGCAAAATTTTAAGTCTCTAGCATCATGGGAAGTGCCTAATAATTTTGATGAGTCAATGAGTGAGTGAGTCCTATAAATCCCGATTTTCGATCGCTTATATCTCAGATACTATTCGATGTAGAATTATGAAAATTTCCAGTTTTACTCAAATCTAGTAGTATAATACCTGTGTAAAATTTCATAACTTTATCTTTACCTGGTTGAAAGTAAGAGGGTAAAAATCGGATCTAAGACCGCCTGTAATATACACACAGTATGCTCAGGCCGGAACTTGGCCTGGCGCACTACCGTGCGCCTAGATAACTTACGACAAACGTATCTTGTAGTTTACTTCATAACGAAATCAAATAGATTAATTATAATTCAGTCATTTGTTCATTCAAAATTTAATAAAATAGAAAAAATATTTATGTTCGTTTTGTTTTTGTGTAGGCTATTTTAAGCATATTTTTCAGGAATAGGATGTAATCTAACCAACTTGCTGAGAAATATGTCTACTTACGTAGTCTGCGCGAAGTAAACGTTTTTCTCAAGCACCCATCCAAGAAACGTTTTATGAAAATGCGTATATATTAGTAGTAATAATGTATCAGATGTTTTTAAGCTAGAGAAGAGATATCGTGCTGAAATGTATTTAGCGGTACAAGTCTACCTCTGACTGATGTTTGTTCATTTTGTGCTGATATAAATTTCATAAGTAGAGGAAAGATGAAGCGACCCTGAACGGTGCTGAAATATTGAACCATTAGTAATCCTTTCCTCTTGGGAAATCTCCTTTAGTTTTACAAATAGTACTGTCGCTTTCACACGGAGTCTGGGAAGTGTAAGTGTTTTTATTAGGTAAATTTTGTGAGTACGACTCAAACTTGAAAGTATTCAAAATTCAAATTTAATTTATTCAAAATATTTATATTATTGGTGCTCGGTGGTTTTTCAGAGAGGAAACTCGCTTTCGACGGCCACCCAATGAGGAAATCCTTAAGTACCATAATATATATATCCGAGGTAATAATATCCCAAACCCTTGCAGAGCCCCTTCACCCAACAGCATCCTCAGTGACAACACTTCTTGTGCAACACTCCTTATGCTCGCGAGTAAAATAGTAGTTTCCAAATGACATCTTGGAAACACAACTTTTTAAATGTTAACGTCCATTTATTATTGACAACGAATTTCCGGGTTATCTCTAGCAGAGTTGGGCAAACGTTAGCGCGCGCTAATATCTAATACCTTCCCGCTAATTTAGCGGAACTGATAAGAGCCTGCGCTAACGATTAGCGCATAGCGACGGCAGTGCGCTAATCGCTAATTCACCTATAATGTTTAAATATCTTTGTAGCTAACTAGGAGGAATATTGAAGGTGGAATAAAAAAAGGATATTGGAAGTGTTATTACAAAGGATATTGAAGGTCGTATTTGGAAGTATATAGGAGGTGGTATTAGGAAGGATATAGAAGGTCGTTTTAGGAAGGATATACAAGGTGGCATTAGGAAGGATATAGAAGGTGGTATTAGGAAGGATATTAAAGGTGGTATTAGGAAGGATATAGAAGGTGGTATTAGGAAGGGTATTGGAGGTGGTATTAGGAAGGATATAGAAGGTGGTATTAGGAAGGGTATTGGAGGTGGTATTAGGAAGGATATACAAGGTGGCATTAGGAAGGATATAGAAGGTGGCATTAGGAAGGGTATAGAAGGTGGTATTAGGAAGGATATTAAAGGCGGTATTTGGAAGGATTTTGGAGGTGGTATTAGGAAGGATATTAAAGGCGGTATTTGGAAAGATATAGAAGGTAGTATTAGGAAGGGTATTGGAGGTGGTATTAGGAAGGATATTAAAGGGGGTATTAGGAAGGAAATAGAAGGCGGTATTAGGGAGTATACAGAAGGTGGCAATAGCAAGGATATTGAAGGTCGTAATAGGAAGGATATAGAAGGTGATATTAAGAAAGATAATGAAGGTCGTATTAGGAAAGTTATAGTAGGTGGTATTAGGAAGGTTATTGGAGGAGGTATTAGGAAGGATATTAATGGCGGTATTAGAGAGGATATTGGAGGTGGGATTAGGAAGGATATAGAAGGCGGTATTAGGGAGGATATAGAAGGTGCTATTAGGAAGGATATCGAAGGTGGCATAAGGACGGATATTGGAAGTAGTATTAGGAAGAATATAAAAGCTGATATTAGGCAGGATATGGAAGGTGGTATTAGGAAGGATATTGAAGGTGGTAATAGGAAGGATATAGAAGGTGGTATTACGAAGAATATAGAAGGTGGTATTAGGAAGGGTATATAAGGTGGTATTAGAAAGGATATTAATGGCGGTATTAGAGAGGATATTGGAGGTGGTATTAGGAAGGATATAGAAGGTGGCATTTGGAAGGGTATTGGAGGTGGTATTAGGAAGGGTATAGAAGATGGTATTTGGAAGGGTATAGAAGGTGGTATTAGGACGGATATTGGAAGTAGTATTAGGAAGAATATAAAAGCTTATATTAAGAAGAATATAAAAGCTGATATTAGGGAGGTTATAGAAGGTGGTATTAGGAAGGATATTGAAGGTCGTAATAGGAAAGATATAGAAGGTGGTATAGGGAAGGATATTGAAGTTGGGATTAGGAAGTATATTGTAGGTGGCATTAGGAAGAATGTTTATGGGGTATTAGGAGGGATATTGAAGGTGGTAGAGGGATGGATATTCAAGATAGTATTAGGAAGGTATTTAACAGTCTGTCAATTTCTGAGGTATTGTTTCCAAGGCACACTGCAAGTTTCCTGTTGATACCTTCCGCAGCAAATTGGTGCCGGTATTTAGGGCATTCCTCTATTATGTGCTACACAGTTATTCAGACTCCGATATCCTCCTATATATCCTCTCAAATACCGCCTTTAATATCCTTCCTAATTTAAACTCCAATACCCTTCCTAATACCACCTCCAATATCCTTCCTAATACCACCTCCAATATCCTTCCTAATACCGCCTTTAATATCCTTCCTAATACCACCTTTTATATCCTTCCTGATACCATCTCCAATATCCTTCCTAATTCCACCTTTAATAACCTTCCTAATACCACCTTCTATATCCTTCCTAATACCACCTTCTTTATCCTTCCTAAGGCCACCTTGTATATCCTTCCTAAAACGACCTTCTATATCCTTCCTAATACCACCTTGTATATCCTTCCTAATACCACCTCCTATATACTTCCCATTACGACCTTCAATATGGTTCCTAATGCCACCTTCTAAATACTCCCTAATACCGCCTTCCATTCCCTTCCTAATACCGCCTTTAATATCCTTCCTAATACCACCTTCTATACCCTTCCAAATACCATCTTCTATACCCTTCCTAATACCACCTCCAATACCCTTCCTAATGCCACCTTCTATGTCCTTCCTAATACCACCTCCAATTTCCTCTCTAATACCGCCATTAATATCCTTTCTAGTACCACCTTATATACCCTTCCTAATACCACCTTCTATATTCTTCGTAATACCAACTTCTATATCCTTCCTATTACCACCTTCAATATCCTTCCTAATACCACCTTCCATATCCTGCCTAATATCAGCTTTTGTATTCTTCCTAATACTACTTCCAATATCCGTCCTTATGCCACCTTCGATATCCTTCCTAATAGCACCTTCTATATCCTCCCTAATACCGCCTTCTATATCCTTCCTAATCCCACCTCCAATATCCTCTCTAATACCGCCATTAATATCCTTCCTAATACCACCTCCAATAACCTTCCTAATACCACCTTCTATAACCTTTCTAATACGACCTTCATTATCCTTCTTAATATCACCTTCTATATCCTTCTTAATACCACCTTCTATATCCTTCCTAATACCACCTCCAATATCCTTCCAAATACCGCCTTTAATATCCTTCCTAATACCACCTTCTATATCCTTCCTAATGTCACCTTGTATGTCCTGCCTAAAACGACCTTCTATATCCTTCCTAATACCATCTTTAATATCCTTCCTAATACCACCTTCTATATCCTTCCTAATACCACCTTCTATATCCTTCCTAATGCCACCTTGTATATCCTTCCTAATACCACCTTGTATATCCTTCCTAATACCACCTCCTATATACTTCCAAATACGACCTTCAATATCCTTTGTAATAACACTTCCAATATCCTTTTTTTATTCCACCTTCAATATTCCTCCTAGTTAGCTACAAAGATATTTAAACATTATAGGTGAATTAGCGATTAGCGCACTGCCGTCGCTATGAGCTAACCGTTAGCGCAGGCTCTTATCAGTTCCGCTAAATTAGCGGGAAGGTATTAGATATTAGCGCGCGCTAACGTTTGCCCAACTCTGATCTCTAGGTTATCTGTTTCTTGACAGTGGTTTGGTCTGGAGTGCCTCAGTCTCAAGAAACATTACACTTTGATTGAATAACATGTAGTATGACGGGAACCGTGCTATAATAAACTGCAGAAAGTTATGTAGTAGCGTTAATTTTGATGATTAATTATTTAACGCAATAAAAACTACCTATCTGCCGCGACGAAGGAAGGTATTCAGCTAGTCTGATATATTACGATTTGTAAAATTCATTGATATATTTTTTCACGATTTATGCAGTTTACTAACTATACTATCACTATAATGTATTAATATGTTACACCATTTGTATAATTTATATCCTTAATATACAATTCGTAAAAGGTATTTTTGTAACATCTTGATACATTGCTATGTAACATCTTGATACATTGCTATAGAGTAAATTGCCAAAAATTGCGAAACTCTTAATAAATAAATCGTACATCCTATATATTCTAATATATGAATGAATGTATTGTTATCAAATTCTTTAATTTTGATAAAGTGAATGTGTTTTTAACCAGAGAAACCTAAGCTATAAATATCGAATTATTACTTTGTATTCTTTAACTTGTCTAGAAAGAAATGGGAGAAGAAGGGGGGGGGGGTCAGGGTCCTTTTCACGGCGACGTTTATTAAATTTCGAAATTCTCAGGAGGCCTTTTTACTTTTCCTTTCATTTCTTATTAGCTTTGATTCAAGGCAGTTCTTCGTTGTAAGGACTGCATTATAAATTTATCAACTTTCTCCTAATAAATACGATTTACACTTTAACTGTAATTAGGTTATTACCCTTTTTCATTTATATATTTATATTTAAACCTGCCATTAATATAATTTTTAAAATAGAAAGAATCTAGAACCATTTTTACACCCCACCAGAGTAGGTTTAGAAATAGTCCGACTTAAATTGCATGTGAGTATGTTTCTTGCATCAAAGGCAGCTTGCAAACGTACACACATATGTGTGTAAATTTATACCAGTGTGTATTTATGTGCACACAAGTGTTATTAATAAAAATATTATGTGTTTTGTGTTTGAGTATTTATTGTGTGAATGATTTAAAAATGATAATATATTGTATTGTAATAAATTGTAAATATAACTGTATAGGTTTAGGTTTAGCGTTAGCGGTTGATTCCGTATATTTTCAATAGGATACATGCATTGCATCTAAGTGTGTCTTGTATGAATGGCTGTATGTAATAAGATAATTCGTAAGACTTTTCTTGTTTCAATGAATGCTAGTAAATTTGTAAATGAGTAAATAGTTTAACCTTCGTTCGGGTGAGGTACTAATCACCACACAGTCGGGTGCACCTCATCTCTGAGATTAGAAATAATATTTTAGCGCGGTTACTCCCTATTTCCATAGGGAGAACCCGCTTATGAGGTTGACCTCACGACGCAATCCGGAAGTGCCGACAAGAAATTTTCACGTTTCAGACCCTATAATTCACGAAAATATAGGTGGCCCAAATTTGTGTGTATATATATATATATATATATATATATATATATGTATGTATATATATATATATATATATATATATATATGTATATATTTATATATATGCTTGTCTGTTCGCGCTCTAGCAAGCTCAAAAATGGTCCGATTTTAACGAAATTTAGTACAAAAATCTGACGCCTAATTTGAAAGGTCAAGTTCGTTAACCAGCAGAATCCGCCCACTAAAAGATAGTGTTTGGGGCAAAATTCGCGTGAAAAAAATCGTAACGCTTACGTTTTTGAGTTCATATGTTTGCAGGTACTTGTTTTATAAGTTTCTTAACATAAGAATACGAATGAAACCATTTTCAAGGCGATATCTGTAATCGTTCCTGAGAAAAGTGGAATCAATGTTTTTGTAAGTCATTATATATTTGTGAGTACTTAGAATCGTGGGATTCAATTGAAATATTTTCTACAACTTCGAAATTAATCCCAACTAAGATGTTTAAATGTTGGCTATGTTTGGAGTTTAGGAAGTATGCAAAAAAAATTATTTTATTAATAGACATGAAAAGTTTTCGGATCTTCATACATTTTTCGTAAATATCTCCATAACGGTTGCGAAATCGTGCTAAGTGGAAGGTGATCATTCGAATGCTTACTAAATTCTCTACAAAAAAGGTTCTGAAGTAATATTCGATGTGGCAACGTCAATCAGAGACATAAGCGCCTAAAACTTAAAAAGTGTTTGTTTTGAAAGGGTTTTTCCTGTGATTTGTGATTCTAATCTATTCCATTTCTTCGAGATGTACGTAACCGCGCTAAGATGACGCAGTTCCTACGAGTCGGACTTTTTTTATAGTAAAAGTTGACCAATTCAAATCCTCGTTCAAATATCATTCTATAAAGAAAGTTTTACATATTCTAAAATAGTTTTCTTTGTACCTACTTTGAATTAAGGAGTATTTTCATATGAATGTTGATAGTACCTCACTTATCTAATACAAATGAGTATATCACTCATTTTTTTTAAAAATAGAAGTATAATTAAAAAGAGTAATAACATACAATGTAAAATTACTATTATTAAACAAAATAAACAAGTAGCTACTAGGCCCGCCCACTGTTTCCCGGTAAAAATCGCTCTTAGACCTTCCAAAAAGCAGGCACTTCATCTCACAGAATAACCGCCCGAAGGTTAAATGTAATTCATATTTACTAGCTCGAAATATTTTAAAATGAAACAAACGAGCTGCTGTCTCCTTTCGTGTCGAACGACATATTGGGAAACCATAATACAATATAAGGGTGCTAATGACAATAGCAGTTGATGCACCGGAAAAAACACGTTACTACTGAGTACCTATGTACTTTTATGTTTCAGAAGGAACACGTCACTAAAATATACGTGGTTCAACTTTGTACGAATGTATAACACACACTGGATCATAGATTTTTTTCCTATCGCAAAAAATAACAGTAAGCTTACTGTATTAAATTGGAACATTTTTGAGCGTGTGAGAAAGCCAAAAGTCATTAAATCCTTGTTGCGATATTGTAACTACCTGTTAGTGGTGCGAGAAGTACTAGAAGAGCAGCGATGGCCATTCGGGGTGCACGGGCATGTCGTTTGCACTTCTTCTGCTTCATTTTCGAACCCTGGACCATTCTAGATTCTGAAAATTATAGAAAAATAATTAGTTTAACGAATTAATTCACAAAAAGTAAATTTATATATGTTGTACCTAATCGTTTCATAACTAAAGAAAATTTAAGGAATTAAATGTTCTTTAAAGTCATATTTTTTGGCACTATTATTATTATTATTTTATTTTTACGATACTCCACATCATTAGTGAGTAGCATCGAATCGCCCTTTTGCACTTAAGTGCTGCTCATAGTGATATTGCCAATATCAAGTCAGTATCCAATCTAAGTAAAACATTTAAAAATAAAAAAAATAAGTAAAAAAAAATTAATTCAATTAAAGAAAAACAAAATAATGTATAGAAAACACAACAAATAAATTAAATATTTAATAAAATAGCCTAAAATTCTTTAAGTTTTGAAATAAAAAAAAAATTGCGAGGTCCGGAGAGCCCCAGTGTCAAGAAACATCATACTTTGATTACTTGTCAACCGATGAACAACCAGCTTTTTGGCACTAAATAGAGCATAATGTACTGAATGCCATCTCTCTGTTTCTAGTCTTATATATATGGGAATTATTCATATAGTTTTAACTTGTTGGTTCTCAAATGTTATAGGAATAAACTTTTTTTGTACAAATTTATTTATTTATTTTACGGCGCACCTATAGCGCCGACATACTTGGTGTTGCTGGGAATTTTCTCAACGGACACTGAAATTGAAAAAAAAACTACCTTGTTGATGGTTGGATTCGAACCCACATTTCCTCTCAGATAGGAATTCAAGGCATTAGCCACAAGACCACGGGGAGACCATTTTGGACTAATGCACCCATGAGTTTTCAAGCATGGGCCATTTTCGACATGGCGGTAAGGAAGGAGAGCCTACATCATGAAATGTTGCTGGATGGTAATGATCATCAAATCAGTTTTGTCTCTTTTGATTCTTGTATTTAATAAAAGTACTCCTCGCAGGAACTGCGTCATCTCAGCGGAGCGCCGTTCATACGCCTGCTGTGATAGATTTTCATTTATGTTGAAAAATATAAAATGAAATCTCAACGAGAAGAAAGACTTGAGGAGCCAGAACAGGCAACTGACAGTATCCTAAGCGGTTTTTACTCCATCATCTTTCTCAAACTTCGCTCTTGGTAACACTATAGCTAAAATGTTTTTTTCTCATTTTCTTACTTTTTTTTATTATTTTTATAAAACAAAACAACGTCAAATTATAAAGAGAGGTCAACAGAATCAAAAACCCGTTGAAAAGAAAAAACTAACAATTTCGAAGATTTAAGTACTTATTTATTCGATTGACATCGCCCCATTGAAAATTACCGTAGAACGTTTTTGGTTGAGAATTCGGTTAGCTTTCGAATGGCCACCTTCCATTTACCGCGATTTCTTAACCGTTTTCGAGACATTTTAGAACATATACCAAGATCCGAATAATATTTAAGCCCGTTAATAATTTTAAATTAATAAATCAGTCTAGGAGCGCTGCTCCAACATCTATTTCGAAACAACTAGCTCTATCCTGTTTGGTTTTGTCGTTAAATAAAAAGTCCGACTCGCAGGAACTGCATCATCTTAGCGCGGTTCCTTTCTTATCCCTAGTCTAATTTGGAAAGATTAAAATATTTATTTATTGATAAGGCTTCACAACTTTGGCGAATCGCCTTAAGATTAAAATAGAAGCAGTTATTATTTTGGTTCCACCCGTCTTGAAAGGTCTTGATTTACGATCTTACCTGGAAGGGTCGGTCAACACTTGAAAGTGTCCCGCTAGTTACAAGGTCTTGGAATCTAGGAAATCTATATTTCTAACAATAAATTGTTTTGTTATTTTACTTACCTAGTTTTATTGTAAAATACATTATCCAACTATAAGCAATTAAGAAATAACAAGGAATAATAGGTTTAAGCACTTATTTCTCCGATTGACATCGCCTAATTAAAACTTTCGTCAGAACAGTTTTTGTAGAGCATTTAGTAAGCTTTCGAATGGTAACCTTTCGCTTCACAATATTTTCAACCGTTTTCGAGATATTAAGAAATTATACGAAGTTCCCAAAACTTTTCATTATTTCTAGCAATAGAAAATTGGTCTCATTTTACCTATCCTGTTTTACACACAAATACATTTTCTTAACATAAGAAATTACAAAAATAAAAATCAATAAAAAACTAAGGGAAAGAGACAAAAATTACAAAAAGAACGACAAACACCCGTTCATAAGAACTAAACAGACGTATTTGAAGTTTTAAGCACTTATTTCTTCGACTGACATCACCTAATCAAAACTTGTTTCAGAATCTTTTCTGTAGAGAATATAGAAAGCTTTCAAATAGTTTCTATCCACTTATGAAAATTTCCCAACCGTGTTCGAGATATTAATGAAAATATACGAAGTTCCCAAAACTTTTCATGTCTGTTCATAAAATATTTTATTCTAACCCTTCCTTAACTCCAAACGTAACCAAAAGTTTAAGGTATTAGTTTTGATAAAATTTGAACATGCAAAAAATGTTTCAACTGAATTTCCCATGATTTTATGTACCAAAACCAAAAACGTTATTCAGCAATTATGTTCCCAATTTTCTCGAAAACGGTTAAAGCTATCACCTTAAAAACGGTTTCATTCGTTTTCCTAGGCCAAGAAGCCTACAAAACGAGTACTTACAAGCATATGAACTCAAAAATGTAAGCGTTGCGATTTTATTTGCGCGAATTTCGCCCCAACCGCCATCTTCCAGTGGGCGGATTTTGCTGGTTAACGAAGTTGACCTTTCAAATAACAGACAAATATATATATATATATATATATATATATATATATATATATATACAAATTTGAACCACTGTTATTTTCGGTCTCTAGGGGTTCTGAAACGCGAAATTTTCTAGTCGGCACTTCCGGATTGTTTCATGAGATCAATTTTATAAGCGGGGTTCCTCCCTATGAAGGGAGGGAGGAACCGCGCCAACAATATAAACAGATCTAAGGTGTTACACGGGAGCTGGTGAAAGTAAGAATGAGGTCTCGTATTGTAATTCTCTGTATGAAGGGTCTGCTTCCAGGTAAAGTCATATACTTTTACTGCCCTTTACCGTTACTCAGAAGGCTCTTTGTGTTTACAAACAAAGGACTCGGTATAGACCACCCGTATTAACCCAAATTAAGGGATTTAAGAGTGCTTAAATTAGGTTCTTGATCTAGTCAAAAAATTCAAGGAGAATTAGATCATGAATAGAAAATCTCGGCCAAACAGAAGGAAAATAACAATAACAAGGATAGTCAAACTTCGTTTTCAAAGATTGTTAGTTGTAACACAAAAACGGTCACTCATGATTCTAATAAATTAACTGTGAAGGGTGATTACACAAATATTCCTGTTGAGGCTTTAAAGCTTCAATTTAAAAAACATATTAACCCAAAGGAATTATAGATTGGCCTAAAAACAAAAAACGATATAGAGGTTATATCAACAGAGTTTTTAAATATATGCAAAGACCTGTTGATCAATAAAATAAAAATAAAAAATAGAGTTCTCTGTAAAAGGTTTAATGAGTTCTATTAAATACATATTTTCCAATTTAGTTATAATTTTAACTATTGGAATTATTATCCAAAGATTCATATAATTACTCAACAATAGATTCTAATTTGAAGCACAGCTATTTTCGATATCTACCTGTTCGAATTGTTTTTCTTATTTTAATTAATCTATTTTATTGTCAAATACATTATCCAACTATAAGCAATGAAAAAATAGGAATAAAAACAGACAACAAAACCTTTCGAATAAACGAAATCAATTACTTTAATGGTTTAAGCACTTATTTCTCCGATTGACATCGCCTAATTAAAACTTTCGTCAGAACATTTTTTGTAGACCATTTAGTAAGCTTTCGAATGGTAACCTTTCGCTTCCCAAGATTTTCAACCGTTTTCGAGATATTAATGAAAGTATACGAAGTTCCCAAAATTTTTCATGTCTGTTCATAAAATATTTTATTCTAACCCTTCCTTAACTCCAAACGTAACATAACTTTCAACATATTAGTTTTAATGAAAGTAGAACATGCAGACAATGTTTCAACTGAATCCCGTGATTCTAAGTACCCAAACCAAAAACGGTATTCAAAAACTATTTTTCCAATTTTCTCAAAAACAGTTAAAGCTATCGCCTTTAAAATGGTTTCATTCGTTTTCCTAGCCCAAGAAGCCTATAAAAAGAGTACTTACAAGCTTATGTACTCAAAAACGTAAGCGTTACGATTTTTTCTGCGCGAATTTCGCCCCAACCGCCATCTTGCAGTGGGCGGATTTTGCTGGTTAACAAACTTGACCTTTCAAATTAGACGATGGATTTTTGTACCAAATTTCATCAAAATCGGACCATCAGGGAAGCCAGAAATGAGCGAACAGACAAATATATATATATATATAAATATATATATATATATATATATATATATATATATATATATATATATATATGTATATATATACAAATTTGAACCACCGTTATTTTCGGTCTCTAGGGGTTCTGAAACGCGAAAGTTTCTTGTCGGCACGTCCGGATTGTTTCATTGTATCAACCTTATAAGCGGGGTTCCTCCCTATGGGGGAGGGAGGAACCGCGCTAAAAAGCGGACGGTAATGTTCCACTATTACACAGTTGGAATATTATTTTTTATATATTTCAACTTATGTGAATTTACCTGAAATATTTTTATATTAAAACGAAACACACAGGTAAAAACATGTAATCTCCCCCCAAAGAAAAATAATAGGGGAATGTAATAAATGTTCTCAGGTACAGCATAAATCTATTGTTTTGTGCCTATAACATTCCAAAATTTGATATTAAATTTTAAAATTGAGAGTTTTAATAGCATTATTTTCCTATTTATTCCATTAGTCATTCCAAGAAGAAAAAAATGTAAAAAAAAAATCTGGCGGCCTCAATTGTACAGTAAAACAAAAACAGTAATGTGAAAAAACATTTGTCTAATGCTCCTATATTTTATATATATATATATATATATATATATATATATATATATATATATATATATATACCCATTATACTGTTAAAATGCTTTTAACAGTATAATGGGTTTTTTTGCAATAACTAGTTAGTGAAAACGCGAAAGAGGTTGATATTTTGCCAATTGTTTTTGTAGTCGTAATTCTGCGTTATTATTCAAAACTTTCCAGCGAGAAGAAACATCGTTATTTGTACGTGATCCGGTTACATGATATATATTATAGGGGAAGGTGTTGTACCTTTGACCACTTTGCACAATTGAATTTTTTTTAGATTGAATATTAAGGCTAAATTCATTTTTTTTTATTTCATTGTAAATAGTATTCTATTGTTTATCATATTTAATTTTTTCAAGTATCTAACTTTACATATAATATTTTTTATTAATTTTTAAAAAATAATCGTACAGTGGTCAAATGTACAACTACATGTTGTAGTTTTGTAACTCTGACCACTTAAAAACAACACAGCAGTGCAGAAAAAAAATTGTATTGAGTATTATTATAATTAATTGTAAGTTTAATATATACAGGACATGGATGGAAGCATAATAAAAAGCTATTATTGAAATTATGTTATGCCTAATATGCTGAAAAATCCAGTCAAATCGATAATCGTTTTAACTGTCAAGCAGATCCTCTAGCAATAGTAGGGTATGGAAGTTAAGCCACAACATCAATATCATACAAATTTTCATCTTCTCTTGTAAACTTGTCACTTAAAGTTTGTTTTTTTTTCAAATATTGGATCTTAAACATTGGACATTTAATACCACAGATCTCTGCGACTAAATAAGAAATAGTCTTTTTACTTTTATTTTTAACAAGTATAAAATTTCCTTTTTCCAAATCATATTTTTCAAATTGTTGCTGGTTAAGTCGATAACTCACGACATTTATCACACAGATCAACGTCACTTTCTCCTGAAGGGATTTCAGTGTCAGTATCGGAATCTGAACTGTCATAAGAATAATTTTCTTGTTATTTACCACTTTTTTAGGAAGGGGTTTTATTTGTATGTGGTGTCTTACGTTTAGGGTGTTGCTTTGGTTTTTATTTTACCTTCAATAATTAGCTCTTCAGGAATATCCGTCAGGATACGAGGTTTCCCTTTAGGTCGGCCCATATTTGACATTTTCCTTGCCTCCGCTTTTCGATGAGGTCTTAAAACTTCAAGTGGAACGATAAGAACAATTGGCAAAATATCAACCTCTTTCGCGTTTTCACTAACTAGTTATTGCAAAAAAACCATTATACTGTTAAAAGCATTTTATAATGAAAAGTCATGAACTAATAAATTTTTTTTTTTTTTTTTTTTTTTTTTATTCTTACACTCCTGTAAGCGTTACCGAAATTGCCATAACTGAGTAACTAATTTTAGATGAATTTAGGTCATAAGTAACTCATAACTATCATAAATTAGATTGCAATCAATGATTTATAATATTATACTTATAATAATATTTAAACAAAAAAACGATTGTTAGTTCCTCTTATATCTTTCTGTCTCAATATATATATATATATATATATATATATATATATATATATATATATATATATATGTATATATATGAATATATATATATATATATATATATATATTCATTCTTTTGGTTTTGCGCATAGGGATATTTTTATTTTAAACAATAAAATTGGAAAAAACAACTGTATTATTAATAAGAGGTACTCAATAACAACGGACTATTTTTATTGTTTCCAGTTTGTATATAACAAAAAAAAATCCCTATTCACAAAACCAAGTACAATAACAAGTATATATATATATATATATATACATATATATATATATATATATATATATATATATATGTATATATTGAGATTTAGAAATGAAGAGAAACCAATAATATTTTTAAAAATATAATAAAAAAATGCCATTTTATAAATCACTGATTGGAATCAAATTCCTCTCGGAGTGAAATATCCGAATATGAGTGAATATTGAAAAGCAATAAAAGATTTAATGATCATCTAGAACTGAGGATTATTGGAGCATCGTGCCGCTGATGAGCACCCCATCCCCCTTCAACGATTGATGGACTGCCCTCAATCTATCCGCCAAATATATAATGGCGCAGGATGATGTCGCTCCGAAGCAATCAAATTATACAATCAGAACGGGGCTAATTGTTAGTAAATTATAATGGCGACGCACTAGGGAATATCGTTCGATGCTTTTGGATCGCTTATTCAATATTCAGGAACATTAGGACAACACGAGTACATTTGCCAAAACTCTGTAGACATCTGAGCTCTTTCTCATTTTTGACGACTATTTATACAGGACAAATAGTGTCTTGGCAATACAGAATGGACTATCATTCAATCTTCTGTCGATTCCTCTGCCGCTGAGCCAACAATGGCTTTTGTGGAATGTTTTCATGGCCTATCAGCCACAAATGCGAAATGTTCTTGTTATTTATTTATAGAATATTTAGTATAGAAAATCGGAATTCTTGCTTTGAAAGTTGATGTTTTAACGTTACCTTCATGAACCTGTTTTCTTGGAAAGTTATTATAAATAATTTAGTTTTTAGAATATCCATGATAAACGAGATTTCAGGCTCTTAAATTACCAAAATACACAGAAAGGATAAATAACTAATTTTGTCCCTATTTCTGTTAATTTAAAAGGAACGCATAAGGGAAGCTCATATGAGCATCTGCAACTATAGCGATTCACCAGTTGTACAATAACTTTTACATCCAATTATACTAACATAAATATTCATTAAATTATAGAATTAATAAAATATGTTAGCAACATTTACTATTTAACAAGTTAACAGTTTTTAAACTCCGTTAGTTTTATATACATATTGTAATAAAATATTTATTTATTTTCGGAGCTGCACAACAGCAAGGTGATATGCTCGCGTAATTATGATCTGTTAATATTAATATAACAGAAAACAAATAGGTTTAAATAAAGTATTCAAAATATATAACAAATAAACATAATAATAAAAAATAAATATTATGTGAAAATAAACTACATATAAAAAAAAACAACCAAAAAGAAAAATAAACAAAATACAAAAAAAAAGAAACAAATAAAGTACTAGAGTAAAAATTAAGATGTACTACTATAATAAGAAATAATAGAATATTCAATAGTTTAATACAAAATAAAAATCATTCGTGTATGACTTGGAAGGTTTAATGTGAGAGCTAGAGAATTGCCATATATAAATATATATATACTAGCTGTTACTCAGTGTGCCATGCTACACCAACTTTATATTATATAGTTGTAAGGAACAAACATACAGCTGGTAGATTATTTTCACCTTGCCAATGACACTTCCCGTGTCATCAAAAACTTAATATTTCAAACTTTAATGTTAGTTACTGGTGTGCAGTTACATGTGATAAAAATTAAGTTGTATTTCATTTTATATTGCCCAGCAAACCCTTCACTTAAGTAATGAATGTTTTGTACATGTAGGTAGTTCTCTAAATATGGCAGCCACTTTTAAGGGGCATAACACGTAAAAAAAAAAAAAAAAAAAATGCTTTTATTCTCATATTAAATGAGAGTTTTATTCGCGCTGCCATATAAACCGGAACAGCTGTACAAGATCATATGAGCAAGAACCAATGAGAGCTTAGAGAATAACCACTAATGCGCGGTGCTGTCATTCACTCTTACGGTTACGCTCAGTGTATTGCAGTCTATCATATTCAACATTTATTTTTATGTTTCCTGATAATTATACCTCACAAATGTGTCTGCCCTTTTCTAATTATTTTCAAATATGTTTATTGAAGACGCTGTTTAAATCGCAGTGTGAATAAAGCACTTCATTTAATATTAAAAATAAAAACTAGGTACTTAGTTTTTCTTTTATGATTATCATTTTAACCCCCTTAAAAGTGTCTGCCTTATTTATTATTAATTTGAAAATTGCCTTAGTTTGCCATTTTTTTCATTAATAATATTTGGCTTCTGAATAAAACTCTACTTTTGGGCAATATTGTTTTGCACCTTTCCCCTATGGGCAGTACCTGGTGTTCCAAGGTATGTCAAGGAAACACACACATACCTTCTTATCTCCCTAAGAGGTATGTTATAGCAAAATTTCAAGGTGCATATAACACTTCATGAAAAGTGCGTTGCCAGCTCTCGGACTATATTAAATGTCATCCAAATTGTTTGATAAATAAAGTCGATATGATTTATATTCTAGAACTAAGTACACATCCTTTGTCCAATCGATGATAACTCCAAAGTTTCAAATACTTTAGCAGGGAATAAAAGGAAATTTTTTCAGATTGAGCAAAACTATTTTATATTCTTACTTATATCCAAGAAAGGAATGAACATGCCAAGTTTCATTAAAATCTGAGATCATGGGATCTATGAAAGGAACGAACATACCAAGTTTTTTTAAAATCTGAGATCATTGGTGTCAAATCCTATTTTTTTGGGTTTATTTGGCGAACTAAAAGTATTTAAATTATTAAAGTCCTTTATAGACCCATGGGTTAATGTTGAAGACATATGTAGTTTTTATTAAGCAAATGCATGTGATAACATGCAATTTTTAAATCAACTGCGGAAAACAAAGGGGAACCTGCAAGTCAACAGATCAAATACCTAAAATTTCAAATTACTTACTAATAAATGATATTACTGAAATGATATGATATTTGTTTATGATTGTGATCTCTCTACCATTTTTTATATGGTTTAGAGTGGACCACAGGTGGTGAAGGGCTGCAGAGATTTGTACATAGGTTAAATTGAAATTCAGGATTTATTTAAATAATGCATAATTCTATGGAGGGGGGTGTAAAGCCAAAACTCAGGAACAATTTGTGGTTAGTGGGTTACTTAAATTTTGGATTATGGAGAAATGATGAGTGTGATGAGTTGCTGGGGTTGGTTGAGATGAGATGGTTTGCTGATCTTTAGAGTGATGAAATTAAGAGAGGTATCTTGAGGTGTCTTGAAAATAGTTTGTGCTTAAGCACTCCCTGCTATTTGCTGTGTTTTCTTGCTTCTCCGAATCATGGTGGGCTGGCCAACTCCATTTCCTGCTCCCTTCGCTCGGCCTGGTTGGCTAGGATATTCACTCCTCCATAATGTGAGAGTAAACCTTAGGAAGTAAAAAACTTGTGTTCCACACTGCCACACTTTGTCTAGGCGACTGTATCTTCTGTACTTGTCTTTGCGTGCAGATTCGTACTGCCGCGGGCAAATAGTTCCCGGGCACACCGCTAGGTGGCAGCACCTCACGGGGTACACTTCTCAATGAGCGGAGTTCCGCGAACAAACCGCCCACCTAAATTAGATTAAGCTAATTTACAAATCAACATAAAAATAGAAAATAATACAATAGTACATACAATGGTTCAACCTACAAACAACACAGAAATGAGAAAGAGTACATAAACAAAAATACAATAATGAGGGTAAAAAACATCTAATGTATGTGGCGTTAAATAGGTGTACCAAATACAAATTGAAAGTACTTAAAAAAAAAAATGTGTAAAATAAGGACAAAGTAAACAAATTCCATAATGAAGAAGAATAACAAAAACAAAAGAGCCAAACTTGGACATTCAACTAGCTGAAAGATCTTCCGTTTCAGCGTGAAATAAGGAACAAGGGACGTGTGAAATGCGATGTCTTAGGCAGAAGGATCGGGTGCTTACTTGAAAACTCCAGGGGTGGGTTTTTCAACCTTCCGCCCACCCTGAGGATCCCCTGTTCGCCAAAGGAAGGACAGAGTTGGGCATAGTCTTTCGGGACAATCAGGCTGTTTCTGAAGAATTTTTGTGGGAGTCGGGAGCGTTGTACGACTCGTGCACATCTTATCTCTGTTTCTCTGTATTCTTCAGCAGATATGACGTCTGAACGAGGTTTGGAAACAGATTTTCTCGAAGTGAGTCGGAGTATTCTGGCTGTGGTCCTTATCAACGTGTCGTATGAGGAGAATCGTGAGAGCCAGTCATCATCAGGATTCTCGTCCGTGCGAGAGGCGGAAAGCAAGTTGACAGTTTTATGCTCTTCATTTGACTCCGACCAGTCTGAGTGTGCTCGAAGCCAAGGAGATCCATTCCACCACAAATTTGACTCCTTGAGGGTGCGAGGAGAGCAGCCACGTGATGCCAGATCCGCAGGGTTGTCTTGTGGGGAAACGTGATGCCAACGATGAGCAGGAGCCACGTTCGTGATCTGTGAGACTCTGTTGGCTTCGAAAACCTTGAGCTCGTGAACCGGAGTTTGGACCCACCCGAGGACTACTTGAGAGTCGGAGAAGCACGTCATGGCAATAGACGGCGGGACTGAGGATACAAGACGAGACAAAAGAACAGCTCCGCAGAGTTCAAGAAGAGGGATAGAGGTAAACTTTAATGGAGCTACTTTGGTTTTGCCTTTTACAAGCGAGACCTTGACTTCGCCATCCGAGCTCATGGAGTGCAAGTATAAGGCAGCGCTGTATCCCTTGGATGATGCATCACAGAAGGCAACCAAGCGGCGAACAGCTAGGGGTTCAGTGATGTATCGTGGAATCGAGATAGAAGACAGGGCTAGCCAATCAGTCGTAAGTTCCATCCAGGCAGCTTGGAGATCGTTTGGGAGTTCCTCGTCCCAGTGGGTCTTAGCTTTCCAGAGCTCTTGGAGCAGTGATGAAGACTACAGGAGCATGTGCCGTTTAGTGACCGGACAAGGATAAGGGGGTTTGACCGAATAGGAAAAGGAATCATTAGATAAACGCCAAAGTAGACCTAATATTTTGGTGGAGTCGTCGATTCTGATGGCTACAGATTCGCTATGTTGTTCTTTGGCAGAAAGAAGCATTGGTTCGGAAGAAGCCCACTTTCTTAGGGTAAATCCGCCTTTTGCGAAGAAACAGCATAACTGGTTTTGAAGTAGAAGAGCTTCTTCTAGGGTGTCAGCTCCGCTGCACAGGTCGTCAACGTAGCAGTTCTCTAAAACGCGACTTGCGGCTAAGGGGAATTCTGACCCATGGATTTCTACAAGTCGCCTTACGGTTCGAAGAGCTTGATATGCGCTTGACTTAAGCCCCTATGTTACGGTATTGAGCTCCATTATCTGAATTGCCTTGTTGGGTGAATCGCGCCACAGGATGTGCTGGAATTTTCTGTCTTCTTCGTGAACGTCAACTTGGCGATACATTTTAACCATGTCCGCACATAGAGGAATGGCATAGAGGCAAAAACGGATCAGAATGTTGCACAAATCTTCTTGTAGCTTGGGTCCCGATAGGCGTGCGTCATTGAGACTGTAACCTGATGACGAAGGGCATGACGCATCGAAAACTACCCTCAGCTTCATGTCGCCGTGGGGGCCCTCCTGCCAAACGCCATGGTGAGGGATGAGATACGATGACTTAGTTGATGCAGGAGACATATGTCAGAGGTCCCTGTATTCCTGCATGAATTCGGAATATTTATTAAAAAACTCGGGGTCCTTTCGGAATCTAGTTTCCAGAGCGTTGAAACGGCGGTATGCAATATCTCGGTTGTCGCCGATCGGAAAGCCTTCCTTGAAGGGCAGTCTCACTATAAATCTTCCCTCGTCATCTCAAGAAACTGTCTTCGAGTAAAATTCCTCGCAATAGGCATCTTCGGGGTCAGTTCGGTCTACAGGTTTGGGCTCTTCAATCTCCCGAAACAACTTCATGTCATCCTCAATTGACTGATGCCTTTCGATAAAGAATGAGTGATGAGAGCTAGAGGGATGATCAGTCAATGTGCCGGTGACAACGAGTCCGAATGTGGTGGGCAACAATGACAAACCGTCGATGTCAGAGGGCTTAGATGCGCCGGAAATAATTTGATGGAAGATATCTCCTCCAAACAGTATGTCGATAGGTTTAGACTCTCCAAATTGGTGATCGGCCAAAGGTAAACCCATGAGCTTGCTAGAAAGCGATGTTGGCAGACTTACGCTAGGCAAATTCGATGTGATGTGGTTGATGACCAACGGTGATACCTTTAACTCTTTGTCTCCAGCGAGTGGGCGTAAAACGCAGTGTGTGGATCCTTTTACTAGGTGCGCCGGGAGGGTTGATCCTGCAAGACTTGTGATGGACACCTTGGAAGGGCAAATCTTAGCACCTATCTTCTTTGCGAGAGAGCAAGTCATGAAGGTATTTTAACTGCCCGAGTCGAGGAGAGCATATGCGGTGTGGAAATCACCTCTTGAACCTCTAATCAGAGTCCGCTCTGTTCCGAGGAGTACAGTGCTCCTTGAGCATGATTTCTGGGTGGAGCCAAAACCGATAAAGGAATTTTCTTGAGTGTCTGCAACTGGAGATTGTCTTATGTCATGAGCCGGTTCTTCATCCTTGGTGACTCCACGATCATCTCGATGGATCAACGAATGATGTTTATTCCTGCAGCAGATGCAGCGAAATTTAGCACGCCTTCCAAGAACGAATTATCAAAGCCCGTTGCTCTAGAGGGAGTTTCTTGAATCTTTCGCACTTCGCACAGGTGTGGGCGCCTTGGCAAAAAAGGCATTGAACGGGCTTAGGACTAGTTTCTCGGGACTTGGAACTTTGAGAGTCCGAGGAATCGCTGCTGGTGTGAAATGAAACCGCCTTATACCGCGGGGAGTTTCTGTTGGGGCAGCTAACACGAGAGTTCGATGAGGACCTACTACTTGAGCTTGTTCCTGATACATCCTGCGACATCTTGAGGGCGAATTTCCTTTGGCAAATGAACCCAATTACATCTTCAGTCTTTGGAAGTTCTTTGCAAGACACTCGAGATAATTCAAATTGTTTCCTCGTTTCAGCGTCATGAGCATGCCGGGCTAATGTGGACAATATGAATTCGCAAGGATTCTCGAGTTTGAGAGAGTTAAAAGCCTCGATACTATCTGCAACGCCTGTAAGAAACCTATCATATTTCTGCTGTTCCGATTTGGCAGAGGTGACTTCACAATCCAAGATGCGATGAACTAGAAGACGAGCTAATACTCGAGGATTGTCATAGGTCTTCGTTACCTTCTCCCAAGCTTGATCGTATGAATCATCCGCGATGGTGAAATTGGAAACTAATGAAGCGGATTCTCCTTTGAGAGCGGCTAACAGGTAATGAAATTTCTCAATCTTGCTGAGAGATTTGTGATCGTGGATCATGGAGCGGAACATGTCTCTGAATTGGGTCCATTGCAGAAGGTCACCTGAGAATGTGGGAATTGGGATCTTATCGAGCTCGGGACCGCGGGAGGTCATTATTGGCAGGTCGGTTATCTGAGCATTCCTTAAAGAGTCGCGGTCCTTGAGGGAGAGTAGAATGCCTTTAGCAGCAATAATTTCAGAGCGTAGCTTGCTGTATACCGCATGCCAATCTTTATTAGGGAAAATATCGCTTTCTCCGAAAAGCAGATGTAGTGAGTCGCGTTTATCCCATGTGGAGCAGAATTCCGTCCACTCCTCCTTCGCGACGAGATATCTCGCCTCGAAGCTACGTATGTCGTCATCTGCGATATTGTTCAATGTAATGTCACCGATTCCAATGATGTTGCGCTTTAAAAGGCGCATTTTGCGTTCAAGTGTGTTGGCTTGATTAAGATAATCAGTGGATTTCGTCGCTTGACGCTTTTGAGCGTCTTGATCTTCAGGCATATTCAAAACAAAAACAACGCAGCCAACCAGATCGAGCAGGAGCGGAGCAAGGAGTTAGCCAAACAAATAAAAGAATGAGAAAAATGGAAGAAGCACAAGGTATAAAACTAGAGATAGAAAATTCTCGGGTACCAATAAGAACAACAAAATAAATAAAACTTGAGAAGAGAACGGACTGAGCAGACGAAACATTAAAATATAGTAAGATAATTGGATTACATTAATACAACAGGCTAAGCTTAAGTCAATAAAAACCATTAAAATAATCAAAAGCATTTAAAACACATCATACTTCAGGTGACTGTCACGAAAAGAAACCAAGGAGAGTGTGACGTCACGAGAGCGGGGCCACTGTAACTAGACTTGATAACTACTACCTCTATGGACTGAGTCTAGGCGGAGAAACAGCTAGCTGAGCGAAGCCTCCCTAGTTTGAGAAAACCATGAGGATCAGTCACAGTGGAAGAACAATTGTGTTTTAAATTGGTAATTAGGTGTGGAATAACAAATGAATTGACTTTAAGTGAAATAATAATAATGCCTGTGTTAAACATATCTAGAAAATAAAGATAAAAATGATATTTATGTGAATCTTATTGTCTACCCAGATCTTTAATAAATGAATGAAGAACATATTGTGATTAAATGAAAAAATATCAAGAATAAAGCTACAAAGTAATTGAGAGATAAACATGAGACAATAATATGAATAATTTAATAATATAATTGAATGTAAGTTCTCATGTTGGGCTAGTGTCAATTACTTGAGTTAAATATGTCTTCAAACATTTTTAGAAATTATTTAAACATTAAAATAGTCTAAGCAACACATTTGAAAAATGATCAAGTCTGATTTGGATCATGAAGTGAATTTTTAACTGATGAGTTCATGATAATTAATAAAAAAATGGTGTAGACTTGATGTGATATGAAAATAATAATATTTGATAGCAATTAATTCATAAATCCATATAAATATTTTTCATTGCTTGAATATAAGGCTATTTTTACCAAAATTATGTAACTGATACAGATCTCTGCCCGGAGGACCATGTTTGTGATTGTGATCTCTCTACCATTTTTTATATGGTTTAGAGTGGACCACAGGTGGTGAAGGACTGCAGAGATTTGTACATAGGTTAAATTGAAATTCAGGATTTATTTAAACAATGCATAATTCTATGGAGGGGGGTGTAAAGCCAAAACTCAGGAACAATTTGTGGTTAGTGGGTTACTTAAATTTTGGATTATGGAGAAATGATGAGTGTGATGAGTTGCTGGGGTTGGTTGAGATGAGATGGTTTGCCGGATCTTTAGAGTGATGAAATTAAGAGAGGTGTCTTGAGAATAGTTTGTGCTTAAGCACTCCCTGCTATTTGCTTTGTTTTCTTGCTTCTCCGAATCATGGTGGGCTGGCCAACTCCATTTCCTGCTCCCTTCGCTCGGCCTGGGGGGCTAGGATATTCACTGCCACACTTTGTCTAGGCGACTGTATCTTCTGTACTTGTCTTTGCTTGCAGATTCGTACTGCCGCGGGCAAATAGTTCCCGGGCACACCGCTAGGTGGCAGCACCTCACGGGGTACACTTCTCAATGAGCGGAGTTCCGCGAACAATATTACTAATATATGATATTAAATTCTGAGAATATAAGGCTATAATTTACATAAACACAAAATTTTTGTATGTTACATATAGATGATATTAGGTGGTACGGTAAATAACTAAAAGTATTTAAATTATTTCAGTTCTGTGCAGATCCATGGGTAAATGTTGAAGACATAGGTTTTTTTTTTAAGCAAATGCATGTGATAAAATGCAATTTGCAAATAAAAGAAATCAACTATGGAAAACAAACGGGAACCTGCAAGTCAACAGATCAAATACTTAATATTTCAAATTACTTACTATTATATGATATTACTCCAAATTCTGAGAATATAAGGCTATAATTTAGATAAACACAACATTTTTGTATGTTACTTATAGATGATATTTGGTGGTACGGTAAATAACTAAAAGTATTTAAATTATTTAAGTTCTGTACAGATCCATGGGTTAATGTTGAAGACATAGTTTTTTTTTTAAGCAAATGCATGTGAAAAAATGCAATTTGCAAATAAAAGAAATCAACTATGGAAAACAAACGGGAACCTGCAAGTCAACAGATCAAATACTTAATATTTCAAATTACTTACTATTATATGATATTACTCCAAATTCTGAGAATATAAGGCTATAATTTAGATAAACACAACATTTTTGTATGTTACTTATAGATGACATTTGGTGGTACGGTAAAGAACTAAAAGTATTTAAATTATTTAAGTTCTGTACAGATTCATGGGTTAATGTTGAAGGCATAGTTTTTTTTTAAGCAAATGCATGTGATAAAATGAAATTTGCAAATAAAAAAAATCAACTATGGAAACAAATCTAACTTAAAAACAATTGGTGAATGGTTTCTAGAAGCCCAGTGTTGTCCTACATCTACAAAAGAAATAAGAAAATTAATCTTATATGATATTATTTGTCCAAATTCTGAGAACATACGGCTATAATTTAGATAAACATACAAAGGTTATAACTGAAAAGTTTTGTTCGCAAAAAAAAGAACAATTTTGTTGGCTTGCTTTTTTTTTTTTTTTTTTTTTTTTTTTAATTTCTTTATTCAATAAATATAAATATTACAATTGTAATTCAGTTACAATATAGTGTTCCTCTAGACCACATAGCTTCGAAATTATTTATTATATATGAACTTAGAAATTATACATTTAATGAACAGTAAATGTTGGCTTGCTAATCTCTACCTAGGCAGCACTGGAACGTCAACAGATCAAAAACTTAATATTTCAAATTATTTAGTAATATATATTAGTCAAAATTCTAATAATATAAGGCTATAATTTAGAAAAACAAAAAAATTTGGAAACTTAAACAAAAATTGGTTAATAGCATCAAGGAGCCCAGTGTTGTCTTACATACATCTTCATCAGAAATTAAGAAAATTGATCTTATATGATATTATTTGTCCAAATTCTTACAATATAAGGCTATAATTTAGGTATACATAAAAAGGTTAAAACTGAAAAGTTTTGTTCCCAAAAGAAAAACATTTCGTAAAAAAAGAAGAATGTTTTGCTGGCTTGCTAATATCCACCTAGGCCACACTGGAAAGAAAACAGCTATTTCTGACAATTCACTCTTCTGTAAATGACATTTTCGAACTAGTTACTTCCGAACTGTGAAGCATAGAAGATTTTGAGCTAGCCTAGGAGATTTCCCGTATCAAGAAGTACATGTGTGCCAAGTTTGTCCAAATTGGTCAAACGGTGTGGATTTGTATAAGGAACAAACAGACATGCGATTTTTAAAAATATAGATTTAACACTTTTACAATCAATAAAATATTACTGGCCAACGGCCATAGCCACGTTGAATGCACCGGTTCCCATAGATCACCGAAGTTAAGCAACGTCGGGCGTGGTCAGTACCTGAATGGGTGTCCGACCACGCGCTGTTGGCATTAGAAAAGGGTGGCAACCTGTAGATAGCCCGGCGCTAATGGCCAAGATGTAGATGCGCCAATAAAAAAAAAAAAAAAAAAAAAAAAAAAAAAAAAAAAAAAAAAAAAAAAAATATTACAGTAATATTTTATTGTTGCAAAAGTGTTTTATTTGAAAAAAAAACTCACGTAAAGTAGGAAGATATATACTGTATGCTTATTTTGTATGTTTCAGACCAATTACATTCTGTGGTTAGAAAAAAGTAGAAAAACAATATGAAAAAAATGTCTATGAACTATAGATCTAAGCATTATATCTATGGCTAATCAGAAGGTTATAAGATACGAAAAATTTCCACCGGCCAGTCGCATTGGCGCCATTTTGTGAGCTCAATATTGTGAGTGGCTGCCCTCGTCACCTCTCAGGTGCCGCGCCACAACTCACGAAAGTTTTACAGATATGAGATATTTACACTTTTCGTTCTCTATCTTACTACTATGCTATCATCTACGAGTATGTGGGTGAGTTTATTCGATCGTAGAATAAATGAGAGGAGTAAAAATTGGTCTTCAACTGCAAGGTACAGCGCAACTATTCTTGTGATTTCCTATCCTTTTTTACATGAATATCCTGTAGGATAAGATTTAAGATGGCCTCGTATATACATTTTAGCAACACAGGATCACAGGACGTTGTTGTTAGCATAAATATGCTTTAGCGATGACTAAACTGAAAAAAAGCGCCACAAAAACATGTGCGGTGGCCATGTACGAAAAAGAAGACTGTATGTTATACAGTACATTACGCAGGTTTGTCGGGTGGACCTAAAGCATATTTATGTTCTTGAATTTGAGCAGAAGGCACTAAACGAAATTAATTATTATTTCAACTTCATGCGTTTTATATTCATATTTTATATACATATATTATATTTTATTGACATATTTCATATTTTATGTATTTAGACATGATTCATGTCTATAGGATAACCTGGTATATAACAAATGTTATATATTTTAACATAAAGTGGATTATGACTCCACTAACAGTACCTAGTAATAGTGTAGTTATGAAATATGATACTTTTCTTTTTGTTAAAAAAATCAGAAATTTAGCACTTATACCAATAACAGCAGAGTGTTTTTAAGTACGGCCGGGGTTAGACGTAACAACTCCTGTATCGAACATGACATGATTTTATTTAATCGAAAACGATAGTTTCTTATGTCCCCCGCAAAAACAAAAGTGTTGTTTTGTTATCAAGTCTGTAGTTTTATACTATTTCTCTCAAATAGGAATGTAATCACGTTGCTGAAGCACATTTTTCCGCGAGAAATAGGGTTTGCACCTGTGAGGTGAAGCGCCACAATGGATGTCCCAAAAAGGGGCGCCACAACAGGAAGGTTAAAGGCTCGGGCACACAGGACGCGATCTGTCGCGGTGGGCAGCGATATCGGACCGAGGGTGGAGGCTGTTCTACTTACGCAGTATTACACAGTATAGCATCAAGCCCGTCAAACAAAGGACGATATGTCGTAGCGGGCTAGTCTTACAAGGGGAGTATACAACGGTGGAGACACCGATCTGGACCATTTTAGCACTTTCCTCCGAAGGAAAGTAGCTGTTGAGGTTGGACTCATGACGGAATTTTTGAAAAATTTCTTCAAATCTTTATCGATCCTACCTAGTAGACACCGAAAATGACCCCCGTTAAAATTTATATATATCTATATATATATATATATATATATATATATATATATATATATATATATGTGTGTGTGTTTGTCTGTTAACACGATAGCGGCCAGAGTTTTTGTTTTTTCGTCACGAAACTTGGTATATAGCATTCAATTAGCAAACGATTGAACGAGTTCGTTAACCACCAAAGTCGGTCCACCGGAAGGGGGGGTTTACCCCGAACCCAAAACACTAATTTGACTATGTCAGCCGTAATATTTGTTATATTTCAACGAAACTTGGTATTCGTAGTGGTAATATAGAGAGAAAAGTGAGATATAAAAATGAACTAAATCGGTTCATTAGGAGGGGGGTTTACACCGGACCCACAATACCAATTCGCCACTACCAGCCGTGATTTTTGGTATATTTCGACGAAACTCGGTATTCGTAGTGGTAATCTACAGTTAAATATGTGTTGTAAAAATAAACTAAATCGGTTCATTAGAAGGGGGGTTTACTCCGGACCCAAATTCCTAATATACTCATACCGGTCGTAATTTCTGCTGTATTGTAACGAAACGCGGTATACGTCGTGGGTAACTCATGAGAAAGAAGTGTTGTAAAAATAAGCTGAATCGGTCAATCGTAAAGCGGGGGTTTAATTTGTAATATATTTCAAAAGAAAAGCCCGCCAAACGTAGGTTCACAAAGCCGCCGCAAGGAGCGCTTTCTACCACTAGAGTGATTGTATCCTGTTCCTGCGTTAGATCAAAATACGATAATATGAGGTTTTTTGTATTTATTACGTAGTGTAGTAGGTACCATGTGTAAACATAACTCTGGAAGCAAATTAATAATTGATCAGTTACTCATTACAAATTTAAAAGAGAACTATTCATGTTTTTATTTTATTTATGTAGGATATTTTAAGCAAATTGTTCTGGAAAGCAGTCTGCACTAACCAAATTCTGAGGAAAGTGCTTAGTTATGCAGCTCCTGCGTGACGGACTTTTTTTCTGGTGATTCTACATCCGAGCGTTCCGTCCAATGCGCCTCAGGAGCCAAGAAATAAAATAAAATAGGTTGAAAGTGCTTTATTTTTTATATCGAGTTTAGAAAATGATATCGTCATGGTTCTTTCACCAATTCATTTATTTTATAGAGTAGATTAAATGAAAAATATAATCTTTAAACAATAATTTATATATGTCGTCAAATAAATTCAAAAATACGCTTACGTTTTCAAGTAAACTAGTGTTATACATTTTCTCACGCCGAAAAGTAATAGAAGATTTAGAATCAGCACCCCAAGAAACCCTAATGTCGGGAATATCATTGAAATCAAAAATAATTATTTTTTCCAGTCTGGAAGAGACTAAAAATTTGTAAGCGAAAAAGTAACGTGGCGTTTTGAAATTCAATATCTCCCCTTGTGATAATCCGATTTTAATGTCATTAAAATCTTTCAAAAGAAAAAAGACTCCTTTTTCTAACAATATAAATGACTATTGTATTATCTCAAAAGGTACTTGCAAAAAAATGGTTCTCAAAATAAAAATAAAATGTAAACTTTTTTGCGTATAACGTCAATCCCAGAATAAGTAGAAAAAAAAACGCGTGAGCACTTGACACTTCGTACCAAGTGGGATAGATTCCCGCTAAGGGTAGGTAGCATTACTTTAGAAAGCAGAAAAGCCATCAGCCCGATCCTGGCTATAAAATCGTAATTACCTACAGATAGCCCGTCCTTATAGTGGACGTTAAAAAAAAAAAAAATGTAACCACAGTATTGCTCACATATGTAGATATCTCGCCCCACGTGTTGTCCCCTTATCGCAGACCGCATCGCTGCCCGCCGCGATACAGATCGCTTCCTGTGTGCCCGACCCTTATGAGTTTCAAGTAGCCTACCAGGAATACAGAAGATATTTGGTGAAAAAGGGTCTTAGTATAGTAAAATATTCAGTTACTATGTATTCCTTAATACAGATTAGGCGATCAACTGAAAAGCGATTCTCCTGTAACAGTATATGTAACCTCCCTGAATACAAGATGGAGTCTCTTCAAGTCGAAACTAACAACCAATAAAGGCCTTGCCTGGCATCCGTCCAGATAGAATCGAATTTCTACCCCTCCCATTCATAAAATTACAGCCAATAAGGAGAATGGAGGAGGGAAGAACCTATAAAACCTGGTAGAAGGGAAAGAGCAGACATGCCAGGGCGTTAAATCCTAGGGGAGAGAGATAGTCTGCCGCGTTCCTCAGCGTCAAGGCGACATACCTCGTCCTGACGCGCCAATTACCGGCTTACGCACCACGTTGTTCTACCAAACTCTTCTCAGGAATTTTTCATTTAAATTGCACCCCCTCCCTTCTCCCTTTTTCAACGAATCCCCTACCTCCCTCTAATCATGAACTCATCAAGGAGCCGAGCTCTCCACCCGGAATAATGTTACTCAACTCAAGTGAGACTAGTAAAGCAAAATTGTTCAAGTTTAAATTTTATCTGGAATGCAGAAGCTCTTAAGCATCTCCTTGCTAAGTGGCTAAAGTGTATTTACTCGCGGTTCAATGTAAAGTAGGATGCATTTGGTCTATATCTAAATTCTACATTTTATTTAAACATTTAAGTTTAACAATTTCTCTAGCTAAGAATGGGCATCGCTTTTACAGAAAAACCATTAACCGCGGAATAAAACGTTTTTCATCCCAGATACGCAGCATACTTAAGTAATTATAATTTTACTTGTTATACTTAGAAGTATTTATTTCCTTTAGGATTCTCATATATTGTATTGATCTGTTTTTATTTAGAGCTCTTTATTTTAGTGTTTTTCTCAAATATAATGTTTACCAATGCAGTATATTAATATTTATAGAACTGTATAAGTATCAATTATCATAATTGTCTATGTGTATCATTTCTATTGTATAATTAGAAGTAGCTCTAATTTTTCATGGGGTGAAACGCCTTTCTTAAGGATTCTTATTAACAAATAAAATAATCTTGGAATGGAACTATCTTTAGTATGTTCATTCTCTCGCTCCCAACATGTTTCATTTTATTAAATTTCTATTATTCGTTTAAATAAAATGGCAGTATTTTTCAAAATATTTAAATCCCTCCAAGTTCATTGCTTAACACTTTCTATGTCTATCTATTTTAACAAATGTACTTGTTTGTCCTAATGTTCGTGAATATTAAATAAGCATTGAATACTGGACGAAAAGCATCGAACGATATTCCCTAGTGCGACGCCATAACAATTTACTAACAATTAGCACCGTTCTGATCGTGTAAGTTGATTGCTTCCAAGTGCCGTCGCTTTGCGCTATTATACAACAACATGTGAAAAAAAAAAAAAATTATTCTAATATTAAATGAGAGTTTTATTCACGCTGCCTTTTAAACCGGGACAGCTGTACAAGATCAGCTCAGCAAGAACCAATGAGAGCGCAGAGAACAAACACAACTGCTTGGGGCTCTCGTTCACTCTTACGGTTACACGGTGTGAATTGCAGTCTATCATAGGCAACATTTATTTTCATGTTTCCTGATAATTAAACCCCACAAAAAATCTGCTCTTTTGTAATTATTTTCAAATATGTTTATTGAAGACGCTGTTTAAATCGCAGCGTAAATAAAGCACTTTATTTAATATTAAAAATAAAAACGAGGTATTTCGATTTGTTGTTTTTTTTATATACATTTTAACCCTCTTAAAAGTGGCTGCCTTTTTGATTATTCATTGTAAAATTGCCTTAATTTGCATTTTTTTTTTTCACATTAAAGATAGTTGGCTTCTGAATAAAACACTACTTATTGGCAATTTTATTTTGCATTTTTCCCCCATGCGGAGTACCTGGTGTTCCAAGATATGTCCAGGAAACACATATTTACCTTCTTATCTACCCAAGAGGTACATTATAGCAACATTTCCAGGTGCATAAAACACTTCATGAAAAGTGCGTTACAAGCTCTCCGACTATATTTCATAGTATTATTCTTATTTGTGGCTGTGATGGCAGACTTTGAATTATTAGAAGTAAGCTGTGATTTTGTCCCTCATAGGGTTTACGCTGTACCTGGTGATGGTCCATCCGAGGTGTAGCGTAAATATTCTGAACCCTTGCACAGCCTCCTCAACCATCGCAAATATAATGGATGTTTCCAAATAATATATTGGAAACATAAATGTTTTTAATTTAACGTACATTTATTATTGACAACGAAATCTAACCAGTACTGGTTAGACTGTTGTTACTGCTAGCCTATAGATAACGGGTTACCTGTTTCTTGACATAGGTCTGGAGCGCCCCAATGTTAAGAAACATTATAGTTTGGTTACTTATCAATTGATAAATAACTTACACTACGACGGGAACCGTGCCATAATAAACTGCAAAAAATTATATAGTAGCGTTAATTTTGATGATACATTATTTAACGCAATAAAATAACTACTTATCTGCCGTGACGAAGCACGGCTATTCAGCTAGTATTTTATAAAAAGAAATCAGGCACTCAACTGTCAAACACATTTGTCAGATTGAAAATCGGTCAATTTGGACGGCCTCAGAAATTTTGAAAAGTTATTATGGTTATTTCAGGCCTTCCGAATAAATGTTAGCAGAAAGAAGCATGCACCCCTTCAATATCCAACTCAAAACAGATGGGCCCTGGGCTAATTGGTCGCGTCCGATGTTTTTATTTTGAAGAAAGTAACAGTTTATTGTGGCTTATATTGATTAAGAAATGGAAAATATCTTTATTATGTTCAGCCTCTTCATTAAAAAAAGTTTCTTTTTATTATTTTCCATTTAAGGTTTAAATAAAGAGGCAGTCCCCTCTAAAATATTATAATTCCTTCAAGTTTATTGCTTACCACTTCCTATGTCTACAGAGTTTTGGCAAATGTACTCGTGTTGTCCTAATGTTCCTGAATATTGAATAAGCGACCCAAAAGCATCGATCGATATTCCCTACTGCGTCGCCATCATAATTTACTAACAATTAGCCCCGTTCTGATTGTATAAGTTGATTGCTTCAGAGCGCCATCATCCTGCGCCATTATATACTTGGCGGATAGATTGAGGGCAGTCCATCAATCGCTGAAGGGGATGGGGTGCTCATCAGCGGCACGATGCTCTAATAATCCTCAATTCTAGATGATCATTAAATCTTTTATTGCTTTTCAATATTCACTCATATTCGGATATTTCACTCCGAGAGGAATTTGATTCCAATCAGTGATTTATAAAATGGATTTTTTTTATTATGTTATTTAAAGTGTACAAATAAATTTGGCCAGGAGTGTAATTATTATATTTCAAACACAACATACTGCTAACAGTGTTGCATGTTCCATGAAATGAGTATATAGGACAAACAGTGGATAGCAACAGCTGACGATAAAGCAAACCTAGACAGCAACAAGAATCAATTCTTAACATTGTGTTTGAACAATTATTTAAAAACAGCCTACACTTTGTTACAATTCTAAAACATATCATAAAATAAAAATGCATCACCGAATTTGATTCACCATACCACATTTATGCGTCAGTTACAATATCGTTATTTATTAGAATATTATGATCTATGTATGGGTTTTACACGTGCATGCGCCAGGTGAGGGTCTGTGTGTGAGAATGAATGAGTGTGTGTCCAGTGTGTATAGATGTAGGAGCGGCTTCAAAATAGAAAATTAAGATATTAAATTTCCCGGAACATGAAAAAATCATTTTCATCTCGTGATTTAAATTTTTATTATTTCTAATTATAAGATTTTAATTCGTTTGGATTTTTTTTTTAAATAATATGATGCTTGCAGGTGTTCCGGAAGGTGGAATCCTCAGTCCTGTCCTATACCTCACATATACGGCTGATATCCCAACTCACCGCGGCACATCCCTCCATATGTTCGCCGATGATACCGCTCTGTTCTCCTGCAGTCATGACCCAATCCAGACATCCAAGTCCCTTCAGGAACACCTTGGACTGATCGAACCCTGGCTCATCAAATGGAGAATCAATGTTAACCCTCAGAAATCCTGCCACTCAACCTTCACCCTCAGGCGATCATCCTGCCCTCCAGTGTTCCTCCATAGTTCTCCAATTCCGCAAAAATCCCAAATTCGCTATCTAGGACTAATACTTGACAAACGACTAACATGGAAGCCACATATTATCCAGAAGAAACAAGAACTCAGCCGACGATACAGACTATTACTACACCTACTTGACAAACGATCTAATCTCTCACTAACAAACATGTTCCACCAATATGTTCTTACGGAATTCAACTCTGGGGTTCCACAAAGCCTTCCAACTCCTACAAAATCCAATCCATGCAGTCTAAAATTCTCCGGAAAATAACCGATGCTCCGTTTTATGTCTCCAATTTGACCCTCCATAATGACCTTAATATCCCTTTTATCCAACCTTTAGCCAAATCCCTCTACCGCAAATTCCATTCGAACCTACACGGCCATCCTAACTCCTTAATAAACTCTCTATCCTCCCAGCACATTCGTCACAACCCCATTCGCCGGCTGAAACGCAAGTGGCCAAGAGATCAGCTCTGGAAAGTGTATATCTGTAAAAGGAAAAAAAAAAAAAAAAAAAAAGAAAATCTGTCTAGTGGGTACTATAACTGTGCAGGTTCCCAACTCATGTACATTCATGTCAATATGATCTAGCAATAAGTTACTAGAAAGGACCCCGCCCTTTCCTAATGGAAAATGGCTTTCGGTCAAATTGAACGAAACTATGCTCGTTGGATAGAGAACGTCTTTCTGAACAAAAGTCTCCATGGGCACAAAACCCGAAAGTTAAAACTTTTGGTACTTTTGGGTATCCGAAGTTTTCCATTTTTAATTTTTGCAAAATCTTGAGATCTCTGTTTGAAATGTTTCCCAAGCCATTTGGCCAGTAAAAAAGATACGTATCAATTATTTTTCGAAGACCTTTCGAACGAAACCACATTTGACACTCCTACCCCCCCCCCCCCCCCCCCCCTCCACCAACGGGGGTGGGGAGGAAGCTTTTTTTTGCAATTATCGTGTATCCATTATCATTTGAAGATCTTTTCGACAGCAATACACTGAAACCTTGTCTCACACCCTTACCCCACCCCCAACCCCTTGGGATATGCTCGTCATCATCAAAACATCAAATATCCGTTATATGCAGCTGATCGATAGCAAACGAAAAGTCATAACAGTTGACAGTAGTCTAAGAGACAAAAAGCGGCCCTTTTCAGGACTACTAATGTTAAAGTCTGCTAACAGAACCCTTTTTTTTGCGAAAAATGGCCTTTTTTTTAAACATACGAGCTAGAGGTGGGGTTGGGGCTGGGGTGGGGGTAAGGTAAGGGTGTGAGGTAAGGTTTCAGTGTATTGCCTACGAAAAGATCTTCAAATGATAATGGATAGACGATAATTGCAAAAAAAGCTTCCCCCAATCCCCGTGGGTGGAGGGGGGGGGGGGGTAGGAGTGTCAAATGTGGTGTCGTTCTTAAGGCCTTCGAAATATATAATTGATACGTATTTTTTTTTACTGGCCAAAAGGCTTGGGAAACCTTCCAACCAGAGATCTCGAGATTTTGCAAAAATTAAAAATGGAAAATTTCGGATACCCGAAAGTACCAAAAGTTTTAACTTTTTGGTTTTGTGCCCATGGAGACTTTTGTTCAGAAAGACTTTCTCTATCAAACGAGCATAGTTTCGTTCAATTTGACCGAAAGCCATTTTCCATTAGGAAAGGGCGGGGTCCTTTATCTTATACATTGTTGTAAATTCCAAATAAATAAATAACAAAAAAAATAAAATAATATAATGATTTTTCCAGTTAAATTTATTTTTCGATCAGTTTCTAAATATTTTCATGGCATTTTATAACACCTTTTATTAGCACTTTCCTCCGAAGGAAAGTAGCTATTGAGGTTGCACTCATGACGGAATTTTTGAAAAATTTCTTCAAATCTTCATCGATCCTACCTAGTAGACACCGAAAATGACCCCCGTTAAAATTTATATATATCTATATATATATATATATATATATATATATATATATATGTGTGTGTGTGTGTGTGTGTCTGTTAACACGATTGCGGCCAGAGTTTTTGTTTTTTCGTCACGAAACTTGGTATATAGCATTCAATTAGCTAACGATTGAACGAGTTCGATAACCACCAAAATCGGTCCACCGGAAGGGGGGGTTTACTCCAAACCCAAAACACTAATTTTACCATGTCAGCCGTAATATTTGATATATTTCAACGAAACTTGGTATTCGTAGTGGTAATATAGAGATAAAAGTGAGATATAAAAATGAACTAAATCGGTTCATAAGGAAGGGGGGCTTACTTCGGACCCACAATACCAATTCGCCACTACCAGCCGTGATTTTTGGTATATTTCGACGAAACTCGGTATTCGTAGTGATAATCTACAGGTAAATATGTGTTGTAAAAATAAACTAAATCGGTTCATTAGGAGGGGGGTTTACTCCGGACCCAAATTCCTAATATACTCATACCGGTCGTAATTTCTGCTGTATTGTAACGAAACGCGGTATACTTTGTGGGTAACTCATGGGAAAGAAGAGTTGTAAAAATGAGCTGAATCAGTCCATCGGAAAGGGGGGTTTACTTTGTAATATATTTCAATAGAAAAGCCCGCCAGACGTAGGTTCACAAAGTCGCAACAAGGAGCGCTTTCTACCACTAGAGTGTTAGATCAAAATACGATAATATGAGGATTTTTGTATTTATTACGTAGTGTAATAGGTACCATGTGTAACATAACTCTGGAAGCAAGAAAGAAAGAAAAGCTTTATTCAATAAACAAATAAATAAAGATTGCTGCCCAAGTCTATCGGGTTGCTATACACAGCCTGCTAATCATTCTTTCGAAATTGTATTTAATTAATTTTGGGAATGTCTGCTAATTTAATTTACCGTAGGAAGGGAAAGAAAAAGAAATTAAAAATACTATATTCAAAAATATGGAATATGGATTTTATTAAATTTCCCAGGTGTCTGTAATCAACAATGTTCTTCGAAAGAATGATTAGCAGCTGGTTCAGCTCCCATAAATATGATAGCTGAGGATCCCCAGGGAATCAATAAGAATTGATTCCGCGAGGACCTAGCTTGCTTGTATCTAGGCCCAGAGTCTCAAAGAAGTCACTAGTTGCTTTAGGGATTGTTCCTCTCTTGCCGAACCACAAACCTTGCACGGTATAATGTTTTCTTCCATAGGCTTCTTCAAATTTCTCTTCGTATGTCTTTATGCATAATTGATCTGTTACTCATTACAAAATTAAAAGAGAACTGTTCATGTTTTTATTTTATTTTTGTAGGATATTTTAAGCAAATTGTTCTGGAAAGCAGTCTACACTACCCAAATTCTGAGGAAAGTGCTTAGTTATGCAGCTCCTGCGTGACGGCCTTTTTAATTTTATATTAAATTGTGATTATTACATGAGCAAATCATATTTCCGTTGTGAAGGAAATTAAATAAATTAATTAATGGCAATATATTAAAAATTACAGGTGAGATAAAAGTCGTTATATGAGCCATTTACATTCATAATTAGGAGAAATAAGTACAACAATTTCCACATAGAGTATATATTGGGATGGTGTGAAGGGTTATTTTCACATTTAACAACAATTTTGTTGTTGCAAAGTACAAGAAGAGAATAATGTAGATGGAGATAGTTAGCCGATACGAAGACAGGTATAGTTGGGATTCGGCTAGGAGAAAAACGTCAGACTTTCAAAAAGAAATCCGTATTTGGACGTTTCGACTGCGCAATGGCAGCCTTCTTCAGCTAAAAAATATATACAACTTATAAGTAAAGAAAATATATATGTACAACTAGTAAGTAAAAGACAGGCAGAAATGAGCGGAGTATATATATCAATACAATAAATTTTAACCAATCTTATTTTTAAAGCAATGAAAATACGGAATTTGGAAAGTAAACAGCATGTAGAGAGTGTTAGTAAAACAGTACAAAAAAAAAATTAAACAGTAAAAACAACGAACATTTTTTATGTAGTGAAAAACAAAATCTAATTTATAAGTGAATAAAATTTATAACAATTAATATATAGATACATACCACTAGAGAATGCCTAGGGGGGAGGGAGGAAGACCTCGAGGACAACTTAGGTAACCATGGTTGGAAGTATGAGGGACACAACTACACAGGGGGTCTTTATAGTTATAAAAGGGGGTGGTGATGAGGCGGTAAGTCGGTGAAGATGAAAGAGGTACCGTATGTAAGAGAGAATTGTTGGGTTGTAAAAGCGGGTTGTAAAGGGGGTTGTAATAGTCCAGGCGCTGGATGGAGTTGAGTATGCAAAATGTGAGGACCGGCAACTATGCTCAAATTCTTTTACTTGATACCCTAAATAATAGAAAAACACATGTTGCCAGCAGCTGTGCTGGTCCCTTTCCTTTCCCCCCCCCCTTCTCTCTACTCGGCACGTTGCTGAGTCATAGCGCTTGGAGTAGTCAGTAGAAAATAATTTGTAGCGCATAACGATTTATTTGTGTGTATTTCATGGGCGTATATAAGGGGGGAGCTGAGGGGGCTGCAGCCCCCCCCCGAAATTTTTGTTTGATCGGTAAGAATGTGTCATAAGCTAATGTGTCATAAAATAAATTAAATAAGATCACTATGTTCATAAAAAAATATTTTATTTTGGGTGTAATAGCGTTTTAGTTGTTTAAAACTATTCCAAGTTCTACATTGTTAGTATTCCATTACCCGGAAATGGTCTCAGCCCCCCCCCCCCACCGAAATTATCCCAGCCCCTCCCGAAATTATTTTCTATATACGCCCATGGTGTTTTTAAGTAATATTTAAGTTTTTTTGCAGTCGAGTGTTTTATTAGTTTGTTTTATTTAAACAAAAGTGCGGACAATGTCACTACAAGTGAAATTCTTCATATCCAAGAAAATATGCAGCCTTCAATACCGGATTATAATGACAGCAGCTGCTTATTAAATAATAGTCAAAACAATTTACAATTTGATAATTTGCTCTGGGTCTTGTGTAGACTGCAATATAGTCTAATAGAAAATATTTCCTGCCGATCATCTACAAACTCGATACCAGGATGGACTCCATTTCAACAAATACTATCGTCTGAAACCTCTAGGAGCAAGGCAGTTTGCTCCAGACTTATCCTCGATCTTTCTTACTGACTTACTCAACACTTTCGTCCCACTGTTCCCCCAGGACATATCTTTCATTTGCAAGTATGTAGATGACCTCCTGCTAATTATTAACCCCGATAGACTAACTGACATACTAGACTGCTTCAACTCCTATCATCCGAGACTACAATTTACGGTGGAGACTGAACAAGACCAACAACTCCCCTACTTGGACGTTCTACTTATCAGACAGACTGACGGCACTATCATCACAAACTGGTATACTAAACCTACTTATTCTGGACGTTTACTCAAATTCCACTCTTCCCATCCTTACCACATGAAAATCAATGTAGCTCGGAACCTTCTTCACCGCGCCCTCTCCTTATCCCATGAGTCCTTCCATAATGAAAACTTGAATAGAGCTACCGAAATATTAACACTGAACCAATTCCCCCCCCCAACCTCATAAACCGGCTTATAAAACAAATAAAATCCCAATCCTTCAATGCCACCTCCCCCAATACCTCCCTCGACTCCTCCCTCCAGATATTTCGTTCCCTGACATACACACCAGGACTGACTGAAAAACTCACAAAGATTTTAAAAAAAGCCCTGCCGTCACTAAACTTTGGGTTAAAAACCACTAACAAACTTACTACATTATACACCAAACTCAAAGATCCCCTTCCCTGCGCCGCCCACTGTGTTTACCAAATACCCTGCCAAACCCCCTCCTTTAATGCAGTATACATAGGTGAAACCAAAAATTATATTCACTCCCGCATAACACAACACAAACGGACAATAAAAAACAAAGAAATCCACAAATCCGCCCTCGCAAAACACGCCATAACTAAAAAACACACTTTCAACTTTGACGACACTAAAATACTTTCCACTGAACGAAACACCAAAAAACGACAGATTTCCGAATGCGTGAATTAACTTAAACCCCAATAACATTAATTACAAAACCGACAAACAAAACATCTCCCTTGCTTACTCCTCCGTCTTCCATAAATTGTCCTGACCTCCTTTTTTATCTTTGTTCCCAGGCTCCAGACAATTTTTCTACTTGTGTGTCCCAAAACTCTTAACACCTTTTACAACCCCCTTTACAACCCGCTTTTACAACCCAGCAATTGTACCTCTTTCATCTTCACCGACTTACCGCCTCATCCCCACCCCCTTTCATAACTATAAAGACCCCCTGTGTCCCTCATACTTCCAACCATGGTTACCTAAGTTGTCCTCGAGGTCTTCCTCCCTTCCCCCTAGGCATTCTCTAGTGGTATGTATCTATATATTAATTGTTATAAATTGTATTCACTTATAAAATAGATTTTGTTTTTCACTACATAAAAAATGTTCGTTGATTTTACTGTTTAATTTTTTTTTTTTTGTACTGTTTTACTAACACTTTTTACATGCTGTTTACTTTCCAAATTCCGTATTTTCATTGCTTTAAAAATAAGATTGGTTAAAATTTATTGTATTGATATATATACTCCGCTCATTTCTGCCTGTCTTTTACTTACTAGTTGTACATATATATTTTCTTTACTTATAAGTTGTATATATTTTTTAGCTGAAGAAGGCTGCCATTGCGCAGTCGAAACGTCCAAATACAGATTTCTTTTTGAAAGTCTGACGTTTTTCTCCTAGCCGAATCCCAACTATACCTGTCTTCGTGCAAGAAGAGAATTTTTCAAGTGACGAACCATCCGTGTCTATATCTAAACAGTATTAATTAAACAGCAATATAATTAGAGATTAATTAAATTACCATATCATAAATTGAAATTATATTTTTTTAGAATCATTTAAATAGCAAGAATCATTTACAACATTAACAAATCATATCAACCCTTTGTTTCGTAAAATCTGAGTGTATAAGTATGTATTTGACTTTTTAATCCAATACTCTACCGAAGAATATAACATTAATTAACAAATAATAATTTTGTAACCTAAGGATTACACATAAAATCATATTGTTTTTCCTAAATATAAAAAATCAAAGTTCCCTCTTTGTTAAAGGAATAGAGAAATCTAATTCAGCAATAAAAAGGGATAGATTAGATAAGGAAATGACAAAAAAGCCCTGTTGGCTCATGGAGATAGCGTGTTGGTGTTACAATTAGTGCAACAATGCTGTTCAACAAGTGATTCGATCCTAGGACAATAACACAGCCACTACAGGAGAGGGAATCCTCAGATTACTCTTATACTACATTCATATAATCACCTTTACCGTATGTTCGTTTATAATTACAATAAAATATTATAATAATATTATTCCTTATGTTTTTATACACTGCATATATCGCTGCAGTGTATAAAAACAGTAGCGATAACAACATTGTAACCTTTTATAAATATAAACAATATAGGAACTGCGTCATGTTTGCGCGTTTCTACTATCTTTTGGAAAGGTTAGAATAGAAGAATTGTGTTTGTTTTTTTTTTTTTGTTTTTTTTTTTTGAATATATATTTCGTGAAATATTTCAACACTTACTCGAACGATGTCACAACAGCAAGGCGATTAGCTCACATAAATGGTTAATAAAACAAAATTAATAAAAAACAAAATAAAATTTACATAAAACAAAAATAAAATAAAATAAGTAAATAAATATATAAAATAAAAAATATATACAATAAAAAGTTACACAATTAACTAATATTTTTTTTTCTTTTAGAGCCTTCTGCTCAAATTCAGGAACATAAATATGCTTAACATCCACCCGACAAACCTATGTAATGTACTTTATAACATATAGTATTCTTTTTCGTACATGGCCACCGAGCATGCGCGAACGCCAGCGGACACATATTTGTGAAACTTTTTTGTAACGCTTAGGTACACCCGAAAATACTAATGTACTTTAAGGGCGAACACCACTGCGCATGCGCGAACGCCAGCAGACACTTTTTTGTGACACATACAGTCTTCTTTTTCGTACATCGCCACTGCGCATGCGCGAACGATAGAGAACATTTTTTTGCTGACACATACAGTCTTCTTTTTCGTACATGGCCACACACACACGCGCGCGCACACACACACACATACACGCGCGCGCACATACACAAACACACACTTACTCAGAGGGACTGACATACACACATCCATACTTGCATATTACGACGCAAACATACACCTTGTTGGGACAAATTTTGTCATAACTAGACTAATCTTACTTTCCTTGGTTACAAGCAACAACAATGTGCTTTTCAATGTATCAACTGTCATAGAAAGACGCCAGTCAGAAAGAATGTTTTACATCATGGAAAAGGAACGTTCTACTTCCACTGAAGTGATAGGCGCAAATTTGAGACAAGCTATATCGGAAGGACACATCCCAGTTAAAACAAAATTTTCGCCCTTCAGAACATCATGATTGTTCTTTAATGTCCACATTAGGAATCAGAATACGTTTAGTCTTTTCACTATCACTGCTCCATTTATCTCCTGGTGCTTGCATTTACTTCATCTTCGAAGATCGCCATAGATGATATCAGCAGATCATCTCATTTTTCTATCTTCAAGATTGCTTCCGTTATCACATCATAATGTTTATAAATGCCAGATCGTTTCTGAGCTCGTTATGGTCCAACAACGTCGCAATTAAAGCAACTTCGTCTACTGATACGTCACGACTACCACACTATCTTGTCCATTGTTGCTGTAATACGTGACTGCTGAGATCCAGGTTCTTCATCTGCTGTGAACTGGCTATGGAGGTAAAGAGAACTCTGGTGCCACGTCCTTGAAACCCCGGATTTGGGAGGATGATTTCAGGAAGATTTTCTTGGTTTTCGAGACTAGCCTATGCACGTGAGGATACTTCTTATGTCTTCAGCAATTTTGTGTAGGCCATGGGCTAGCCATGTGAGGTTTTAGGCAAGAGAACTTTCAAGGCTTTCGCTGCTTTTTTCGTCTAAGTTCCCGGATCAGGGGAAAAAATTAGGACATCGTCATGCCATATTCCACCCGGCGAGAGTAACATGGATGAATTTGTGAACAACTGTGCCACTGTGGGACCATTTCAAATGAATAAACGATTTACAGGGAACAATATTCTAGATAGATATATGTGATGGCAGTATGTAATTTAATTTGTACGAACTTGTCTTCGATGTATAACAATTCAGTACCTGCTATTTGAAATGTGAAATTGCAGAAATAAAAATGGCATATTGATCAAAAAAGGAAAAAAAAGAAAGGCTTTAAATCTTAAAATAGGCAAAAAAGGCCAAAATAGGCAAAGGAAGCCAAAATAGGCAAAAAAGGCAAAATTAAAATTGGCTCTACACTTCCTAAATCCTCGAAAACATACGTATCTCTATCTGATTCTTCAATATATCCAGTCAGATAAAAAAGGCATTTTGCCTAACTTCCGGGCTCTAGTCATAACGTTTTAGTTTATGTAAGCGTTGTAGAATGGTAACAATGTGTGGGCTTCTTTCGGAAAATAATTCAAGACGTGTTCATCACGAATTTGAATGTGCCACTATATGGATAGTACAATCTCAGCATACTCTTAACACACAATACTCTTAGCCCTAAAAAAACATTGGAGACACCGATTCGGACAATATAAAAATGTACACTGACTTACTAAGCTCATTACACTCCATGACAAACATATACAGCACACACCCATCGTTATTTTTACATATCTACCCCGACTACAAAAAAATCAGGATGCTTTGGTTACCTGGACATGAAGGGATTTCACAGAGGACTAAAGTTTACTTTCTAGCAAAAACATCATCACAAAAACCTCTACCAGACCCGAACATCCACAGACATATGCATGTTTTTTTTTACGGCGCATCGACGTATAGGTAGATAGCGCCGACATCCAGGGTGCAACGAGAAATTTCCCAATGAGCCGTAGGATGAGAAAATTCCTGCCGCCGCACAGTGTAACCAAGTAGTGGGAATAATAGGCAAAAAACATTAACCACTAGTTATTTTCTAATAAACATTTTTATTAATTGATTTCAACTCAAAACAAGGTAACAATAGTATAATAATGCATACAATGCGGCAATAATAATATTAATTTTAATATTAATAGAAATAATATACTAGGTAATATTAGTAATATCAATATTACAAAATATAATATAACTGTATCTTATAATGTGGTAATGGTAAATTATACTTATAGTAATATTGCTAGAGAATAATAATATTCTACCATTTTATATGAAGTTATTAAATAATTTCTTTAATCTCTGTCTGAATCGTTTTTGGATGCGTGAGAATGTAAACTTATATCGAAACCAATATCTATTTGATTATTAATGTCATCATATATTATACATTACGCCCGATTTTCCTTTGCATTTTTTTTTTATTTTTTCTTCAAGACCCGGCGCTTTGTCGATCTCTCACACAACGCTGTAAACTATTTTTTAGGTCTGCCTCTAAGGAAGCCGGAAGGGCCATCAGGGAGTGAATTTCTTTTTTCTTGATAATAATTTCTTCTAAGTTCATATCTTTTCAACCAGTATTTATATAAGAGTTTTTTCTCTCTGCGGTGAACACGTTCCCACATTTCTTACATATAATACAAGACTATACTGGTAGCCATTCCAATACTGCTCAATATTTCTTTAGGAGCATCCTGCAGATCAAGTCGAATCCAGTATTTTCCCAAGGATTGATACCGTTTTCTTGAAGAAAAAATAAATTATAATATGTGATGGATCTGAAAATAAAAATCTTTGGAATCGGCAAATTCCCCTCTACTAAATTGCCCTCAGTACATTATACTTTAGGTACACTTTAATTTCTAAAAAAATTAGGATGTTTTCAGATGAAGTTTTTTTGCTATGGTCTATCAAAATTTTGTACTTAAGACAAAAGTCGAAGATCAATGATAATAATAATAATAATTCTGATCAATGATAATAATAATAATAATTCTGGATAAACAATAAGTGAGTAATTACCCATAATCGATTATATCAGGTAAAAAAGATATAGTTTTGACGTAATTTCCTTCGGATGACTTAATAAAAACACTTTCTATCTTCTACGGCAGAGGTTCAAACTGATTGTTGGTATGAAACAGGTTTTAAAGACTTTGCCATGTTTATAATATTGCTAATGTGCCTGTTGATCAAAATAAAACTAATATTTATTGGTTTTATACGATTTTAATTTCTTGAGGATTAAAAATTAAATATAAGAGAACAGAAATTCAGTTTTTTATCCTTTGGACGTTACACTGTGCGCCGGAGGGAAACGAACCCACCATCTCTAGCATGTGAATTTAAAGCGTTAGCCACTAGACCACGTGGAGACCCCGACTTATGCAAATTAGCCGAAAATGAGCCATTAAACGACTAGCAGACATAATGGACTGATTTTGAAAACAAATTGTGGCAAATTTAAAATACAACTAACAACAATTATTAACTATGAATTTTAGGGCGGATTATCTATAGATTACCACCCTGTGGAATGATGATAGGGCTGATGACTTTCTTAATAAATAAGTAAATAAATAATAAGTACTATCCATATTTACTTCAGAACTGGTTCCGCTGACGATGCAGTAAGCACTTTTTTTTCCTCAGTTTTCACGATTTTTCAGCCGTCTTTGAGTTATATAAGATTATATACGCAGATGACAGAACTGCTCACATAAGTGCAATCTAATATTTTTTCTAATACTTCCTTAACTCCAAACATACCCATAATAGTATAATATCTCTTTGTAATTATACATGCAGAAACATATCACACTACTATTTCTAAAGTGACACAACTCAAAAATCGGTTTTATTCATACCGTCATAGTTATGACTGTGAAAGACATGGTAAATATATCTTTATCAACCATCAAAATTGCATGTAGCTAGCTTCAGAGCTTGTACACCAGAGGGCACTTGTTTCAATCTCCCTCCATAATGCTAAGCCCCCTACATTGGCAAGAGCACATTTTCAGTTCAGTTTTATTTGGAGTTGTGTCACTTGAGAAATACTAGCTTCAGAGCTTGTACACCAGAGGGCACTTGTTTGAACCTCCCTCCATAATGCTAAGCCCCCTACATTGGCAAGAACAAATTTTCAGTTCAGTTTTATTTGGAGTTGTGTCACTTGAGAAATACTAGCTTCAGAGCTTGTACACCAGAGGGCACTTGTTTCAATCTCCCTCCATAATGCTAAGCCCCCTACATTGGCAAGAACACATTTTCAGTTCAGTTTTATTTGGAGTTGTGTCACTTGAGAAATACTAGCTTCAGAGCTTGTACACCAGAGGGCACTTGTTTCAATCTCCCTCCATAATGCTAAGCCCCCTACATTGGCAAGAGCACATTTTCAGTTCAGTTTTATTTGGAGTTGTGTCACTTGAGAAATACTAGCTTCAGAGCTTGTACACCAGAGGGCACTTGTTTGAACCTCCCTCCATAATGCTAAGCCCCCTACATTGGCAAGAGCACATTTTCAGTTCAGTTTTATTTGGAGTTGTGTCACTTGAGAAATACTAGCTTCAGAGCTTGTACACCAGAGGGCACTTGTTTGAACCTCCCTCCATAATGCTAAGCCCCCTACATTGGCAAGAACACATTTTCAGTTCAGTTTTATTTGGAGTTGTGTCACTTGAGAAATACTAGCTTCAGAGCTTGTACACCAGAGGGCACTTGTTTGAACCTCCCTCCATAATGCTAAGCCCCCTACATTGGCAAGAACACATTTTCAGTTCAGTTTTATTTGGAGTTGTGTCACTTGAGAAATACTAGCTTCAGAGCTTGTACACCAGAGGGCACTTGTTTCAATCTCCCTCCATAATGCTAAGCCCCCTACATTGGCAAGAACACATTTTCAGTTCAGTTTTATTTGGAGCTGTGTCACTTGAGAAATACTAGCTTCAGAGCTTGTACACCAGAGGGCACTTGTTTGAACCTCCCTCCATAATGCTAAGCCCCCTACATTGGCAAGAGCACATTTTCAGTTCAGTTTTATTTGGAGTTGTGTCACTTGAGAAATACTAGCTTCAGAGCTTGTACACCAGAGGGCGCTTGTTTCAACCTCCCTTTATAATGCTAAGCCCCCTACATTGGCAAGAGCACATTTTCAGTTCAGTTTTATTTGGAGTTGTGTCACTTGAGAAATACTAGCTTCAGAGCTTGTACACCAGAGGGCACTTGTTTGAACCTCCCTCCATAATGCTAAGCCCCCTACATTGGCAAGAGCACATTTTCAGTTCAGTTTTATTTGGAGTTGTGTCACTTGAGAAATACTAGCTTCAGAGCTTGTACACCAGAGGGCACTTGTTTCAACCTCCCTCCATAATGCTAAGCCCCCTACATTGGCAAGAGCACATTTTCAGTTCAGTTTTATTTGGAGTTGTGTCACTTGAGAAATACTAGCTTCAGAGCTTGTACACCAGAGGGCACTTGTTTGAACCTCCCTCCATAATGCTAAGCCCCCTACATTGGCAAGAGCACATTTTCAGTTCAGTTTTATTTGGAGTTGTGTCACTTGAGAAATACTAGCTTCAGAGCTTGTACACCAGAGGGCACTTGTTTCAACCTCCCTCCATAATGCTAAGCCCCCTACATTGGCAAGAGCACATTTTCAGTTCAGTTTTATTTGGAGTTGTGTCACTTGAGAAATACTAGCTTCAGAGCTTGTACACCAGAGGGCACTTGTTTGAACCTCCCTCCATAATGCTAAGCCCCCTACATTGGCAAGAGCACATTTTCAGTTCAGTTTTATTTGGAGTTGTGTCACTTGAGAAATACTAGCTTCAGAGCTTGTACACCAGAGGGCACTTGTTTGAACCTCCCTCCATAATGCTAAGCCCCCTACATTGGCAAGAACACATTTTCAGTTCAGATTTATTTGGAGTTGTGTCACTTGAGAAATACTAGCTTCAGAGCTTGTACACCAGAGGGCACTTGTTTCAATCTCCCTCCATAATGCTAAGCCCCCTACATTGGCAAGAGCACATTTTCAGTTCAGATTTATTTGGAGTTGTGTCACTTGAGAAATACTAGCTTCAGAGCTTGTACACCAGAGGGCACTTGTTTCAATCTCCCTCCATAATGCTAAGCCCCCTACATTGGCAAGAGCACATTTTCAGTTCAGTTTTATTTGGAGTTGTGTCACTTGAGAAATACTAGCTTCAGAGCTTGTACACCAGAGGGCACTTGTTTGAACCTCCCTCCATAATGCTAAGCCCCCTACATTGGCAAGAACACATTTTCAGTTCAGATTTATTTGGAGTTGTGTCACTTGAGAAATACTAGCTTCAGAGCTTGTACACCAGAGGGCACTTGTTTGAACCTCCCTCCATAATGCTAAGCCCCCTACATTGGCAAGAACACATTTTCAGTTCAGTTTTATTTGGAGTTGTGTCACTTGAGAAATACTAGCTTCAGAGCTTGTACACCAGAGGGCACTTGTTTGAACCTCCCTCCATAATGCTAAGCCCCCTACATTGGCAAGAGCACATTTTCAGTTCAGTTTTATTTGGAGTTGTGTCACTTGAGAAATACTAGCTTCAGAGCTTGTACACCAGAGGGCACTTGTTTCAACCTCCCTCCATAATGCTAAGCCCCCTACATTGGCAAGAGCACATTTTCAGTTCAGTTTTATTTGGAGTTGTGTCACTTGAGAAATACTAGCTTCAGAGCTTGTACACCAGAGGGCACTTGTTTCAATCTCCCTCCATAATGCTAAGCCCCCTACATTGGCAAGAGCACATTTTCAGTTCAGTTTTATTTGGAGTTGTGTCACTTGAGAAATACTAGCTTCAGAGCTTGTACACCAGAGGGCACTTGTTTGAACCTCCCTCCATAATGCTAAGCCCCCTACATTGGCAAGAACACATTTTCAGTTCAGTTTTATTTGGAGTTGTGTCACTTGAGAAATACTAGCTTCAGAGCTTGTACACCAGAGGGCACTTGTTTGAACCTCCCTCCATAATGCTAAGCCCCCTACATTGGCAAGAGCACATTTTCAGTTCAGTTTTATTTGGAGTTGTGTCACTTGAGAAATACTAGCTTCAGAGCTTGTACACCAGAGGGCACTTGTTTCAACCTCCCTCCATAATGCTAAGCCCCCTACATTGGCAAGAACACATTTTCAGTTCAGATTTATTTGGAGTTGTGTCATTTGAGAAATACTAGCTTCAGAGCTTGTACACCAGAGGGCACTTGTTTCAATCTCCCTCCATAATGCTAAGCCCCCTACATTGGCAAGAGCACATTTTCAGTTCAGATTTATTTGGAGTTGTGTCACTTGAGAAATACTAGCTTCAGAGCTTGTACACCAGAGGGCACTTGTTTCAATCTCCCTCCATAATGCTAAGCCCCCTACATTGGCAAGAGCACATTTTCAGTTCAGTTTTATTTGGAGTTGTGTCACTTGAGAAATACTAGCTTCAGAGCTTGTACACCAGAGGGCACTTGTTTGAACCTCCCTCCATAATGCTAAGCCCCCTACATTGGCAAGAACACATTTTCAGTTCAGATTTATTTGGAGTTGTGTCACTTGAGAAATACTAGCTTCAGAGCTTGTACACCAGAGGGCACTTGTTTGAACCTCCCTCCATAATGCTAAGCCCCCTACATTGGCAAGAACACATTTTCAGTTCAGTTTTATTTGGAGTTGTGTCACTTGAGAAATACTAGCTTCAGAGCTTGTACACCAGAGGGCACTTGTTTGAACCTCCCTCCATAATGCTAAGCCCCCTACATTGGCAAGAGCACATTTTCAGTTCAGATTTATTTGGAGTTGTGTCACTTGAGAAATACTAGCTTCAGAGCTTGTACACCAGAGGGCACTTGTTTCAATCTCCCTCCATAATGCTAAGCCCCCTACATTGGCAAGAGCACATTTTCAGTTCAGTTTTATTTGGAGTTGTGTCACTTGAGAAATACTAGCTTCAGATCTTGTACACCAGAGGGCACTTGTTTCAATCTCCCTCCATAATGCTAAGCCCCCTACATTGGCAAGAGCACATTTTCAGTTCAGTTTTATTTGGAGTTGTGTCACTTGAGAAATACTAGCTTCAGAGCTTGTACACCAGAGGGCACTTGTTTCAACCTCCCTCCATAATGCTAAGCCCCCTACATTGGCAAGAGCACATTTTCAGTTCAGTTTTATTTGGAGCTGTGTCACTTGAGAAATACTAGTGCGATACGGTAAAGGTGATTATATGAATCTACTATATATTTGTCAAATACCACTCACTCACTGACCTATCATCTCCCAGCCCAAACCACTCGACAGAAAATTTTGAAATTTTGCATGGACACTCCCTATATAACGTAGGCACTCACTAAGAAAGGATTTTTTGATATTCGAATTTTTAGGGGGGTTTGAAGTTTTAGTTGATTAGAGCAGGCAAGCCAAGGCAGCATGTGTTGCTAGGACGATAACAGAACAGCTGTTACCGTACATTATCTATTTCATAGTATTATTTTTAATTGAGGTTAATTTCCACTATGATGGCAGTCCTTGAATTACTAGAAATATAATGTGATTTTGTCCCTCATAGAGTGTACGCCCTGGTGATGGCCCATCCGAGGTAATAATATCCCGAACCACTCGACACAAAAATTTGAAATTTTGCACGGGCAATCCGTTTAGAATGTAAACACTCGCTAAGAAAGGTTTTTTCAAATGTTTCAAATGTTTAAGTACTTTTAGGGGGCTTTGAATTATTAATAAGTTCCTCATCGGCTCAAAAATGGTTCGATTTTGATAACATTTGGTAAAAAATCTTTCTTCTCATTTAAAAGGTCAAGTTTATTAACCAGTTGAATCCGTTTACTGGAACATGGGTTTTGGAGCAAAATTTGTGCGAAAGATTCCTTAACGTACGAAAACGAATGAAACCATTTTTTAAGCGAGTTATGTTCAAAACTAATTTTCTGTTTGGGTATTCAGAAACGAAGTATATGGAAAACAAATTTATGAATGGAGATATCAAGTTTTCGGATATCAGTATATTTTCTAAAATACCTCGAAAACGGTTGGGATCTCATAGTAAGTAGAAGGCGGCTATTCGAAAGGTTACTAAATTATCTACAATAAGATTCTGTTGTAATGTTCGGTGGGGCGATGTCAATCGAAGAGATAAGTGCTTAAAACTTCAAATTTGTTAGTTTGAACGGATTTGTCTCTCCAACGGAAACAAGCACGGTTACCTCCACATGGTGTTTCCTGGGTAACTTTAAAGTACGTGCAATATTAAGCTGTACAAAATTATGTAGTAGCATTATTTTTTATCATATTTAACTCATTATAAAAAATACTTATCGGCCGTGGTGAAGCACGGGTATTCAGCTAGTGTAGTATAAGAGTAATCTGAGGATTCCCTCTCCTGTAGTGGCTGTGTTATGGTCCTAGGATCGAATCACTTGTTGAACAGCATTGTTGCACTAATTGTAACACCAGCACGCTATCTCCATGAGCCAACAGGGCTTTTTGTCATTTCCTTATCTAATCTATCCCTTTTTATTGCTGGATTAGATTTCTCTATTCCTTTAACAAAGAGGAAACTCTTTTTGCACACATTGGACAAATCGCCCTAACACTGGGCTATTATTATTACGGAATATTATAATCCCGTGGTTACTAAATGACTATTTTTGCAAACAACCACGTGTATGTGCGTTTCCGAAGGGTGTTTTCAAACTGTACGCTATAATCGTCGAAATTGTGTTGGAGTTAAAAGTCAAATACATATAATTTTTATGGACAAGATAGATAACAAAGAGACAAAACACAGTTTATATGTTGATGGTTAAGTGTACTAATTACAAAAAAAAAAATATACTTTTGGGAATCATCGCATTTTTTTATGAACAGATTAAAACAATAAAACGGTGATGTAGAGAAAAGGTTCTTGTAAATCAAGCCCAAAAAACAAACATAGAGTAAATATATGTTTAAAAAATATAACAATACAGATACAAATATAAGATATCGTCTTTAAACAGCTGACATCTCACAGTTGACTCTAGTGATATTAGATTATTTTCAAAAGTACTACAGTAAACTGATCTGGTAATTGTGATTTTAACACTTTTAACAAAATCTTTGCTATGTGTTTTTTTTTCGGATATAAATTTATTACACAAATTCCTAATCAACTTCTTCACAAATACATAAATAATTTACAAAATTACTTTTGATTTATACCTTGTAAAATAACATACAACACATTTCAATGAACTTCTTAGAAGAATATGGGAACCACAATTTTGTGACCTTGGATTCGTTAAAGCCCAGAGTCGAATAAATTATCACAAAAAATGAACAATAATCTTCCCCCAAATATTCTAGTCTCATAAAGATTAAACAATTTGTAAAAAAGACGAACCCATTAACAATTCTTAAAATTTGTTTATCTGTTCAAATTTTACTTTTACAACTAAATTAATTTATTCTATTGCCCTCTCGGAAACAACTAAATTAAAAATACATAAAAAGGAACGAATTTCTACTGTATTTGCTATTCATCTTACTCGAACAGAGGAATAAATTCATTAATAATTCCTCAAAGCCCTTCCCCAACTTAAATATTAAAATAAGGTGCACCTCTTGAATCTCAGCTATGTATATATATATATATATATATATATATATATATATATATATATATTTATATATATATTTATATATATACACATATATGTGTGTGTGTGTGTGTGGGGGGGCATATATATATATATATACATATATATATATATATATATATATATATATATATATATATATATATAAACGTTCCCAAAAATAATATTATGCACGGCGGAAGGTCAAGGAAGGTCAAGGAAGGTTCTACATTTTACATACAGTTGCCTCATCATGACTCTGAAACCTCCTACAATATAAATACCGCCTGATTGTACGAAAAGTAACCTTCCTCTGCATTGGCTACGTCAAATGTCTGTATAATATAGATAGAGTATAAACAAAATAACGAGTCAGTACATAGAATCACATATCAAATTTTAAATATATTAAAATATTTTAAATTGTTGGCAAGACAGCTGGATTCGACTAACCGACAATAAATTGCGTACAATTAAAACTCCTACTCAGGTGTGGACATCCAGCTACCGAGACAACAGACGAGAAGAAATCGTACTTGCTCGACTCCGAATTGGCCACACAAGAATACCTCATGACAGGACATGACAAAAGAATTTGTGATATATGCTATATATCACAACAGACAGACTTTACTGTAAAACATCTACTTACTGGAGTGCAGAAGACGACAAAACCTAAATATCCCACATGACATGTATGAATTGTTGAGGGACAGAAGCCAGTACATAAACACAATACTTTCTTACTAGCAGGACACTAAACTATACACTCACATTTGAAGACATCTGCTGACTTCCAGGCGTATAACAGGCATTTCCAAACCTCTGGAAATAATTGAATCAAATATTTATCTTAATGCTGGTTCATTAGACCATTCAGGTACTACTTGGAAGGAGTGAAATCGCAGTAGTTGAGAATCACTTATAAATAAATAAACAAAATAATCTACGTATATAAAAATCACGTGTCTGTCTGTTTGTTTGTTTGTTTGTTCCTTATACAAATCCACATCGTTTGACCGATTTTGACCAAATTAGGCACACAGGTAGGTCTTGATACGGGAAATCTCCTCGGCTAGGTCAAAAAAACCTACCAGCTGTCTGTCCGTATGTTTGTCCCTTATACAAATCCACCCCGTTCGTCCGATTTTGAATAAACTCAGTACCGCCTCCACACCGTTCGTCCGATTTTGACTAAACTCGGTACACATATAGATCTTAATCTGGGGAGTGTCGTAGGCTAAATCAAAAACGTCTACCAGCTGTCTGTCTGTATGTATGTCCCTTATACAAATCCACACTGTTCGTCCGATTTTGACTAAACACGGTACACATGTAGATCTTAATCTGAGGAGTGTCGTAGGCTAAGTCAAAAACGTCTACCAGCTGACTGTCTGTATGTTTGTCCCTTATACAAATCCACACCGTTCGCCCTATTTTGACTAAACTCGGTACACATGTAGATCTTAATCTGAGGAGTGTCGTAGCCTAAGTCAAAAACGTCTACCAGCTGTCTGTCTGTATGTTTGTCCCTTATACAAATCGATACTGTTCGTCCGATTTTGAATAAACTCGGTACATATGTAGATCTTAATCTGAGGAGTGTCGTAGGCTAAGTCAAAAACGTCTTCCACACCGTTCGTCCGATTTTGACTAAACTCGGTACACTGGTAGATTCTAAACTGTAGAATGCCGTAAGGTAGGTCAAAAAACCTCTTCCAGCTGTATGCCTGTATGTTTGTTCCCTATAAAAATCCACAAATAGGTTAGTTCAAAGTCGTCTAGGACTCACAGTTGGGAGGTCACGGGTTCGAAACAGTTACAGATTCGTGTTATTAGATTTTAATAATACTTATTTGGTTTCTAATTTATTTAGGCTTCTCTATATTCAGAAAGTAGGTGTAGCATGGCACGCCGGGTAACAGCTAGTAATAAATAAAATTCAATTTTCTAGCAAAATTAGTACATTTTTTGCATTTATTCAATAACTAAATTATTTATTAAATTTTAACGTCCGTTTATTATTACCTACGAATTTTAGGACGGTTTGTCTATATGTTACCATCCTTTTCTAGCCAGTATAGGGCTGATACCTTTTCTTTTTTTCTAAAGAAAAGCCACCAACCCTAGTGGGAATCGAACACATGAACCTTTGGCACGGAGTGTTAAGTGCTGACGCCTAAACGCTGACGGCCACCGGGCTCCTCATTAAATTATTATTTGTTGCCTAGAAAATTATAAAATATACTACATAAATATAAAATATAATATGCATATATGATCAAATACACTGCATTAAGATGGATATATATTTTTTTTTTAAATGCGATGTATAAATATTTTAATACACTATGTAAATATATTTCATATCTATTCTCCAAATTACTGTTAGTTTTCAATTATTTATTAATAGAATTAGAATTACGCTTTGTCAATTTTCTTTTTCTTTTTCCTATATTTTTTTATCTGTGAAACCGAATGAATGGAATATATTTTATAGAATGAATATACAGAGCAGTTTGAGTATTTTCGTAATTTATTTTTTCCACCCGATGCTGCAAGTTTCCTCTTTTTAAGTAACTGCGGGGCCTAGGTATATCTTAATACAACCTGTGCAAGTAATTGATTTATTTCAAACTTTTCGTTACTTTGTTAATACAGCTCCTTCATTCTGACATATATATTTTGTTTTTTAGAGGAAAATGGATTGTAGTCAAATGCACATACCATTTTTGTACATCTAGTCCAACGTAATAAATATTTTTTTTTTATAGATTTACCACCTGGCATATATTCAATTAAGGAATGTTTGGTCACTAAATAATATTATAGGTAAGAAAAAATTGTTAAGAGTTGCTTCTGACAGGCCCCCAGCAGGCCCGCGATCCGCCTGGCGGGTTCCTAGCCTCCATGCCTCCCTCGGTACCTGACTCTCCCGGATCACATCGGTTTAGCTTTAGTTTACTCTGGACCATCCTACGGAGTTCACAGACTCTCTTACTTGTGTTGGAAATAATGCGCCGGGCCTTCCGATCCAAATTTTCTTTAAATTTATTTTTCTCCAATCCACAGTATTGCTGGCCCAATTTAATTCCACCACTTCATTTATTAATAATATATATATATATATATATATATATATATATATATATATATATATATATATATATACGAGGTATATATATATATACGAGAAAAATCAGTAATATATATATATATATATATATATATATATATTACTGATTTTTCTTCTTTTTTTTTTTGGTACTGCTATATTTCATGATTGTACTACCTTTTTCCTCGCCTCCATAGTACCACATCGGTGGGCAATAGAATCCTGCATCTGTGGTCCACAATCCCCTATGTAGTCAACCGTTTTAGTCTGACTTTGGGTCTTAAGAAGGGTGGCAGGTGAACCAAAAATGTAGGGTTTTAATGGTTCTTTTTTTGTTTTTAATTGGGGGAATTCTAAAACATAGTGGTAACAAAAAAAAAGGTCTAATGAAGTATCAATTTCCTCAAAATAGTTAATGCTCCTTTCTACGTTTCCAATAAAACCCTCCATAATGACCTCAACATCCCTTTCGTTCAAGAACTTGCAAAATCCCGATTCCTAACTTTTCACTTTAAACTATCTTCCCATCCCAATCCCAGAGCTCACCCTCTCCTCTCAATCCCACCCCAAGAACCCTCCTAGGAGGCTAAAGAGATCTTGGCCTCGTGATCAATTTTGTAATTAAAGGACAAATAAAATCTCTCAATTAGGAAGTGTCAATATTGATTGGCTTCTTCCAAAGTAATTTTTTTTTTCTTTATCATAAATAATTTATTTTTATGTTGTTGTTTTGCTTTTTTCTTTATTAATCATATAATTTATTTCTTTTCTATTTATTTATTTATTTGTAATTAATTTTTGTATATATTATCATCATTCCTTATTTATTTTTTTTTTAATTTCATTATGTGAGATCATAAATAAGATCCTGTATATACTGATCATACTTAACCAATGTACTTAAATGTTGTACAGATGTTAAATAAACATATTAAATAAAAAATCAATTTCCTAAACCTTCAAGTGATGGCAGCCAGTAGATTGTATGTGAATGAATAGATATTAAAATATATGTTATTAATGGATACGTATCTGCTAGTGCCTGGGGAAATTGTTCAGTCCAATAAGAAGGCTGTAGAGCTAACCTGTGAATATGCTACGATTGTCATTATGTCTCATTGCAATGTTTTGTTCATCAATTACACATGAGACTTTCACACCATTATCTGAATTGGGCTCATCAGTGAAGGTTAAATTCATTGAGATATTTTTGATAGATTAATTTCGAAGATAGATAATTAATTGAATGTTGATATTGACATATTTGTATAGAAATTGTGCAGTGTCCACGGAAAAATGGGAATTCGGTCTTGAGTCAGTACTTGTGTATCTGGAGTATCTGGAATATGATGAATCTCTTTGTATCTAAGGCTGCACCTACATTGGACCTGTATTTCTCCCCATCCGATCCGATCCAATTTTGTTTGATCGACAGCGGCGGACGTGAGTGCATACAATGGTCTCGACCCGATCCGATCCGATTTAGTCACAGCTCGTCAGTAATGACCTCGTAGTGAAGTGAAAATAAGTGATTAATTTAAGAAATACCATCTACGTAATAAGCATAGAAACCTTTGATTACGTTGGATGGTGGACGTAAGAGAAGTGTAGGTATACATATTTTAAAATTATTTATAAGAAAGGTAACTAGAATGTTATAAGCATTGGAAGGTTATAAACATTAGAAGGTTATAAACATTGGAAGGTTATAGACGTTGGATGGTTATAAACATCTTTCCACGTAATTCAATAAACAAGGGAAAGTAAAAACAAAAATGTGAATTGACAAAATTATTCTAAATTTTATTTCCTTTGATATATAAAAAAAAAAAAAAAAAACCGTTGAAATCGGTTAAGATTTAGAGCCTGTAGACCTTTTTGAAACACAATATGTGGGTTGGCGCCATTTGCTTCGTCGGTCCGAAATTGGTCTAGAAACAACAAGTTTGAATGACCGAGAATCGGTGGCCGTTGGATTGGACCGGGTCGGGACCAATGTAGGTGAGAAGCATGTGTTTCTTTTTTTCCGACAGTCGGTGGCTATTAGATCGGATCGGAACGGTTCCAGTGTAGGTGCACCCTAACACTGAAGAGTCTCTGGACCTGGGGTTTGTTTTTGTACTCGTCTGTGTTTAGGTTATTTATGTACATTTGAAAATACGGAGCGCAGTATAGGGCTAGATATTTATGCATGTGCGGTGCCAAGTGCATGCATCTCAGATGTTCCAGAGAGGCTAAAAAACAATATATACATTCAACCTAAATCTTATAATTAATTTTTGTTCTCTATAATTTTAATGCTGACCAAAGAGAACACTGAGAGTCAAAACCAACAAGTGAAGGCAATAAACATAATACACCTCTAGAGTGGAAATCAGCAAATAGATGAATTTCTTGAGAAAAAAATTTGCTTTTTTGAAAGTTAATCATGATAACGAGATATAAATTGGTTCGGATGGTTGCTGATTGCCTTGAAGACAAGGAGGCAATATCGGCATTGTACAAGGGAGATACGAAGCAATCTTTCGGCTCATCAAAGGGAAGGTGATTGGGTTTTCAGCTCAAAGCTGCTTCATTCTAATCCAATTCATCTTCCCGTTTCGGATACCAAGGAAGATAGACATTAGAAAGAATGTATTATATCTCTCTTCCAGGAACCGATAAAAAATATATCATCATCATAAAATCAGATCATTTTTGCCTGGTTATTTTTTTTGATGAGTCACACTGATAAGCTCACGTTTTTAATTGTCCGAATTATAAACCTTACGTAATTCGCTCAACGTGGAATTTCTCTTCTTATATTTCAGACACCTTCTCACACCATCTTCCATGTACAGACAACGATTCGTTAGAATATTATTATATGTATGGATTAGGACTATACCCAGGGCGCCAGCTTTTCCTAGAATAGGTAGGGTTTCCTAGGTATGATCTGGGAACCCATTTTAGCCCCAAAACACTAGAAATAAAATATTTCAGTGTGCGCAGTCATCTGGAAGATAAGATGACTCCTATGCCGCCTAGCCAAACAAGTCCAGGAATGAGGCGATAAGAGGACGCAGAAATCCTCTGGTGCTTTCAATCTGTGAATTCGTTGAAGACTGCAAAACTAATAGACCCATGTGTTACACCATCCGTTAGAACAGAGAAAAAGTAAACCTTGGACAAAAAAAAATGTAAAATCTATAAGAAATGTACACAATAAATTGCAAGATAACATAAATATAAATACAAAAATGTTTTGTCAGCGATCGTCTAACATTATTTGTCTTCTCGAAGTGTACAAGAATATTGTTTGTGAGACTGTGGAGTAAATTTGATTCTTTCTTTTGGGCTCAACAACTCCGCATTTATTGAGATCAATAGTAGGGCCTTCCATTCTTCGAAAGGGAGCCCAGAAACCTTGTTACGCCATCGAATACTACACAAGACATAATTACGCCAAATGAGGCAATCTGAGGAGAAGTTTCAACATTTGATGTGCCAAGGATATTTTTGAGTGTTATTCGAGTTAAAAAAAATAAAATTAAAATCGTCAATTTATTAAATAAATAAAGATTTTAATTTTATTTACTTAGGTGCATTGTCCTTGAATAGTAGGTCTTCTTGAAAAGATAAATAATTTACAAGAGAATAAAATGTACTCAACAGTTCTCACATCACCATTTATTCACTAGGCTTACACCCAAGCACTCCTAGTCCAAGTTGATCACCAAATAATTGAGTGAGGATCATTTATTTCCAAAATTCTCGACAAAGCACCGACCCACACATGGCAATAACCAGATGTGGTAGAATGATTAAGATGACAAATTTCCGCTCAGGGGCTCTGGTTCAAATCCCGCAGGACACAGTGAGAGAGAGGGAGAACAAAAAGAGGGCTATAGAATGAGAGAGTGTAAGAGAGAGAGTGTGAGAGAGAGAGAGAGAGAGAGAGAGTGAGAAAGAGAGAGAGAGAGAGAGAAAGAGAGAGAGAGAGAGAGAGAGAGAGAAGTAATATCAGGCATTTCATCAGATTTATAGCTACTTAGTAATTAAGATCATGAATCTCAAAATTCTTTCAAACCCCTCAATTTTCTCTGAATGGATGCTGATTATTTTGACTCAGAGGGTTGGTGATAGACAGAACGGTTGGCGTCCTTGACTAGTCAATTCAAGGGAGGATACTGAATAAAAATAATCTGTTTTATCCCTTCTTAAGAGGCAAATCCGGTTATGGAAATATTCTCTTGATGGGAATTGAGGACCTGACTCACAATCAGATGAAATAAAGTTTCTTACCACAACGATGCCTGTTTTTCAAATATATACACATATATAATTATACATACAGACACACACACACACACACACACAAATACATATATGTATATATATATATATATATATATATATATACATATATCACTTTTTATATTTTATTTTCTTGGTAGGAGGTCGATAAAGTAGTACATCATTCTATTAGATTAACAAGGTTATTTGAAGGCACAAGATTTCAAATAAAGTTAACAATATAAAATTTAAATAATTATATATTTTAACACTCCAACAGGAATATGTTTTTGCAAACATGGAAACATGTCTGTCAGAATCGCGAATATGTTTGTCACTGGGACTTAAAAGTGAAAATATTCCTAGATCAAAGTTAAATAAGTCTGCCAAATTTATCAGTAGCCCCGCAGACATGAAATAAATTTGATTGAACTTTGAGCGTGAACTCCCCCACCAATCAACTCCGCTTTGTTGGTAGAAAGGAGCGAGTTGAATGTGTGTTTTCCACCAACGAGAGTGATATATCTTACGAAAGCACAGATTATTAATGGAATAGTTTGCCTAATGAGCCCAGCCCCGGGCCAACATTAGCTTCTACTCCAATTCACAAGCTTACGTCAACAGGAACTCAAGACTCAGGTTTGAGAACATGATGTACACTTATTGTTTGATCTTATAAATTAAATGGATCAATTAACCAACCCTCCCAGACATGCTAAGGTACTACTAAATGTGTCATAAATAATGATTAATAACCTTATCCTTTCTTAACCAGTTAAATCAACAATCTAATCATTTTTCCCCCGTAAATAACTAATTTTACTTATTATTTGAGACAGGATTTTCACGTAAAATATTTAAATATATATTTAACTATTTTTAATGAAATATGTAATAAAAAATTGGAAATATTTAGTAAAAAAATACCTAAAATCTATAAAAATTCAGAAGGAAAGCATAAATAATAAGTACAAACTCTGTTAGTATAAATGGAAAGACCAAAATGACTAAAACACAACAACATAATGAAAAATAAAGCATGAATACAAATTAGGAACTAATTTTAAAACGGGAAAAAGGAAGTTGGAAATTTCTGCAGATGAACATTATTTTGGAAAATTGTTTGCTACAACGAGCATTTTTAAATTGTCAAATGTGAAATGATGCCGGTCTGATCTCATAAGAGGAGTAGATATTGGTGGGGTCACCGATCAGACACTTGTCCGAGCGTTTTTTCAAATGCGCCTTAGGAGCTAAAAAATAAAATAATGTAGGTTGAAATTTCATCATTTTATATCTGGGGTTTGGAAAATGATATTAACATGATCCATTCAATAATTCATTAGTTCTAGAGAGTAGATAAAATAAATAATACAATTGTTAAGCAATGATTTGGTATATATTTGTTTAAAACACATCTGCTCCAAGACCATTAGGGTCGAAGAAGCTTTGTCTGCGAGCGTTGTTTTGCAATTAGAAAAGACACAGTAATCTAGACTCAATGGGTAAAGCATTATTTTCTTTTTCGGATTCCCATTTCTTTTTTCAATTACAAAAAAAAAAAAAAAAAAAAAAAAAAAAAAAAAAAAAAAAAAAAAAAAAAAAAAAAAAAAAAAAAAACCTCAAAACATGTAGCGAAAATATGTATTTACGGCAGAATATGTAAAAATAGGGCTTTTTGAAAAAAAAATGTAAAATAAAAACCTCTTTAAATGCTTTAAATCTTATAAAACGTGAATAATTACATCAACAATCACGATTTAATAATAGGGAAAAAATATCTAAATACAATAACATCCGTCCGTTGCCGTAATGGCCCGGATTTGTCGATGCGCCGTTAAAAAAAAAAAATAACATCCGTCCTCTACTATGTACAGAAGATATGACTGCTAGAGAGCATGTCTTGTAGAAAGAGATGTCCTATAAGATTATTTTAGCTCATTTTCAGGCTAAAAGATCTTTTTTAAAAAAATTTAAAAAACAAGCTGTTAAAAAATGACTACAAATACTGCGGAAACTTTACCCCAAAAAATCAAATTAAAATATGGGTTACAGGAGACCAGACGTCACTAGTTTTAGGATAGTAGTTAGGGTTTTTTGACACCCCCCCACCCTCCAAAAAAATCAGCGTTACGCGTTTTGTTTTTGCGATCTCGAAGTCTCAGGTGACTGGACTATTGCTTCAATCCCTTTCCACGTTCCTCCAGTCAGGCTGAGAACATTAAGTCAATTTGCTCCTCTACAACACATGACTCGAAACTCTGCTTTTAGAGACTTTGTATCTCGAAGTTGTGGACTTTGGAATGATACAATTCCAAAAAATAAATTCTTTTTTAATGCTGAAATTATCAACAAATATATATAAATATACGGGGCGAGGTTAGCTCAGTGGTAGAGCACTGGACTAATAAGCTGGAGGCCTGAGTTCAAATTCCTAGCAAGCACTAAAGATTTTTTCTTCTAGTGTCTTCGTTCATGGGTTGAATTCGGCCTCCCTGACCGTCCCTAGGCTAACCCAGCCTTTAATTATTTTAATAATGGGTACCTTGGTTGGTGTTAATGACTCTAGCAGTCGAAGCAGCTAAGGGGAAAATCAGGCGGCCGGAGCATGGTACTGACCACACTATCTCCCTAGTGTGCCGTATGGTCATTAATCAGATACCTCTATAGTATCTGCCCCTCAGGGCCCTCGTGGCCTGTTACGGGACTGATTTTTATATATATATATTTATATATATATATATATATATATATATATATATATATATATATATATATATATATATAAATATATTTAAGTCATATAAAATCATATACTAGTTGTGGAATATATGTATATATGTACATATTTATTTATTTCTGATTCGTTTTTGTTTTGCGATATTTTTATATATTTGTTATTATTTAAATTTCTTATGACTATAATTTAATGGCCGAGGCTGTGATTGTTATAATTGATAAATAAATAAAGGAAACAAGTACCATGAACCTAAAACTATACGTTCCAAAAATCAAAAATGACAAGAAATCAGAAGATTTAACACTTACATTGGCGCAACGTCTATCTGTGTACGGAAACACTTACACAGCTTATAATGGACAGCAACAAATACAAGCCCCTGCGATTACTACAACAAAAAAACGTACATATATCTAATATACGATTGTAAAAAGGCAGCACTGACACTAATAGAGCTTAAAAACACTTAGCAAATTGGCCCATAAGCCCCAAGTTCCTGTAATAAAACAAAAATTTTCAATTAAAAAATTATCTGAACTGATAATTTGGACTAGAGATAAACGGCCAGACCTACCCTTATTCTAGTGGCTAATGCCTTGAATTCTCATGTGAGAGATGGGGGGGTCGAGACCAACCTGTAGAAGGTTTAGTTTTTCATTTCAGGAATGCCCTGCTCGACCGATGATGTCTAGCAAGGGTGACAACCCATATATTGTCCGGTGCTAATGTCCTAGATATCAATGCATCATAAAAAAAATAATAAATAGAAGCTCTTCCATCGGTGGTTATGGAATGCTATAAAATATTACGGCAGATATAAACTCTTAAAAGAAACATAGGTTGGGGGAGACGGGAGTACGAACTGTCTAGTTGATCGACAGTGAATTGCTGAGCGGGGGGTATGTAGAATAAACAGTAAACTGGAACTGTCTAGTTGATCGACAGTGAATTGCTGAGCGGGGGGTATGTAGAATAAACAGTAAACTGGAACTGTCTAGTTGATCGACAGTGAATTGCTGAGCGGGGGGTATGTAGAATAAACAGTAAACTGGAACTTTTATCCTCTTACCTCGAAAACGCCTGCATATATCTCCTTGAGAATGGTTTCGTTCATTTTCCTAAGTAAAAGAACCTATAAGTGTACCTAAAAGCCACATACAAACGCAAAATCCGTAAGCCCAACTATTTTCCCCGTGAGTATTCTGTACTAAATTTTATCAAAATTGGCCCATTTTTGAGCTTGTGAGATAGGAAACGGACAAATGTATATATTTAAATATATATATACAGTGCTATGAAAAAATATAGACTCATGGGAAAAAGAAACTATTTGAATTAATTAAAGTCATTTATTTTGAAATCTCATTAACAAAAGATATTATTTAATTTTACCTAAATGATGTGTAACAACTTTGATAAAAAATTTAATAATATTGTTAGGATTAGCTTCATTTGATATAAAAAAAAAAAAAATAAAAAAAAAATAAAACTGTGAAAAAGTATTTTCTGGCTCTTTAAAGAGTGAATTTTTTTCAATAATTACAACTTATGCCATGTTTTTTGTTCACCTCCAAGAGTCTTTTGGGAACACTTCTTACTTAATTAATTAAAGTGCTTTCTGGTTTGTTTTCCCAAGCTTGTGTTATCCTTTCTTTGAGCTCACCAATATTTTGGATTTTTGGCTTCTAAAAGTCATAGACTTCTCTTTCCATAATTCTCCACCATTTTCTACCGGAGTGAGATCAGGACTAAGGGCTGGCCAATCTAAAATGTTGATTCCAAAATCCTTAAATCATTGTTTTGTAGCGCTTGCAGCTGAATCGGCACGTTATCCTGCTGAATTATTATTTTATTTTTTTTTTCTTCCAAAATTATAATAAACGGCAAAAGTAACTCTTCTAAATCATTTTGATTAATAACTGCATCCATTTTTCCGGAAATAAATGCAATTAGAGTTTTTATTTTTTCATTAAAAGCCATTCATACCATCACTCTACCACCCCAATGAGACTTTGTTGAAAACATTTTTTTTTTTTAATTTCCAAAGTCATGCCAGTAATTATTTAAACGATCTGAACTATCAATTTTAAGTTCTTTTTCACCACTGAAAATAACGCTTGACCATTTTTGCCTATTTCGAATATGATTTTCAGCGAACTGCAGTCGTCGCTGCAAATGATGTTGCTTGCGCTGTGGTTTTCACATTACCATTAAATATTTCAAGAACAGTGATCCATCATCCACTTCCTCCCCCAAGGATGCATCTTTTTTGAGGATTTCTCCCAAAACCACCCGTTTCACTTGCTTGAAAAAAAATTTGGAGGAGTTCCACTTCTTTTATTTTTCCCGCAATTGTCTTCGCTGCAATTTAAAACGTTGTTGGCCACTCCTTGGGAGGGGTTTTGCTCACAAACAATTTGCCTCTGGGTCAACCCACCTCTTTTTAGGTCCATAATTCTTTGTTGGTCCATTTCCGCGAGTTGACTTCTGCGCAGCATTATTTAAAAAAATATACTAATTCACAGGAACCGCCACAGAATAAAAAACTATCACATGTACTCTCTCTTCAACAGTTATAAGAAAACTGACATGGCAATGATCCAATAATACACCTGACAATAGAAAATAAACCTTGAGTTTATACTTATTAACAGCTTAAACACGTTTTTTTTTTTTTTTTTTTTTTTTTTTTTTTTTTTTTTTTTTTTTTTTTTTTTTTTACAGATCATCGTAAAATCTGATTATCGTAAAATAACAAACAGATCAAAAGCCATTTAAAGCTTCTTGTCAATCTAATAACATAAAAAAAAATCACAAAAAATTATTGTGAAATTAATTCACTTTTAAATTCTTTGATTTTATTAGTTGAGTTTATATTTTTTCACAGGACTATATGTAAACACACGTATGCACACGTATATATACACACATGCACGAACGTGCGAAGTGTGTGTGTGTGTATAGATATAATTATTAGGAGGTTTAATCTTGCGGTATCTATTATTTGGAGAGATGTACAATAAACCCTGCATCGGAGGCAATGGTTGTATTTAGACGGGTGGGTGGTTATTAAGGTACCGCTCACCCGTCCCTCTACAGAGGGTGCTCCTCCTCCCAGTACCTTCCTAGGTCGGTCCTGTCTACATGGCAAACCCCTTTAATTGCATGTCAGATCGATTGCGAAGTGTATACAGCGTCGCCGTCCCAATAGGACCATTGCGCCTGATCCAGTCACAAATATTGAATTTTGCCTATTTTTTTGTCTCATTATTTGGGTAATTTCAACTGTACTTGGGAAGCCGTTTACTGATATAATTGGAATACCTCTTTTAGTGAATTATTTTATTGTAAAAATGTGAAACACGAAGTTCTTTTCTTACGAAGATTTTTTCCAAAACGCCAAGTAAACATTTGATCTGACCATCAGAGTAATGGGAGGTTGAGTTGGAAGTTATTCTAATGTAATTTCGGGACTAAAAGAACCCAAATACAGGAAATATGGTTATTGATAATGATAATTGGCTTATATTTACCTGAAGGGCTTAGAAAAGTTCCCAAACCTTTTTTTTTTATTTTGATGGTTTTCATTGTGGGCGATTAGTATACATCCATAAAGGTATATGATCTAGTTTGGGAGATAGAGCTCTCTGAGAGAAGTGGGTGCTCTGGAATTGAACAGAATGTCATTTGCGATGCCGAAAAATCAATGCTTTTACTATTTATTATTTGGCATTGAGCTGATTCATCCATTTGCAATATTTTAATTTTTATTTCATTTCTTATAGATCTACGAAGTTCCTAAATTTTGTTTAGACCTTAAAATGCATATTGGTTTTAGGACGAAAAATGGCGGCTGCCCTATTAGGACGGTTGCACCTCATTACGGTGGGGTCCAAGGTTAAAACGAATATTAAATCCAAGGTTAAAACGAATATTAAATAAAGCAGCATTAATAGCTGCATTGCCAGCAAAAGTTACTATATTTAAACAAAAAAATTTACAAAACTAGCATTCTAATTTTTATAATTTTGTCAACTTATTTATTTATTCATTTACGGAGCTTCACAACAGCAAGGCAATTTGCTCACATAAATGAAAAAAAAAAACAATATAAAATTTACTCAAAAAAAAAAAAAATAAATAAATAAAAAAAATAATAAAATAAAGAAATAGATAAAATTAAAATATACAAGAAAAATTACACAATTAATTAATAAAAATTGAGAAAATTATAATAATAATAAGTAAAATATTTTTTTTTATTGCAAGATAAAAATCATTATTATGTCTTTGTGTCTATATTCGTAGAGATTTAATAAGAGGACTTTATTTTCTATTCTTAAGCCACATCTACGTGCGCGCACACACCCCCACACACACATACAGACACACACACACACACTCACAGTGACTTAATAATCTAATAACTTTGTCAACTTAATACTCTAATAGCATTGAAACTAATTCCAGTGCTCCGAAGCAAACAATATGGTTTTGTAAAACAACAAGTTAAAAAAAAAAAACTAAAACAAAAAAAAATGGTTTCTATCACCTTTACCTAAACCATTCTAGTTGAAATATAAACATTCAATGTTTACAAAACTGATCAAACATTTACTTACTTTTTTCCCCTTAAAGTTTCATGATTTCATCTGCAGTGAATTTAGTATTCCGACTTCTCTGTTTGTGTTCCAGCTGGTATGATGTTTTACTTCGCTAACGAACTCATGGAAAGTAAGTTTTTCAGGAAAACCCCAACTCTCTACTACCAAACAGTGTATTTACTCTCACATACCTAAAACTTACTAACCTAAGCTTAAACTACAAATGATTAATGGGATGAGCGATTATTATTATTTTTTTTAAATTATCTAAAAATGAAAAATGATTGTCTTAGTTTCCAATGGCGGAGGTGGAGGGTTCGATTCCCGCCGGTGGCAAGAATTTTCTCATCTCAAGGCTCGTTGAGAAAATTCCTCACTGCCCTTTGGATGTAGACGCTAATGGCCTAGATGTCGATTTGCTGTAAAAAAAAGTCCGTCACGCGGGAGCTGCTTAACTAAGCACTTACCTCAGAATTGGGTAGGGTCGAGTGCATTCCCGAATAATTTACTTAAAATAACCTTCCTTTTATGAGCAGCTGTTTCAATTATTAATTTTGAAATTATTTTCCTTCCAGAGTTCCGTATATGCGTGATACTACAATACGTAATAAATACACAAAGCTTTACATATTCATTTATTAATCTTGATGAGTTTCGCGAACCTACGTTTGGTGGGAGAATTCAATTCAAACATAGTACAAAGTAACACCCCTCCCCTTCCAATAGACCGATTTAGTTCATTTTCACAGCACTTCTTTCTTATTAGATAGCCAGGACGTATACAGAGTTTCGTACCAATACAACAGAAATTTGCCGGTATAAGGAAATTAGTAATTTCTGTCCGGAGTAAACCCCCCCCCTTCTAGTCAACCGATTTGAGTTGACCACAGCATATACGGAGTTGATATATAACAAAAATTATGGCTGGTATTGACAAATAACTAGTTTGGCTCCGGAGTAACCCCCTCCCCCTCCGGCCGATTTTGATGGTTAACGAACTCGTTCAATCGTTTGATGGGGGAATACTATATACCAAGTTTCGTGGCGAAAAAACAAAAACTCTGGCCTGTATCGTGTTATATATATATATATATATATATATATATATATATATATATATATATATATATATATAAATTTTAACTGGGGTCATTTTCCGTGTCTACTAGGTAGGATCGACAAAGATTCGAAGAAATTTTTCAAAAGTCCCGTCATAAGTGCAACCTCAATATCTACTTTCCTTCGGGGGACAGTGCTAAAACAAAAAACAAAAAAAGTAGTAATCTTAGTTAGTAATAGATAATCAACTAAACAGATGAGGCAACAGTGACCCCTTGAATTGCCTTATAAAAAAAAAATAATAAAAAAAATAAATAATGGCCTCTAAATCTCATCTTAGCATATGATAAACATTAGTTTTAAGACTTTTACTAAAAATAGAGTGCAATATAAAGTGGTAGCTCCTGACTATGTTCTTTCGTCGGCTCTGAAATTATTTTTGTCTTGCTTTAACCAAATATTACATATTCATTTATTTCTAATGGTTTATGATTTACGACAGGCATACTATGAGCATATTTACAAACAATTATATCCGTACTTAAGCGATATATACGACGATGATTGCAATGACGCATTAAGTTTCATTCATGCTTATATATAGATGTTCCGATAGATGTTTCTGTGAATCGGTAGCTTGTACAGCTGATTAAGCACAGATAAGCATCTCTGTACTAAAAGGGCAGGATATCAAACCCTTACCATGAATAGAAACCCTTCATAGCAAACCCTTACCATGAATAGAAACCCTTCATAGCAAACTCTTACAGTCTGTTCAATGCAAAGGATTCCCACAAAACAAACCAAAACCTTGAGAGGAGATCGTTGACCGTAGATGATGCAAGGTAGGGATTGTCGGGGTTCGGTCACTGCTATTTAATAAAACTACATTTTATCATAAAAATGGTTTTATTGTACCGACGTTTCGGATTGAACTTCAAGCCTTCATCAGGGCTGTAAAAAACAAGTAGGACGGATGTAATACTGAAATATACATATATATATATATATATATATATATATATATATATATGCCTACATACACAAATACACATACATATATACATACATATATTTATGGAAAAAGACAAAACATAAAATACTAGAACATAATATATAGAAGAACAATGTGCTCTAGAAGTGTTTGGATTATTAGGAAAACAGATATAAGAATAACAGATTACATATTAGATTAGATATAAGAATAACAATATAGGCTTACCGATGGGAAGATAGAGAACTATTCCTCACAAATGCGGGATCATTTCTTAATACAGGGAAACATAGGAAGAAAGGAGTTGGTGAGGGGGGGGGGGGTTTCTGGACCACCCAATGGACAGAGAATATAGAAGATGAAAGAAAGAGCGGCGAAAGCGGCGAAGTACAGTAAGGGGTCATTTCAGTATTACATCCGTCCTACTTGTTTTTTACAGCCCTGATGAAGGCTTGAAGCTCAAGCCGAAACGTCGGTACAATAAAACCATTTTTATGATAAAATGTAGTTTTATTAAATAGCAGTGACCGAACCCCGACAATCCCTACCTTAAACCAAAACCTATTCGTCCATCGACAAACAACCTTTGGAACAGGGTGCTATTAAACAGCACAGAATTCTGTGCTCTACCTCATAGTAGATTATCTCATTCAGCTATCCTCAAAGTTCAGATTTCTATGTTGGATATATTTTTTTAATGATTTCTGTAACCAATCTCTTAGGCTTGTTGTTCGTTTTCAGTAGGTAATGTTCTGGCTGTGTCGAATGCATACAGACAGACAGCTGGAAGACGTTTTTGACGTAGCCTATGACAATCCCCCTATCAAGACATACCTGTGTTCCAGGTTTGGTCAACATTGGTCAAACGCTGTGGATATGTGCTAGGAACAAATATACGGTCAGCCAGCAGAAAGACGTATTTGACCTAGTGTACGACACTCCCCGGATCAAGATCTACCTGTGAGCCGAGATTGGTCAAAATCGGTCAAACGGTGTGGATTTTTATAAGGAGTAAACGTACAGGAAGACAGCTGGTTGACGTATTTGACCTACCCTATAACAATCCACCTATCAAGACATACCTGTGTCCCAAGTTTAATCAAAATTGGTCAAACGTTGCGTATTTGTATCAGGAACAAACGTACTTTCAGACAGGAGAAAGACGTTTTTGACCTAGGCTACGACACTCCCAGGATCAAGATCTACCTGTGTGCCGAGTTTGGTCAAAATCGGCCAAACGGTGTCGATTTGTATAAGGAAAACCATACAGACAGACAGCTAGTAGGGGTTTTGAATTAGCCTACGACACTCCCCGGATTAAGACCTACCTGTTTGCCAAGTTTGGTCAAAATCGGTCAAACGGTCTGGTTTTGTAAAGAACAAACAGAAAGACACACGTGATTTTTTATATTTATAGATAAAAAAAAATCTAAAAAAAAAATCAGTCAATGAATAAATGAATGGATTCTTATTCAATAAGAATTCATTGAATAATGATCTAACCCTGTTCGATTCATTATTCATAGAATAAAAAAAATCAGTGGATGAATAACTTAATCAATGAATAAATTATTATTCAATAAAAATTTATTTGAATGAACATTGAAGAAAAAATTTATTGAATAATGCCCAACTCTGTAATACATCCGAAGTTTTAACCACTTGACTCCAATGGATGAAGTCCTATCGAAAATTACGAAAATGCCTTTTTTTTAGTTAATTTCGTAAGCATTCTAATGGTCACCTTTCACTTACCACAATTTCCGTTTTAGAGATATTTTATAAAATATTCAAATATCCTAAAACTTGTCAGGCCTGTTAATAAAATATGTTCTAATAATAATATTAATTCCTTAACCCTAAACGCAACCAAACTTTAAATATCTTGAACCATTAAAGTCATAGTTTTTTTTTTTAATATACACGGATAAATACTGAAAAAATTGGAAACGATTATACAAAAATCTGCCTTCTATTAATATTAGATACAGAATTAATCAGGTGACGGGACAGTAGGACGAAGCCACCATAACGTTACAGCTTTGCGGGTTTTGTATATCGTTCCTTTCATTGCATAATTAGTTTAACTAATGTTTTGTATTGATCAATAGAAAACATATTAAGCGTGTTTATTCATGACATTTCTGTAATGATGAGGCTGAGAAATATTTCTTTACTGGTTTAAGAATACATTTGGAATAGAAAATACAAAAGCAAAATAAATGAAATTAGTTTGTCTCGACTCAATATCAATTCCGAGGAAAAACCTTTGATTATTGTAATTTATAGGCAAATTTGTTCAATAAATATACTTAATACAAGTTCTAATAAATAATAGGAGCACAACACAGAAGCACAGACAATGTAAGCTTGATGCAGGGATAGGCACACCCGCAAAGCCGTGGAGTTATGATGGCCGACGGAAGCTGCCCCGTTACACCTCTTTATGAGATTCATCACTATAGAAAATTATAAAACAATTACTTGATATTTATAATTTACAGATACTTATTTTTTTAATTTAAAAAATGCATTTTATCATTTACTTTAACTATATTAAGATATATTCATTTTTAATCTCCCAAAGATGAATCAAAGATACGAAGGATGTCGAAGATTTTTGTAAATCCTTGAATCTTAAAGTGCTTTAATTTTATTTTTCTTCGTTGTTAGCAATAAGTAAATTTCTTATTTTTTCAGCAAAAATTGCATGCAGAAATATTTTACTTATAAATTCCTTGAAGAGTTACAATGATCTTAAAGACGTAAAATAAGAAGAAAAAAAAAAAAACCTCCCAATATTATTTTTATTTCTACCTACTTAAGATTAATAGGATAATAAGTTAATTATAACTAAAACAACTTTTCCTCGCATTTTTTGCCATCGAAATTAAGAAGAACATTAAAACTGTCTAATGATATTATGCATAATTTATTAAAATGTATAATTTATTTATGACGTTATATCTCCCAGAATAATATGTTATTCCTCTGTTTGCCTTTTTCTACCTCTACATCTTTTGTAAAACCCACAACAATAAGAACTTTTTTTGTTGTATAGAGATGTATTTGTAATTTCGTGAGGTGTACAAAGAGAGTTGAATCAAGTTGGGCTATCAAATCTGGTTGCACTAAAAGGGGGAGGATGTAGTTTAGGTTCCAACGGTATGACCAAGAGTCACGCAAGGTTAGGCTTCGTGGCTCTATTACATTTTATTTCATTTCCAGAGATACCATTCCTGTGAAAAGTCTCTACTCGTTTCCCAGTTCCGCGCGTCTCTCACTTTCCCATATTATTCTTAAAATTAAATAAATATACTCCTAAAGTGATCACATTATCAATAATATTTATTTATTAAATAGGAGTATTACTTATCTGAAAAGATCAATTCACTACGTTAAATGTACTTCGAAGATTCTGTGTTCCTTAAGGGGTGATACTACATTGTGCGATCAATAATAATTATAATAATATGATAAATCAATATTTTCAATTCTTTATACCAAACGTTTTATATGGGATCTTAAAGTATCGAAAAGAACATGTTTCAATTATTCGATACAAAATAATGTTGACGCAGTGACTGACAAACGGAAACCCCCTTTTTTCACGGTCGATAGCCTGCAGGTGGCAATTTTCAATTTAGAACGAAAAACTAAAATTATTTGGAAAAAATAAGGTTAAATCTAGTAAAGTACGTAGGAGTTCTATGAAATATTAATTTTTTTCGAAAAAGATGAACAATTATTCCTTTTCTATTAAAAAATCCGTCGAAAATCGTTATAATAAAATAAATCGAAAAAAATCCTACTTACGTTTCTAGTAAATATCATCAAGAGCAATCTGAATAACTGCATTGCTTTGAAAAGTGCTAAAACGTAATTATCTTAGTCTTATTTATCTTTAGTAGTTGCTCAAAAAAATGATTAAAGTTATTATTCCGTAATGTTTTCAAATTTTAAATAAATTACAATCATCAATTATTAAATTGTAATACTATAGTATCAGTTACTTCTCATCTAAAAAAAAATATTTAAACATAAATGAGTAGTACACCATTCAATTTATAGCTTATTCAATAGTAAATAATTTTGAAAAATGTCTGCCATTACTATGGCATACCTGAGAGAATTTAACTCCATTGAAAGGCATAATATATTAGTTTCAAGCGTAAATAAATTCTCAGTGAGAAAAAATGTGGCCATTAAACTCTATGGGCTTGTGAAAAATGATTATATTCTCTCTATACACCTTAAGTACTTGTGGTTTTGCACCCCCCCCCCCATTTAGGTGCGGTTAGTGGCTTTAGTGCTTCTCTCCAGCTGGCTATTAGAATTGGAGTCCAGTAATATTTTAGTCCATCCCTTTATTTCATTTTGTGCAATTATATAGAAAATTAAAATTCACCAAGTTGATTCGGAAATTGTGAACAATGTTACTGTGTTTAAAGGGTATTAATCTAGATTGTTTTCATACACCTAGTCAAAATTCAGCGTTACAAGGGGAAATATTTAATAATATATATATATATATATATATATATATATATATATTAAGAAGAACATTAAAACTGTCTACTGATATTATGCGTAATTTCTTAAAATGTATAATTTATTTATGACGTTATATCTCCCAGAATAAATAATATATTATTCCTCTGTTTGCCTTTTTCTACCACTGCCATCTTTTGTAAAACCCACAACAATAAGAACTATTAAAGTTATAAATTTTTATGACTGTATTTTTCTACTATTAATCTAGATTGTTTTCATACACCTAGTCAAAACGCAGCGTTACAAGGGGAAGTATATATGTATATATATATATATATATATATATATATATATATATATATATATATGTATATATATATGTATATATATATATATATATATATATATATGTATATATATATGTATATATATGTAATTTGTTTATTTCTCTGAGATCTATCTTAGGTTTGGTATGCCGTATAAGAATTCTTGTTGATCTTTTTGCGCGGTTCTTCCCTCCCCCATGATGTTGACCCCACAACGAAATGCAGAGGTTTTTTATATAACCATAACAAAATACGGACGTTATAATCTGATTGATAGAAAAACCAGCAAATATTAAATTACGAAACATTCAAACGGACTTTTCTTTATTTACATCAATTTTACCATTATTTTCATAGTATTATTCGTTTGTTTTAATTTACATATTGATTTTACTTGCTTGAGTTAGTTTTATAAATATTGAAATTTTTGTTGATATGTATGTTGTGTAGTAAGCAACCCAATACAGTCGGTCAACTAAACTTGTTTTTTTTCTTTTTGGTTTTTTTTTTTTTTTTTTGTTAAATAAAGTTTTTTTTCTCATTATTTTTATTATTATTAACTTTTTTTTTTTTTTTTTTTTTTTTTTTTTTTTACGGCGCATCGACATAAATCTTGGCCATTATTAACTATATTTTATTTTCAACCATTTATATTACTTTTCATTAATTGATTTTTAATTTTTCCTCTATTGCAGTATCTTCCAGTTTTCATATTGTCTCAAGTGTTCCAAAATTTCAATAGGCAACAATGAACTGCGTGAGTCTGTGCGGGGCTAAGGTTCCCGGAGGTGTAGGCTATAATTATATATTATTTTACGTGGTCCTGAAGAGACGTCATAGAGACGTTAAAATATGCAATTTTAGCTAAAACTAAGCGCAGAGGATAGCTACCGCTTTTTTCTGCACCAAATAAACTAAGGATAATTTAGTTTCATTGTAGATATCATCACAACCTAAATTCACCAACTTAATGGAGAATGTTAAAAGAGAATGTTTTACTTTTCTCTAAAATCTTTGATATTTCTACCCGGTAAAACAACGATTAGCAAAAAGGTGTATTGTGATCAGAACTAATAATAAAATAGAAAAGCAATATTAGAACAGTATTCTACAACTAACTAGGTATAAAAAAATAATAGCGCAAGCGCGATTTAACTCCTCCGGTTATCAGGATTTTCGGCTCGGCACCACTGTGTGGCGTATCACCAATTGGGCTATTAACGCTGTACCACCCGATTGTGACCTATTATTCATAATCAGGATTTCCCAAGGTAAGCCAGCTTAGGAAACCAGCAAAGTAAATGGTCTAGATTTTCCGCAATCAGTACATACATTAGCTGCCTCTAAGTTGGTGTTGAATACACGGTAGAGGTGAAGTTTTACTAGTTTAGTTGTGTGATAATCCTGTGTTTATTAATGCTCGTTGATGACTGTTTTGACAAGCAATGCTTTTATAATTGGCGCCTTAGGAGGTCGCGCAACTTCACTGACCAAACACCATTCTTTCCTTCTGGACACCAAGATTTTTTTTATTTATTTGTTATAATGGCGTGTTAACCCTTAATATCATTAATGCCATTCCTTTAGGTGATAATTCTTATTATAATTTTGTAATAAGTATAAATCTGTGTAAATTCTGATTAAATTGCTATTAATAATTTTTTTATTTGCCCACATTTAGCTCAAACTACAAAACAAAATGCTGAATTGCTTATCAAACAAAACAATAAAATAAAAATATATCATAAAAAAAGAATATAAATAAATAACATTAACAAATGAGCAGTTCATTTCAGTGCGTTGTAGCTAGATTTTGTCTTTCAACTTGGCAGCCCTTCTAAAAAGCCGCTCCACTTGGTTGGTATGATGGCCTGGATTTATTTATTTTATTTTTTATTATTATTATTATTTATTGGTACTCTAGATTTTATCTGAGGCATACTATAGTTGGTGTTGCTCTTTCAGTTGCTCGTATGCCCTGCATTTAGTCAAGATGTGATTCACAGCGAGAAGCACATTACATGCGTTACAAATTAGTCGAGGGTCCTTTGATATGGAATGTATGAGGTTTGTATGGCCGATCCTCCTTCGGGTTAAGAAAACTTCATATCTCCTTTTCTCCGAAACTTCCTTTCTGACTATAAGATTGGTTGAGAGAAATGAGATGTAATTAGTAAATTTTTATTTGTTGTTATTTTTTTTATTTACGAAGCACCGACATCTAGGCCATTAGCACTGACATCTATTATGCAGCTAGAAATGCTCTAAACAGGACCTGTAATGAAAAAATCCCCCCAGGGCGATACCCCATCTCCCGAATGAGGATCCAAGGCGTTCGACATTAGACCAAGGGGAGGCCCTTAGTAACGTATTGTTTTAAAAAACTCTTTTTGAATCCTCACTTGTCATATACGCTGCCTGAAACTAATACCAGGGAGTTCATATTTACCTGCAGGGTGATGAAAATAATATCCTGCGGTCTTGGGTCATGAATAAGTGTCTGCTTTCTTTTTTACAGAAAAGCTACTCCCTCCTTAAGTTTAATATACTCCGTTTTAATCTCTTTGGGTGCGGTTTTCTATCAGTGAACCTTTTTTTCTCTATCATTACGAAGCTTGATAATAATTTCCATTCTACTCTTAAAACAAGTACCAGGTCAAATTTCTTCAAAATTATAACATCACATTACCTGCGCAAAAAAAAGTAGTGAAGAAAGTGAGGGTTTTGTTTAACTCGCGTCATATGTGTATGTATATATATATATATATATATATATATATATATATATATACATATATATATATATACATATGACGCGAGTTATATATATATATATATATATATATATATATATATATACATACATGTATATACATATACATCACAGTTATTCTCTTAGTTATCACTTATTGTCTCGCGTGACATATTAAGCCAAAAGATATAAGGAAATAAAATTACATCATCTTCGGGTTTTTTTAAGCCAAGCTTGTCATTTTTTCTACCAGGAGCTAAATTAGCTATTCCCTCTTTATCGTTGACAGTACTTCCTCGGCTCAGACCTTTACCAAGTAATTCAATCCCGAAGACCTTCTTATATTTTTCAACTCCTTAAATTTAAATCCTCTGTTCACTCCCGTAACACCCGATCTCGTCCTTCCGATCTTTATATTCCTTCCCACCGAACAGAAATATTCGAAAAATCATTTGTCACCCGTGCCACCTCGCTATGGAATTCCTTACCTCTGTTTGTTCGCCATTCTACCAACCTAGAAACCTTTAAATCCCCGACTCTTCCACCACTTTCTATCCCTGCAAGTTTTACCCAATCCCTAGTTTATATTGATGCTGTACATTATATACTGGTAGTATTTATAAGTTTATACATTAAATTCTTTATTAATTTGTAATTTATAAATTATTCCTATGGGACTTGTGTCCCGGAGTAAGAATAAAAATTTTCATTTTATTTTTCATTTTTTCAAATGGTTGTATTAGTATCCAATCGTTTTCGTGTCTAAATTATCATCTTTGTAGATGAATTATGGTTAATGGGTCAAGATGTTATAGATAATTTATCAAGCAGTGCGAATGAAATAAATGCCAATAAACATTAATTTCAAGCTATATGATAAGCATTTATTGACCAATTTTGATTAATAAACTATTCTTATCCTTCTTCCTTCCGGTTATAACTGACACACCGTTTTCCCAGTGGTTCCTCAAAGATGCAGGTCCTTAATTTAACTTACTTCACAGTGCAAAATTACGCAATAATGTGTGGGTAAAATTGTATTGGTCTATTGACATGAATCAGAACTTTTAATCGTTTTCATGAAGCGGATTGCTTTGTCGTTTGTGGTGACAGGCTCCTCGGGGACCTGAGGCGGGCCAAGACCCTGTCCAATTATTCCTGATGTAAAACTCAAGTGTGACACTCAAAATGTTCAATAATGTCAATAATCTTCATAACTATATTTGTTCCTTTGAGAATATTTCATTATTATTACGATTAATGTATTTGTAGAATTGATTTGGTTTCACTTTTAAATTAAATTGGCACTTAGAAGAAAAGTATCAAATTTTACCATGGTCGGATTAAGTAATTCATAGAAACATTTTAACTAAATATGACTGTATATCAGAGGCGGTCAAAATGCGACTCGCAAGCCACATTGCCTAATGGACCTTTGAAGGATTATTCAATAAATGAACCCGACTTTCCTTTTCATTTTTGTTCCATTATATTTTAAAAATTTCTATCGTTCCAAATTTATTTCAAAATATCTTTTAAATTACTGACAACAAATGTGAAAGACTAAGAGCAACGTTGTAACAAATTTAATTTCCGTTCAAGTTAAGAATGGGAGGACTCAACAAATACTGAACGAACAAACATAAACAGTGGCTTAATCTTCCGTAATCGTCAAATCGGGACCGATTTTGAATTTGTAAACTCTTATTGCAATGGACAGTTGACATTGTGCTCTGGAGGAAACAATGTGTATCACTCTTGCTAAAGAATTATCAAGAGAAGTAAAATAAATGTGTTTAATTTTTAATATTTAAATTCAATACAAATATTTTGTACTATTACTTATGTGTTTTCAATAAATATAATTTCTGTAAAAAGAAAATATTTTAATATTTTTTTTTCATACCATTTAAATACGCATTTTATTGCGGCTCGTAAAAAATTATAAATTTTGAAAACCGGCTCGGACTATCAAGGAGCTTAGCCACCCCGGCTATATATGTATTTTTCTAAATACAACATCATATATTCTCTAATCGTATTGCGCAGAAGATTTAACGTTAATTCGTTTTGTAGACAACTCTAGATTAATTCGTCTGTTTACGTCAATTCACACGTAATTAATCATTCGGTTAAAAACATTTAAATACAAAGGGAAAGGTACCGTAGAAATAAGTAAATAAATACCTAAGGATTTGAAGTTAGTTGTGGCACAGAGCCACATTTTCTATTTCCAGCAACCCAAATTTTTATGTAACATAAATCAAAACAATATTTAATATAAATCAAAAGGATAGATTCTGTTAGCCAGCGAAACGTAAGGAATCAGATGAGTGTTACAAAAAAAAAAAAAAAAAAAAAAAAAAAAAAAAAAAAAAAAAAAAAAAAAAACCGTTAAACTTGTTATTTTTTAACAAGTTAACTTATTAGCTCGCACCTCATGTAGAACGTCTGTAAAGTTAGTTGCCTAAAGAGAACGCTTTTGAGAGGTTTCCTGGGTGTTTAGTAGTGATCTGATGTAAGGAATTTTTGTGAATTTCCTTCACAATGGTCCAGTGCCGCAAAGTTATCCATTAAATTACATTATTTAATTTATTTTTATTTATTCGTTGGATGGAGATATTTGATTTTATATTTCTTTTAGATTTTTATTTGATATAGGCTTGTTATTCATTAGTTTTTTTATATAAAATAAAAACCGACATCTTCCAACAGGACAACTAATAAAAAAAACGACGGATCAGTTATCTGTAACATTATTATTACAATACAATTCCCTATTTATATCTTGCTTTCTGTTTTGTTTTTTTTTTGTTTTTTTAATGTATACGTGAATGTTCATAAAAATATATGATTATTAAAACTTAAAATATTACAGTTCTATAAATAATGCAATTAATTATTTTTTAAATAGCATCAATATTTGTATAATATACATTAGTCCTTCCCAATCACTCATTCGATTTTATTTTCTTAATATTATGACTATGAATCTTTAAAATTAGGTCCCAAGGTAGAGTTTCTTATTCTTTTCGTATTTTTATGAGCTATTCCTCTCTATTTCAATTTTGTTGCAGGTCTTTACCCGATATGATATGCCATAAATAAATCCTACATTTCACATTTTCTTCAAATTTATCTATTTTCCTAATTATATTATATTATCATTATTTCTTCTAAAAATGTGAAAATTCTTCTCAAATTCTTCATTTAACTTTTCATGTTCCAAATTGATTCCATGTTTTTCCTGCTCCAAGTTTTATTATTTTATAAGATATACTTATATATTTTCCTTTGTCATTTCTCATATGACTTCTAGGAAAATTTAATGACCCAGTATTATATTTGTTAATATTCCTCAGCCGTGATTGTTATCATTCTCTATTCCCTTATACAATTTGCTCAGTTTATAGTTTATAGTAACTGGATTTTCAAAATATTTAAACCGTCGCAGTAAAATGTGAAACTTATTTATTATAGTAACGTAGGCCAGTATGTTTGATATCTATTGCTTGATTAAAGAAAAAAAAAAGTCATTATAATGACTTTGGGCTTGAATGGGCCCATTTTAATGTTTATGTATACTGCAATTTACTAATATCTACTCATGATACTCAGAGTTAGTCTTCTTATCTATTTATTTATTTCATTTTTCACATCGCTGTCAGGCTAGTCTCGGACTATTACCTTAATATATAGAGGGCAGAGACTGATTTCTGACAGAGGTTAGATCACATGAAGCTGCTGTCACTCGTATGATGTGGTCCTGTCACCTTGGCACACACGTGTGATGATGAGACTTAGAGCGGCACAAGTTCACAGGGCGGCATTCACGGAGCGACTGAAGGGATGGGTCGCTTCGAGCATGCGCATTAGAGGATCTGCCTCATCTTGGCAGGCTCCGGTCTTCCCCTCTTCTTCCAGGGCAATACCTAAATAGGATACATATCTTGGAAAATGCTTCTTAGGATTAATTAACCGCTACATAATTGCACACAGGGATTTTTTTTTATCTGCGTACTTGCGATTATATTCAGGGAGCTCTAGTAGAATATGTTTTCCTGCTCGCTGAGGATTCAGAAACATTGGCCAATAGCAGTAAGGATGTCTCTCAAGCTTTTCTAAAAGGTGTGACCTGAAAATATGTGCTGCCAAATCAAGAATATTGGCAACTTCTAGAAAAAATATCTATGACAATTGCCTATCAGCCATACTGCACTATTTAGGACCAGTGGGAAAAAATGTTAAAAAAAAAATTATTTAAGAGTGATGCTTCAATAGACTTGAAGGCTAGGTGCCTAAAACTTGTAGGGGCTCTGAAATGTGGGCTCCCCCCCCCAAGAAAATCAGAATGGGACACAAATGCTAGAGGAAGCAAGATAAGAATCATAAAAGAGAGAAGGTTCGGAACACCAAAGTCATTGGAATGGCGAAAACTCTTCTGATTTATCTAGAATAAATCACATAGGCTAAAATGGAAATGAGCAGGTCACCTCGAAACATCGAGAGCTGAACGATAGTTTAAAGTTTAGAAAGAGCGGAATCCCAGGGGACATTTCAGGGTAAAGAGGGAGGCCGTTTCTTAGATAAAATTATTGTTTATCGGCAATCATTTGAAATTAGTGGAAACATAATTGAGGACCTGTATTTTGGCACAATTGGGGTACCACTGAACTTCATCATAAGTTAAGCTAAATATCATAGGTTAATTGGGAGGATAAAATGGAGAAAGTAACAACAACATTTATTTGTCGTGCAAAGTTTGATATTTGCACTGCAAACATATAAACATTAATTTAAATTGACAAATTATCTTGGTGGCAAAAACATTTCAAGGGTTTTTCTTTATTCTAGGAATAAGTCTCTACCTCTGAAGGCCCCTAAATGATTTTATTTCACATTCAAAGCATTATTTATTTTTATTAAATCCTCTTTTGCTCGTTAACGTCAGATACAACCTCATGCAAACTTTCAACTCAAATACCTCGACCTGAAGAAAAATAATTAATCATACGGCGACTGTTATCTATATTGGAAAAAGTTGCAGGTGCCTTAATTAATCAAAAGACACTTGATAATGAAATAAATATATATTTATTTTTGTAAAGGAAGAAACATTAAGTTCATTTAAATTAAGTTTGCTGAATTTATTTTTGTTAGTGCTGGTTGCACCTTATGTGTTATTTAAAATGTATTTATATATATATATATATATATATATATATATATATATATATCTACTATATATTTGTCAAATACCACTCACTCACTCATCTATCAACGCCCAGCCCAAACCGCTCGACAGAAAATTTTGAAATTTTGCATGGACACTCCCTACATAACGTAGGCACTCGCTAAGAAAGGATTTTTTGATATTCGAATTTTTAAGCATTTTTAGGGGGGTTTAAAGTTTGAGTTGGTTAGAGAAGGCAAGCCTAGGTAGCATGTGTTGCTAGGACGATAAAGAACAGGCGATGTTACCGTACATTATCTATTTCATAGTTTTATTTCTAACTAGCTGAATACCCTTGCTTCGTCACGGCAGATAAGTAGTTATTTTATAGCTTTAAATGATGTATCATCAAAATTAACAATCCTACTTAATTTTGTGCAGTTTATTATAGCACGGTTCCCATCATACAATAAGTTAGTCATCAGTTTATAAGTAATTATTACCTCGCCTGGAAAACCTAAGGATATGCCATTGACCGGGACTGTCCCGGTATTTTGCAATTGTTTCGGTGTCCCGCCCAGTTTTATCAATGTCCCGGAAAAGGCTGTAAGATGTAAAAAGTAATGAATTCATGTTTATAAGAATCTTTTTTAAATCGGTTACTTTACTACAATCAACATTTTTACTACTGCTCACAGTGTCAAAGATATGAGAAGTAATCTAACTGTAAAACGCTGGAACTACCTGCACATCGCTGCCAGCTGCCAGACACTTCTATTTGGCTGAGAGATTGTTTTAAGAAAATCAAGTAGCAAAAAAGTTCCGTTCTTATTTTTAAGATTTGGGTAGACTAACAGTTTAGGATTCCCCCTTCCCGTTAGTTGCTAGGCTTAAAACTCACCAACCATTTTGCTTATAATTTGTACTCTTTTTATCCCCCCCCCCTGGTATGCCCATCCCATATTAATGTGTCCCGGTTTAACTCTCCAAAAATATGGCAAGCCTATCTGACGGGGACAGGCAGAAAAGAAACGCAATTAAAACTCTATGAGGGACAGTTAATTTCTAATAATTCAAGGTCTGCCATCATAGTTGAAATTAACCTCAATTAGAAATAAATCTATGAGATAGGTAATGTAAGGTAACAGCTGTTCTTTATCGTCCTAGCAACGCAGGCTGCCTAGGCTTGCCTTCTCTAACCAACTCAAACTTTAAACCCCCCTAAAAATGCTTAAAAATACGAATATCAAAAAATCCTTTCTTAGCGAGCGCCTACGTTATATAGGGAGTGTCCATGCAAAATTTCAAAATTTTCTGTCGAGCGGTTTGGGCTGGGCGTTGATAGATGAGTGAGTGAGTGAGTGGCATTTGACAAATATATAGTAGATTGGAGACCCGTGAGGGTTAAGGAGTGAGCTCTTAACACTCCAACGCCAAAGGTCGTGGGTTCGATTCCCACTAGGGGCGGTGGCTTTTCTTTCGAAAAAAGAAAAGGCATCACCCCTATCCTGGCTAGAAAAGGGTGGTAACCTATAGATAACCCGTCCTAAAATTCGTAGTTAATAATAAATGGACGTTAAAATTTAAATAAATATTTCTAATTGAGGTTAATTTCAACTATGATGGCAGACCTTGAATTACTAGAAATTAGCTGTCCCTCATAGAGTTTTAAATGCGTTTCTTTTTTGCCTGTCCCCGTCAGATAGGCTTGCCATATTTTTGGAGAGTTCAACCGCGACACATTAATATGGGATGGGCATACCTGGGGGGGGGGGGGGGGTCGGGAATAAAAACAGTACAAATTATAAGCAAAATTGTGATTTTGAATGGACACTCCCTATGTAACGTAGGCACTCACTAAGAAAGGATTTTTTAATATTCGAATTTTTAGAGGGGTTTAAAGTTTGAGTTGGTTAGAACATGCAAGCCTAGGCAGCAAGCGTTGCTAGGACGATAAAGAACAGCTGCTACCGTACATTATCTATTTCATAGTATTATTTTTAATTGAGGTTAGTTTCAACTATGATGGCAGTCCTTGAATTACTAGAAATAAAATGTGATTTTGTCCCTCATAGAGTTTACGTTCTGGTCCTTCCGCGGTTAATATCCCGAACCACTTCACACAAAATTTGAAATTTTGCACGGACAATCCGTTTAGAATGTAAACACTCGCAAAGAAAGTTTTTTTTTTTTTATATTCAAATGTTTAAGTACTTTTAGGGGGGGGCTTGAATTATTAAGAAGGTCCTCATCGGCTCAAAAATTGTCCGATTTTGATTACATTTGGTACAAAAATCTTTCTTCTCATTTGAAAGGTTCAATAACCAGCTGAATCCGTTTACTGGAACATGGTTTTGGCATGATGTGCGTGAATAAACCGGAACGCTTACATTTTCGAGTCCATATGTTTGCATGTATTTGTTGTATAGGTTCATTAACGTAGGAAAACGAATGAAACCATTTTCAAGCGATTTTTGCCACCTTTTACGAGACTAATTGCTAGAAATACTTTTCCAAACTAATTTTCTGTTTGGGTATTCAGAAACGATGATTGGTTCACTTGAAACTTGTACCAGGTATTTGACATTCATCTAATCTAAGATTCTTATACTTTGGAATCGTTTGGAGGTAGGAAGTATTTAGAAAAAAATTGTATTAATGGTATGCAACGTTTTCGGATCTCAGTATATGTTCTAAAATATCTCGAAAACGCTGGGAAATCGTAGCGGCTATTTGAAGGGTTACTAAATTATCCACAAAGACGATTCTGTTGTAATGTTCGGTGGGGCTATGACTATCGAGGAGATAATTGCTTAAAACTTTAAAGTTGTTAGTTTTATTCGTTTCAACGTGTATTTGTCTCTGTTTACCTAACTTTTTAAGTAGTTGTTGTTATTTTTTTTACTACCCAACGGGAACAAGCACGGTTACCTCCACATGGTGTTTCCTGGGTAATTCTAATGTCCATGCAATAATAAGCTGTACAAAATGATGTAGCAGCGTTAATTTTGATCATACCTTATTTTACGCAATATAAACCTTCTTATCGGCCTTGGTGAAGCACGGGTATTCAGCTAGTATATATATATATATATATATATATATATATATATATATATATATATATAAAGTCGATTTATCATGGTCCAATGGTAGCTTACGGGTATCAATGGGAGAGAATCTGAGGCACTCCTGAGGCATTGAAAGAGGCGTCAGGCAGGGAGGTAGTCTAAGTCCCGTCTTTAATTATATTTATGGATGAGATCCATAAAATATGCAAGCCCCGAGCCGTAAGGACAGCCATTGCAAAATGTACACCATTTTGTTGTAACATGGAACCATTCTTTTGTAATGCTTTTATCTAATAGAATTGTAAGAAGGGCTACGACGAAAAGTCGAGATTTGTCAACATCTTTAAAAGCAACGTCTTAGTTCTGTCCCAAGAAGAACAAGGAGACGATCATTTGATCTGCAATCGGGAGGAATTAGAGGTATTGCCGGAGTGCACCTACTAAGGGATCGCAATGAGATCTGGCAATATTCACCCAGAACTATCTCACAGATTTTTAAAAGCAAATCAAATTTATCTCAATATCTTTAATAATATAATAGGCCACTGGGAAGAAAGTTTGGTGACTAAAAGGTACACATGCAAATCTGTCTTTAACCGGATCCTGACTTATCGGGAACGAATATTGTGTAATGTTTGATATTCGAACCAGCCACTTTATTGCCGCAAAATGAACTTTTTTGAGGAGAGAGGATGGCAAAATGAGAAGAGATTGTGTCAGAAACGAATAAATAGGAGAATAGTTCGAGGTGACAGAACTAAGCAAATAATTCAGGAATGCTAGGTCTGAGGTATGAGCGTGGTAATGCAACTCCAGCGTGACGGCTTTTTTGTCCACTTGTTGCCTAAAATTACCAGTAACACTCAACCTATGGGCCACCTAGGGTATTTTCCTGTTATCGCTCACAGTATATCGGTAGAATAAAACACGGAAAAAAATGTTTCACTTTAAAATACTGTCATGTTAGAGAGAAATTTCCTTCTGTTCATTATCTAACGGATTATGTTTGCCTCAGTTCAAAATTTGATAAGCTTTTCATCCAAAACCTGAGACAATAAATGATTAATATTTTTTATCCTTACATCGACATAAATTTTGCATCGTTCATTTCAATGCTAGGTTGTATTCATTTAAAGAAATATAGAAATTAAAATATTATTATTTTTTTATGGAATTAAAATATCAAGCGTAAAACGGATTAAAGACTGTCATTAAATACATCATTTTTATGTTGAGTAACATAAAAATGATCCCTATAACCAAATTTTTAAGGAATCGATTGCATTTAATTGCATAACTGAATAAAGTTGTGTTTAGAGCGGTATTAAGAAGAGAAAGAGAGTGAAACCTAAGAGAATAAGGCTTCATATTTTCATCGAGCTAATGGAATAACATCAACTCAATACCACAGCCCTCAGCTAACGAGGAAAATATGACTCCATAATCTATTTCTTCCCTGGACTCCTCAACAACAACAACAACAACTGTTCAGCCTTCATTGTACTAGGAGTATTATGAAAACCAACCCAATATGACCCTGATGTATTTTCATCCTGCGAAATAATTACTTCAAGACTTTTAGCTATTTGATAATGAATTAATCTTATATTATTCTGAAACCATCTATTGAGGTCACACTCATGACTGGTTGTCCTATCTCCTCCAAAATTGACCTACAAGATACGATATATCGTCCCTACCATGTCGAACTATCGAATATGAATATCGGAGCAAACTAATGACAGAACATATTCGATACATTGACGAAGTAATATATTCAAAAAATGGTCTTATTCGATACTTTATCTAATCCATTTTCGGCTATTCTAAAGTAGTTCGAGTTGCGACAATCCGTATCGTCCACAATACAAAAGCAAAGTATCGAATCTGGAAAACATGCCCATATCGAAAAGGGAACTTTTTGAATTTTGGATCCGTACAAAGACCACACAGAAAAATACCCAGGAAGTAATAAAATACGTACACCAACAATTTGGTTTACCAGAGAGGAAGGAAAAGTGAAAAACAAAAGTAGAGACATTTTTAAGCCATTTACGTGATAAGAAGCAAATTGCAAACCGAACAAAAGGTGTTATTCAATGACTAGATGCCAGTTTGGATTACGATACACAATCAGATGTAGAAGATTTAAGTGCATCTGCCAGTAGTGGGGGACTGCATTTCAGCGATCCGTATATTTGTAGTATGAGTGAAGAAATAAGGAGAGATTCATTCCTTTCCAAATGAAATAATTATTATTTTGAATGGACCGTTACTTGACCAAGAATGATTAATTAGTTTTGGTAACTTAATTTTGATTATATATATATATATATATATATATATATATATATATATATATATATATACAGGGGGTCCAAAATAAGACGGCTGATACTAATTTTGCGGCCAAACGGTTGGTCTGAGAACAAAATGTCAGAGGTCAAAGATGTAGAGCTTGACCTAAGCTTTCTAAATGTAGCTAAAGCTCAAATGTAGTAAACAATGAAATACGTCTTCAATATTCGATAGTCCCCCACTACTGGCAGATGCACTTAAATCTTCTACATCTGATTGTGTATCGTAATCCAAACTGGCATCTAGTCATTGAATAACACCTTTTGTTCGGTTTGTTATTTGCTTCTTATCACGTAAATGGCTTAAAAATGTCTCTACTTTTGTTTTTCACTTTTCCTTCCTCTCTGGTAAACCAAATTGTTGGTGTACGTATTTTATTACTTCCTGGGTATTTTTCTGTGTGGTCATTGTACGATCCAAAATTCAAAAAGTTCCCTTTTCGATATGGGCATGTTTTCTGAACATCAGTTATCATTATTAAATAGGCAGATTCTGGCAGGTAATTCTTGCATTTCTATGTCAATACTTAATGGACAAATAAGGGAAAATTAAAACTAAGCTGGAAGAGGCCGGACAGAAGAAGTTCTGTCACATAATAACTTACCAATAAGGGTATTACAAATCGCATCTCGTAAAGCAAGAATTATTGGTAATTTGTTATGATAAATAATGGATGAGGATCATATTTACCTTTCTGAAATAGGAAATAAATTTTTAGTGCTGACAAATAATTTTTTAAACTGCGGTATTCATTCAAAGTCGGAGTAATGAACTTTGCGGCATGACATACGCTAATATAAATAATCCGTAATCCCTAAATGTTGACGTATTTGAGCCGAATTATTCCTTTTTTTTTTTTTTTTTTTTTTTGTAATCTATATACTATCTAGAAAAATACTGCAAGGTCCAGTTAGGGGATTGTTTTCATGGATTTTTCGAATTTTGCCCAGCTAGATCGGTTAAAAATACCACTGTGCGCTGGTTAGAATGAGAGGATCGGCCATATTTTTTTCAGAAAGTTGAGGAAAAAATACCTCAAAGTCATGCATCACACATTCATAACCGACCTCTGTGAGTGCCTACAAAAAATCGTTTTAATTTAAAACAATAAAATTTGAATCGCACGAAACTCATTTGATTTTAAAGATATCGAAGTGCGATTTGCGGCAAAGGTTTTGTTTCTTAATTCCCTTCAAAATGATGTGGATAATAATAGGGGTCATCTGCAAACCTCAACATTTCATCTAGCGCTGAGTGCACATGTGCAGTCAACATGTTAAATGGTTGACATATTTAGAAAGCTTAAGTCAAGCCCTACAACTTTTAACTCTGACATTTTTTTCTCAGACCAACCGTTTGGCCGCAAAATTAGTTTGAGCCGTCTTATTTGGGACACCATGTATATATATATATATATATATATATATATATATATATATATATATATATATATATATATTACGGTGCATCGTCATCTAGACCATTAGCGCCGAATTTTTGTTCTATTGTTGTTTTTTTCAATTATTATTATTATTTGTTCCAATACCTCGTTTTTAAGGTTTTTGTTGTTGTTGCATTTGGAAAATTTAAATAATTTCTAACAGGGGTCTCCCGTGGTCTAATGGTTAGCGCATTGGATTCATAAGCGGGAGATGGTGGGTTCGATCCCCACCTCCGGCAGGAATTTTCTCATCTCATGGCTCGTTGGGAAAATTCCTCGCTGCGCCCTGGATGTCGGCGCTAATGACCTGGAAGTAGATGCGCCGTTAAAAAAAAAAAAAAAAAAAAAAAAAAAAAAAAAAAAAAAAAAAAAAAATTCTAACAATAGCATATTACCAATAAAAAATAAATTTAAAAATTTTTAATTCGATTAGATGGTTTTGGATAACATTTAAAACATATTAAAAAACGGCTTTTTCTTTGCTGAAAAAGACTGGAAACAACGGTAAGACTTTGTTTTCGACCCCTAAAATGGGGTATATTTGTGATCAGCAAGCCATTTCCACTAAGAATCCATGACAAAACAATTTTGTCTAGCAAGATCAGTTAAAAATACCATTGAGCAGCGACTGGTAAATGCCAACGGGCTAGTGTTTACTAGCCGGAATCTGAAGTTCAACCGGTTTTAGCGCTGCCTACCATCCGCTGAAAGTCACGAACACTGAAATTTAGTTATGAGAAACTCTAAAGAGATAGGCCAAAGATTTGACACTTTCTTCAATGGGTAAGAACCGTAAATTAATTTCTAGTTTTGTTTTAGTTGGAATCGTCTGGCAGAATTTGGTGTCTTTTTTCTAAATATACAGTGTCACAAACTCCAACAACTCTTTAAATTTAGGAACTGATATTCTTAAAATTTTCGCATAAGATGATGGAGCTTCCAATTCTACTTCCTTAGAAAGTCTTGCTGATGCCGCCAGATCGTTTCTTCTTAATATCGAGGATCTAACCCACCATCGCATTTTCTTCCGCTTATACTTCTGCTCACACAGCTCTCTATCTTCAACATTTACAGTCGTCACGACTCACACCAATAGATAGCAACTGTACTAGTGACTGTTTATGTGAATCCTACAGATCCGCTGGCTGATGGAGATATTTATCATTGTGTGATAAGTAGCAGCTGCAAATCAGCATAGTGTGACCGCGGCATTGTGCACTCTGCACTTATCCATGAACATCCAAACGTTTTTATCCCCCTCAATATGGCATTAAGTGCTGAATAAAGGTGCATAAGAGCCTGCCGAACCGTTCGGAATTAATTTTTCTGAAAATTGACGTTTTTACTTAGCCGTATCCCTAACATTCCTTGACTTCCTTGACTAGCTTTCTATAGACATTATTCAAATCTTTCGTGGGGTAGTCCATGTAGCAGATGGTGTTTTATTCAAGTAGGCTGTCAACCTACCGTTTCTTTTTTGCTTCTGAAAGGTCACCAAAAATGCGTAAAACCTCCCAATAAGACTAAGCAGCCTTTACATTTTTTTAAATTACTTTACCATCCACTTAAGGAATAAGAACATTGATAAATATACATTATGTATCATACAACTGTTTGAAGTATCGGTTTTTCGAAGGAATATGTTCTACGCCGTTTCAAGCCTTAATGATAAAACAATGTACAATTTCATATAATACCCACTAGTTCAGACTTGACTAAGCACAATTTGCAGAAAATACAACGATTCAGAGAGAGAGGCAGGGATATTGAGTAAGAACTTGTATGACGTAACTCATTATAAAATTCATTAATAGGTAAACTGAGCGTATCAACTACGAAGGCCGATAATTAAGTTCATTTATACTCGCTGCTTTTATAGAGAATAAAGGGAGACGGAAAGCTGTCTCATTGTCATGGTGCTTCATCAAGGCACGTCAATTCTATAGCACATTTCATTATGAAAGGCTCATTAATGTACTGTAAACCAAAAATAATTAATTTCCAGAATTAATTAAATGAAAATACACTAATATTTGGTTGGATGAAAAATGGCAAATACTCTCAGCGTTCTTTTGACTAATAAATCCAATTTTATTTTTAAAAATGAATGTTTCCTTGCGAATATTTAGTTTGAATCAATTTATTTTTCTTTTTTTCAGAATTCCCAAACCAATCCAATTGAACTAAACATCAAACTGTTTAATTTTATAGAACAGAATATATATGCATATATATATTGAAAAGTATCCTATGCATGTTAATTCAGATGAACTTCTTGAAGAAAACGGAGTGCCCCAGGGCTGTGTTGAATACCATATTTTTCGATATAGCTATCGATTCCGTTGGATGGTTTATTCTAGAAGGAATATTGTATATGCGTCGACAGTATGATCACTATTTATAATTTCGTAGTGAATTTATCAATCTGAAAAGAAGTAAAACACAATAACAGCCTATGGTACTTGTGACCTCTGCAGTCAGTGGACCAAAACAAACACAACCTTCTGACTATTGATATACTCCTGCACTGCAGTGGATTCTAATGATCTTTTCGTGAATGAGCATTTATGGTTTATTGTAATGTATGCACGGGTTATAGATTCTAATACATTAAATTTAATACTTCCTTATCTCCAAAAGAAACCAATACTACCCAAAAATATACAAACTAAAAATTAGTTGTATTAATGCTTCTCATAAACAGTTACGGATATCGCTTTTAAAATGATGTTTTTTGTTTTTGTTTTTGTTTTCCTACATTACTGAACGTTTGAAATGAGTATTGAACTCAAAAACGTGAATTTCAAAAGCCACGTTCCATTTCACGGATTGTGCTTATTAACAAACTTGACTTTTCAAATTTTACAAAGATTTTTGTACAGAATTTCATAAAAATCTATATATATACAATTTTAAAACCACCATTGTTTTCGAGATTTATGGGTTTTGAAACGTGAAATTGTATTGCGTCATGTGTTCAATCACATAAGCGGGTTTCCTCCGTATAGATGGGGGGCACGCTAAAATACACTATACGAAATAATTATTGATCAGTTTTATCCCTGTTAAAATAATTTTAGTTGATTTTATTTATTTTTTCAATTTTAATTTTCTGCTTTCCCCAATATTAATTATAAGTGAAAATCATCTCTTTGTTGTGGAGCTCAATATTGGTAGTCCTTGATAAAACATAACAACAAAAGCAAGAAACGAATGTACCTAACTTATGACAAACCAAGCTTTATGTTCGCTCATTACTTTATGAGAAATTTTCATATTCTCCTCTTCTATTTTTTATTACTAACTATCCTAGGGTCTCCCCATGGTGTAGTGGCTAACGCTTTAGATTCATATGCGAGAGATGGTGGGTCCGATTCCCACCGGGTGCAGGAGTTTTCTCATATCACGGCTCGTTGCGAATATTCCTCACTGCACCCTGGATGTCGGCGCTAATGGCTTAGACGTCGATCCGCCGTAAAAAAGAAAAACAACAACAACACATACAACAAACAACAATACCTACACCCTAAACCTCCAAGGCCAATTTGGTTGAACATTCTGTTCACCGCAGAAACACCTCTAGAAAACATCAGACGCTGTTTTATTTTATATCCTGCATAGTTAGCGAGAGAGGGGATTCTACACGCTTTATATCCTGCATAGTTAGCGAGAGAGGGGATTCTACTCGCTTTATATCCTGCATAGTTAGCGAGATTCTACTCGCTTTATATCCTGCATAGTTAGCGAGAGAGGGGATTCTACACGCTTTATATCCTGCATAGTTAGCGAGAGAGGGGATTCTACTCGCTTTATATCCTGCATAGTTAGCGAGATTCTACTCGCTTTATATCCTGCATAGTTAGCGAGAGAGGGGATTCTACTCGCTTTATATTCTGCATAGTTAGCGAGAGAGGGGATTCTACTCGCTTTATATCCTGCATAGTTAGCGAGAGAGGGGATTCTACTCGCTTTATATCCTGCATAGTTAGCGAGAGAGGGGATTTTACTCGCTTTATATCCTGCATAGTTAGCGAGAGAGGGGATTCTACACGCTTTATATCCTGCATAGTTAGCGAGAGAGGGGATTCTACTCGCTTTATATCCTGCATAGTTAGCGAGATTCTACTCGCTTTATATCCTGCATAGTTAGCGAGAGAGGGGATTCTACTCGCTTTATATCCTGCATAGTTAGCGAGAGAGGGGATTCTACTCGCTTTATATTCTGCATAGTTAGCGAGAGAGGGGATTCTACTCGCTTTATATTCTGCATAGTTAGCGAGAGAGGGGATTCTACTCGCTTTATATCCTGCATAGTTAGCGAGAGAGGGGATTCTACACGCTTTATATCCTGCATAGTTAGCGAGAGAGGGGATTCTACTCGCTTTATATCCTGCATAGTTAGCGAGATTCTACTCGCTTTATATCCTGCATAGTTAGCGAGAGAGGGGATTCTACTCGCTTTATATTCTGCATAGTTAGCGAGAGAGGGGATTCTACTCGCTTTATATCCTGCATAGTTAGCGAGAGAGGGGATTCTACTCGCTTTATATTCTGCATAGTTAGCGAGAGGGGGGATTTTACTCGCTTTATATCCTGCATAGTTAGCGAGAGAGGGGATTCTACTCGCTTCATATTCTGCATAGTTAGCGAGTGAGGGGATTCTACTCGCTTTATATTCTGCATAGTTAGCGAGTGAGGGGATTCTACTCGCTTTATATTCCGCATAGTTAGCGAGAGAGGGGATTCTACTCGCTTTATATTCTGCATAGTTAGCGAGTGAGGGGATTCTACTAGCTTTACACAAATCCTCAGCCACTTCAACCTCACTCATTATTTTAGGAATTTTGAACCACCTTTAATTTCGTTCTAGTGGGTTCTGAAACGTGAAATTTTTCTAGTCGGCTCTTCCGATTTGCATTATCAATTTAACCTCATGAGCGGGTTTCATCTGAGGAGGAAGAGAGGAAACGCGCTAAAATTCATAATTTACTACGGAGTTAAATAATTTGGTTATTGTTTACAAAAACTAAATACATTTGTTTAAAACGTTACAACGTATTTAATAAAACGTTAGCAATTATGGCAATTTAGAGTCCAAAATTTCTCCAAAACCTCACATAAGAATTCAAAATTCCTATGCGATCTTATCAGATACATATGTTACCGCTTATGTAAAGCATAAATGTTTTACATGTACATCCTCAATCGGTTATATATATTAAGACTTTGCTAAAAGGGCGTATTAGACCTCTCCATTACATTAGGCTATTAGGGACAAGATGAAGGTTATATTTAGGGCAGATTGTATTCCTTCCTTTTAGAAGGAACAGAGGGGGCTCACGTCGCAGATAAGATGGATGGCACTAGCATCCGCTGTCTCAGCTCAACATTATAAAGGGGCGATCACAATGACAGATTGTAGAGATAGGATCACAAGGTTTATCACAATAGTATTTCACTATATTTAGATTTAGAAATTGAATTATTTTAATTCCACCTACTTTAAACAAATTAACTAATAACACAACTCAGCCTATGTAAAAGACACGTGGTCAGTGGAAGGGATACAGACCACAAGGGGCCGGTAACACGAAGCATCTTCCTGGACGTGAGCGAGAGACAAGTGCAAAGTTGGATATTGCCGGATCACCCAATTTCTGACCGGGCATAGAAATTTCAATGCCTACCTGAAAAGGTTTGCGTTGAAAGAATCGGAGGCGTACGACTGCGAAGGCGGGGCTGAAACGGTGGAACATGTTCTGCTACAATGCGACAAGTGCTCCACTCCTCGACTCAGGATGTTCCGCCAGATCTGCGACTACACTCCGGAAATGAAGACCCTCGTGGAGGACTCGTTGAACTTTGCCGCCTTTTCTACTTTCGTCAAGGAGTGGAGGAAAATAAAAGACACAACACAAAAATTCCGACTCGCAGGAACTGCATCATCTTAGCGCGGTTCTGTTCTTATCCCTAATGTCATTTGAAAATCTTAGAATAGAAATAAACTTCTTCTTCTTTTCGTATCTCTTGAAAATTGTCAACATCCTCTCGAATATCTCGTTTAAAAGTGATATTAAGGCGTCAGGGAAACCGGCAGTAGTAACTTACACAAAAGCGGAAATTACCTAATCCGTCTCACATTCTAAAGTAAAGCTCTATACATCAATAAAATAAAACAAAAACGCGCATGGGCGTATATAAGGGGAGCTGAGAGGGCTGCACCCGCCGCAATCGGTAAAAATGTGTCCCTTAAAATTAATAATAAGATCACTTAGTTCAGAAAAAAAATAATTTCTTTTGGGCGTAATTGCGTTTTAATCGTCTATATATTCCATGTTCTAGATTTTTATTATCCCATACCCCCAAAATCCTTTCAGCCCCCCCCCCCCCGAAATTCGCCCAGTCCACTCCAAAATTATTTTCTATATCAGCGTGAACATCCTTCTCATTTACTAGCTTTGGTTTATTAGAAAAAAAATGCAATCAAAATAACAGCACCCAATTAAAAAATAAGACGTACAACATAAATAAAAATTAATAACTGAGGTAAACAGAGACACAAAAAGAGGAACTACTTCACAAGTTTAATATTATCAAATGTCAAGCAGGTAATTTTTCGAGGATTATGGCTGGGGCTGTTGCGGTACTTATTGTCAGGACCTTAGAAAGAGGACCAGGTAGCATAAGTATTGTTCCCTCGAAAAACATCTAGCCGAGTCTGGCATGTTATGTTAAAAAAAAAACTAAAGATAATTCTGGAATTGCCTTTTCTCAGAAATGGTTAATCTAATGAATAAAAGTGTGAAGACAAGTTTTGTACATAATTGCACAATCTACAATTTTTGTCTGAACTATTTTTACCATAAAACAAAACGTTTCGCTGAAAATTCCTAAAAACCTTTTTTAGCGAACTTTGACCTCGAAAGAATTCCTTGCACTCATGGGATCGATAAGGGTTTTTCCCAATTCCCTTATAATGTTGTCCCTATCTTTCATGCAAATTTTCAGGTTGTTAGGAAGTTATGCAAAGGTACTCATATTTTTCTAACTCATCTATTTCTAAGAACAGAAAATAGGTTCTCATTTTAACTATCCTGTTTTAAACACAAATAAATTTACCTAATATAAGAATTACAAAAATAAAAAGCAATAAAAAACTAAGGGAAAGAGACAAAAATTACAAAAAGAACGACAAAAACACGTTCATAAGAACAAAACAGACGTATTTGACGTTTTAAGCACTTTTTTCTCCGATTGACATAACCTAATCAAAAATTATTTCAGAAACTTTTTTGTAGACAATTTAGTAAGCTTTCAAATAGTTAATGAAAGTATACGAAGTTCTCAAAACTTTTCATGTCTGTTCATAAAATATTTTATTCTAACCCTTCCTTAACTCCAAATGTAACCAAAATTTCAACATATTAGTTTTAATAAAAGTAGAACATGCAGAAAATGTTTCAACTGAAACCCGTGATTCTAAGTACCCAAACCAAAAACGGTGTTCAAAAACTATTTTTCCAATTTTCTCGAAAACGGTTAAAGCTATCGCCTTGAATATGGTTTCATTCGTTTTCCTAGCCCAAGAAGCCTATAAAACGAGTACTTACAAGCTTATGAACTCAAAAACGTAAGCGTTACGATTTTTTTTGCGCGAATTTCGCCCCAAACGCCATCTTCCAGTGGGCGGATTCTGCTGGTTAACGAACTTGACCTTTCAAATTGGACGAAGGATTTTTGTACCAAATTTCATCAAAATCGGACTATTAGGGAAGCCAGAAATTAGCGAACAGACAAATACACACACACACACACACACATATATATATATATATATATATATATATATATATATACACACACACACATATATATATATATATATATATACAAATTTGAAACACCGTTATTTTCGGTCTCTAGGGGTTCTGAAACGCAAAATATTCTAGTCGGCACTTCCGGATTGTTTCATGAGATCAACCTTATAAGCTGGGTTCCTCCCTATGAAGGGAGGGAGGAACCGCGCTAAAACTAATAAAGAATAAAGGACAGATCCTGCCCATTCTTTTCCCACTTCCTTGAATAGATAAAAGGCAATGGTGAGTGTCCCTTGGTCTAGTGGCTAACGCCTTAGATTCTCATGCGTCTGACGGGGGTTCGAGTTCCTCCGGTGGCAGGAATTTGTCTTATCTCAGGGTACATTGAGAATGTACCTTGCCATACCATAGATGTCGACGCTAATAGCTTAGTTGTCGGTGTGCCTTAAAAAAAATAAAAAAAATAAATAAATAAAAACTATATATTATTATTTAATGAAGGAGCTGCTCAATTAAGGACCTGTCACAAGTGGCGGATAGAGAACTTTTAATCAGATACGGTGACCAGCTGCGAATATTCAATAAGCAGGACAATCCAAAATACCGAAGTACATCCATCGAGCAGCAAATTTAGTGTTTTTTCATCAGTCGTGCCTCTGAGATATTTATTCGGAAACTAACTTCTCCAGTCTTAACGCACTGACTTCTATACTGATCCTCACATCATAACTGTGATGAAGCATTTTAATAATATAAAAATTACTTCAGCACCCCGTCATTGTTCCTTCGGCTTCGGGTGCAGCCGGGTTAGAAGTCTAAAAACTAGACCATAGTGTTAATTGTACTTAGCGTGGCCCTACCTTGATAAATGGTCTGAGAATACAGTGCCTTAATAATAGTAAGGAGTAGGTACAGCTTAAACGTAGAAGGTGGTACATTGGTTTTTTGTATTCGAAAAAAAAATAATGTTGGTCGTTCTACGCTAACATTTTGGAAATACTGAGAAGTCTACTAAAAATCAACGATCTAACCGAGGAATATATGATCCTAAAACCAACACGATCATATTTCCCTTTTAGCGCGGTTCCTCCCTCCCTCCACAGGGAGGAACCCCGTTATAAGGTTGACCTCATGACTCAATTCGGTCTCAAGTGCCGACTAGAACTTCGAAGCGTTTCAGGACCCCTAGAGAACGAAAATAGCAGTTGTTCAAATTTGTATATATGTGTATAAATATATATATGTATATATATATATATATATATATATATATATATATATATATATATATATATTTATACACATATATACAAATTTGAACAACTGCTATTTTCGTTCTCTCTCTATATATATATATATATATATATATATATATATATATATATATATATATATATATATATATATATATATATATATATATATATATATATATATATATATATATATATATATGGTCCGATGTTGATGAAATTTGGTACAAAAATCTTTCGTCTAATTTGAAAGGCCAAGTTCGTTAACCAGCAGAATCCGCCCGCCGGAACACGGTTTCCGGAGCGAAATTCGCGCGGAAAAAATCTTTGCTAGTACTTGTTTTATAGGCTTCTTGGCCTAGGAAAACGAATGAAACTATTTTTAAGGCGATAGCTTTAACCGTTTTGGAGAAAATTGGAAAAATAGTCGTTGAATAAAGTTTTTGGTTTGGGTACATAGAATCATGGGATTCAGTTGACACATTTTCTGCATGTTCGAATTTCATTTAAACTAATACGTTAAAATTTTGGTTATGTTGGAGTTAATGAAGGGTTAGAATAGTATATGTTTTTAACAGACATTTTTGGGAACTTCTTGTACTTTCCTCAATATCTCGAAAACGGTTGAGAATCTTGGTAAGCAGAAGGTTACCATTCGAAAGCGTACTAAATGTTTTACAAAAATGTTCTGAAGAAAGTTTTGATTAGGCGATGTCAATCGGAGAAATAAGTGCTTAAAACTTTGAAGTAATTGATTTCGATTATTCTAACGGTTCTTTCTGTCTGTTTTTTTCCTTATTATTTTTTTAATTGCTTATAGTTGTATAATGTATTTGACAACTAAACAGATTATGTAAAATGAGAAGATCATAAAACCTTTTCAAGAAAGGTCGAAGCAAAATAATAACTGTTTATATTTTAATGTTTCCAAATTAGACGAGGGATAAGAACGGAACCGCGCTTTGATGACGCAGTTCCTGCGAGTCGGACTTTTTTTATCATGTTATCGACATTATTGCCGAAAGAAACCTTAAAAGAAGGTTGGAAGACTACATAAATAGTGACAGTCAAACTAAACTGAAAGCTCTGACATCACATAGCATTTCTTCTAAAGTATACATGTACAGCTACAATGCTCTGAATGATCTGATAAGCCAGAACAAGAATACAATCCAATGACTGTCGGAAGTAAAATACCTGATTGTAGTCTCCTCCATACATCTCTTCTCATTTCTCTTAATACGCTTTCGTTATTTCTCTATTTAACCCATTCGAGACTGATTAGACACTGTAAATGCAATTAATTTTCGAGGCTATGAGACGGCCTGCTCCATAGCCATAATAATGATAATGTGCAATTATCAGGTATTCTGAGTAAACTAGTCGAGGCAGTATGATTGAACTAACGGAATTTGTTGAGTACAGAAAAACAAAAAACAACAAAATGGTGCTCAATCTGGTCCTCGTAATAACAATTTTCCAGAGAGCAAGATGCACACCAGGTGCGCAATGTTCGCATTTGTGTGAATTTGCCATAGTTAACATGTTTAAAAAAAAAAAAAATGAACAATCCAAAGATAAAACCAAATTTTGCTCCTGGGGACCGAGTTCGAAAAAATCGTCGTCTCGAATTGGTTAAAAGGTTTTGCCTCAACATTTTCGCATCTTGGGCTTTCAACAAGACATCAGACAACAGCTGGCTTAACAACTTTTTTTTCCTTTCTTTTTAAAATTTTTTTTATTAAAATAATACCGGAGTTGGTATAATATCTACCTAAACATGATGCCAATGTTCACATCAACTGGCAAAATACAAATAAGACCCGAACTATGCAAAGGAACCTGGCAGCAGAGGGAAGTCCTTATTAAAGCTAAAAATTCATTTTCATGAACACTAGCGAATTGAAGATTTACTAGGGATTACAAAACGTAACGCTAGATGTCGCAAAAACTTTTTACAGGAGTGGCTTTCGGTCCCGAAATGAAATTGCCTTGTCACGAAATTGCCTTTCAGTTATGGGGCGTGCATGCCTGTTGTGCTGAAAGCGGCTGTCAGGACACGGGGCATACCCACCCGTAGTCAGAAATGTGGCTGTCAGGACACGGGGCATACCTACCCGTAGTCAGAAATGTGGCTGTCAGGACACGGGGCATACCCACCCGTAGTCAGAAATGTAGCTATCAGGACACGGGGCATACCTACCCGTAGTCAGAAATGTGGCTGTCAGGACACGGGGCATACCTACCCGTAGTCAGAAATGTGGCTGTCAGGACACGGGGCATACCCACCCGTAGTCAGAAATGTAGCTATCAGGACACGGGGCATACCTACCCGTAGTCAGAAATGTGGCTGTCAGGACACGGGGCATACCTACCCGTAGTCAGAAATGTAGCTATCAGGACACGGGGCATACCCACCCGTAGTCAGAAATGTAGCTATCAGGACACGGGGCATACCTACCCGTAGTCAGAAATGTGGCTGTCAGGACACGGGGCATACCTACCCGTAGTCAGAAATGTGGCTATCAGTCTCGAATTTGTAAACTTTTTTCACTTATCGATTTAAATAGACTTTTATAATGTACATTTTAGGTATTTTGTATCAGAAAACTATTGTTTTTTCTTTTTTTTTTTTTTTTTTTTTCTTAAATCCTTCGTTTACTAAAGTTAATCTAAGTCTACCCGAGGAGGATCAATAGGCCGAATAAACATTATGATTGATAAGAATAGATAAGACAGGGAGGGAAGAGATGCCGTGTGACGTGAGAAAGGAATCCAGGGCGATGCTGCTGCTATCTAAGATTCCTTCTAGGTACTTTAATTATCTATCTGTTTAGCTTTGGAAACAAATGGGAATTCTTAGTTCAGCTCCTGTCCGCTTCACCGCTTCAGAGCCCCCTTCCCGTGCTTCTCTAATTCAGTTAAACTTCTTCAGGGCCCTGTAAGTAGGTTGGTTCTCTGGAATATTAACTTAAAGCACCGGCTCAATATAAACTGCACAACTTCTATTACCGATTTCTTCTATTTGTCCATGTTCTTATATATTTTCCCACCTCTGTGGAGACATGTATATTTTCTATTTCCCGCCGACATTCGATCCTTGAATTAATACAATATTTTTAAAGTTTTCATACGGGAAATACTAAATCAACATCCCTTATTTATCTTTCAATAACCTCAAGAGGTCAAGCAAATTCTTAACGGAAATAACTGGGACACCTTGTATTAATATTTATATAATCTATGGAAACACAATTTCTTTGTATTCGGCAGTCTAATTATTGATTCGGAAGAATGTATTTTATTTCATATATCATTCTCAGTAATAATTTTTATTGGGTTTTCCCTCTCTATTTCGTCATACCTAACTGTATTTATTAAATTACCTAACTGTAATTTGTTTAATTATTTATTTTATATTTCTTCTTTTATCTAGCTTTCTTCAGAGGAATATTCAATGCCTAAATCTAAAACCACTTTCCCCTGGCTCACAATTCTTACTTGTCTAAGCTGGAGGGAACTAGCAAGTTCCCTCCAGCTTCCACGGGCAACCTAGAAAGTGATTCCAGGTCTGTACTGATCGGATCACAACCTAATAACAATTGAAACTTTGAAATCATTCCCTGCAACTTCGAGATGGACAAGTAGAAAGCTTAATTGGAACACACTCAAGTTTAAGCTAATTTAAAGCATTTCGACAAGAAAACCTCCAAATCTAATATAATAATTATTAGCACCCTCCTATCAGCTGCCGAAGTCACCATCCCTAACAAAATTCTTTCTTCTAAAAGAATTTCTGATGAAAAAAGGACTGCGAACACTCATTGAAAGGCAGGAAACCTGAGAAAATTCCGGAGTAATCTATAAGAAGCTAGAAACACCGAACATGCAATTATTTGCCGCGCAAGAATGAACTTACGAATGGTAAAATTAAAGCAGGGACCACACACCTTTTAAGCCCGATAAAGATCACAAAATATTTTCATTTTGTTTCTTCCGACTCCCCTTTTTTCCAGGTTTTCTGCCAAAGAAACACCTGGTGCCGTAACCATAATAGTTGAAATAAACCTTGAACCCCTTTAATCTCCCATTTATCTTCATAGAACGTCAAAAAAAAAACTCAAAATCACGTAAAGACTCATTTTCTGGCCCAATAACATTACCATTATCGCTGCTCTCAATAACAGTTTCCTAACTGGAGACTTCCCGAAATCAGTCAAACTCAGTAGCCATATCAATCTTAAAAAAAAGGAAAAGGTCTAGCTATAGATTTGTCTCTTTGACCTGCAGCTCTTGCAAGTTATTAGAAAATGATGATGAACTGCTTACACTGGAGAGGGGGTGCAGGATTCCTTCACACTCCTGTGCTTACTTTCAATCTTCGTCGTTGAGTGGACTTAAAATGTTTTTAAGTTTCCTGCTCTAAACTCCAGAGACCTCCTGCTTGAAGGTCACAAAAACCTGGTTTTTAATAAAACTAAATTACTAAAGAGGGGAACCTCTCCTTTCAGCGAAAAAAGCATCATTAAAAGCCTCTCTTTTGTTTGTACCTATTCGGAAACAAATAGACAATATAGACAAAGTGTACCCAGCAAAGAAGGATATCCAAAGGGAAAAACAGCATGAAATTAAGGGCTGGCTAATTCCTATCTAGCCAGGATAGGACTGATGCCTTTTCTTTTTTCTAAAGAAAAGCCACCACCCGATAGTGGGAATCGAACCCACGACCCTTGGCCCTGAGTGTTAAGTGCTCACGCCTTAAAACTCACGTCCATCGGGCCTCCCTTGTGTCTTATGAAGGTGAGGTTCTATGATAACTTATAAATACACACAAATTTCACCTTTTTTTTCTGTAGATCTTAATTAACAATAAAAAGGTCCACATGTAAAGAGAGAACACCCCACAATCATAGCAACGCAGGAATCAAATACAGCGCCTCTATTCTTAGAAGTACCAACCCTTCCCGCCCTTTGGCGTCTTAACTCAATTTGATTTATACTGCGTAAACTCCAACTATTACAAAAACAATTGTGCTACTTTTACAAGACCCCTTTCTCTCTACATGCCCATGACTTTAGGAGTTTCGTTTCAATACAGCAGAAATTAGGACTGACATGACAAAACTAGTAATTAGGGTTCAGTTATAGCTGATATACTATAAATGAGATAATTTTCTTTAGATGCCTACGAAATATATCATGTTTCATTTCAATATGATATGAGAAAATTAGTAATTTCAATCAAGATTAAATCCCTTCCTCCAGATGTACCGATTTTCGTGGTTAACGAAATCATTCAATGGTTTGCAAGGGGAATTCTATATACCAGGTTTTTTAGCGACAAATTATGCCGTGAGTCGTGTTATATAGATATAAATTTTAATGGGGTTCATTTTCGGTAACCAGGTAGGTATGAAGTTCTTTCATGAGTGCAAACTTAATTGTGTGGTGTTGATAAATATAACGTTGAATCTTCGTGAAATTCGGCCCCAATAGATTAATTAACATACCATATCATTCGAACCACCATAGCACCATTGTCAACGCACCCGAGAGAAAAATATAAGTCTCTGAAGGTTCAAATCGCAGCCAGAAGCGCACTTAAAATAAGAAACCCGCTAATTACGAACTATCGTCCTCCTATTTTCAGGGAGGTATTCAGAAAGGCCAGCCATGGAATATCCTGTTCTCGAGAGAGGGTCACCGAGCAAACTTACCCTTATTAGAATAACATTATAAAGATCCCTCTGCTTGATATTTCAATTGTTAATTCTGCCAGCACATGGCTGTTCATCGAATATGGAGCAGCTGGACGTCCCACGTCCTCCTTCTCAAGAACCCCTTTCTCTGCACCTGTTGACTCTTACATTCCTGTATGGCTGGAGTTTTAGCATCCCCATCTCTGCTTATTGCTGTTCAGTATCTCACAGGCAGGGACAATATTAAAGGTGCTCTCGAGGGTTAAAAAACACCAGAATTAATTAAATGTAACTTTCAATGGAATATTTGTAAAAATTTAGATGACCACGTTTTGAAGAGGGGCCAGGGTTTCATAAATCTTTACGTGTTAGCGCATTTTATAACATCCGCCATGTTTATGAGGCGTCGACTTTCAAAAAAGGATAAGTTCAAATCGTAAAACTATTCAGATGACACAAAAAACATCTAAGCTAGTATAATTCCTTTAGGGAATTATTATTTACAAGGCCACTCTAACATTCATTTCCTTATTTTTGATAATATTTAATGAATTTCTAAAAAAAAAAAAAGTTTTTTCTGTGCGAAAAAAATGTTTTTAGAACATGTTGACAAAATGGACTTAACATTTTCATTTTGAAAGTCATCGCTTCATATATTTATATATAAATCACGTTTCTGTCTGTTTGTTAATCCACACCGTTTGACCGATTTCGACCAAACTTCGAACACCGGCAGGTCTTGATCCGGGAAGTCTCGTAGGCAAGGTCAAAAACGTCTACAAGCTATCAGTCTGTAAGTTTGTTCCTTATACAAATCCACACAGTTCGACTGATTTTGATGACACTTGGCACACATGTAGGTCTTGACTTGGGGAGAGTACTAGGCTAGATTAACCTTTAAGTACTGAGGTATGGTCCCTGGGGCCTTTTGTTTACTGAAATATGAAATAAATTATATATTCATTGAATGTGTGCAATCAAAACGGAACTACTAGGGGGGATTTCTAGAAATGGCTACCATAAGGTCCCAGGGACCATACGTCAGTACTTAAAGGTTAAAGTCGTATAGGACTCACAGTTCAGAGTTCCTAACAATAAACCGAAATAGTTACAGATTTATTATATTATAACATTTCTTATTTGGTTTCTAATTTATTTTAGCCTTTATACAAATAGAAAGTATGCGTAGCTAGTTAAGTTATAAAATGCTTTATCTTATTTGAAAGGTAACTTCATTAACGAGTATATATATGTATATATATATATATATATATATATATATATGTGTATATATATATATATATATATATATATATATATATAAAGTTATTCATTCCTGCAGATGACTCAAAATGTATGTAAATTGAATGAATGAATTAAAAAAATACTTTATTCTGGGACTTCGTCCTATAAGAATACACTTAAATACACAATAAACAAATTTAACCTAAAAATATGAATATAAATAAAGAAAAAAACAAAAGCATAAAAAAACGAATACAAAAAGTCTGAGTGGTCTTAAATAATAAAATAAAACATAAGTAAATATGTACATAAATTATAATTGGATTGGGGCAATGATGATACAATCTTCAGAGAGGGATGGGAATATAATTAAATAGTTTAAAATAAAAAAAATAAATATTAAAAAATTAAATAAATATTAAAGAAATGAGGACTATAAAAAGATATGAATAAAAATAAATGCATAAACAAGAAAAGAAAACAACAACATAATTTACAAAGCTAAACTGGTCTTCCTGATGGTCAAATCTTAAGAAGCGTCTTCCTTGAAGGATAGGAGAAAAGCAAAGAGGCGGGATTTAAATACATGTAAGGAAGGAGAGTGTCGTATCGAAAGAGGGATAGAATTCCAGAAGGAGGAGGCTCGGGAGATAATGGAACGGTCAAAGAAGGCTGTTTTATGAGTGGAAGGATAGAGATCGGAGGGACGGGAACAGTTACCACGGGAGTGGACAGAAGATTTAAACTGAAGGAGGTTGTAGATATAGGAAGGAGTTTTGGAAGAAATGGTTTGGTAAAGGAAGGAACATAGGAAGTATTGTTGTCGAATTGATGGAAATAGCCACTTCAACTCGGAATACCGGTGGGCATCCCTGGGGGTATCGAGGATAAATCTGAGAAAACTGTTCATTAATCGCTTAAGATGATCCTCAAGCTCCCCAGTGAGCCTTCCATACACTAGGCAACCGTAGTGGAAGTGGGGGAGGACAAGAGATGATACAAGAAGCTGACGTATGGGACGTAGAGACGGTGACGGGAACGGTTAAATAGTTTAAGGGTGGCTATGGAGCGCCGAGTGATTAGGGATAAGTGATTTCTCCAGGAAAGGTTTTGGTCGAAAACAAGGCCCAGGTTCTTGGCAGAGCAGACATATTGAATACGACTGGAGTCAATGGTGAAGGAAGGGAGGATAGGAGGGAGAGATTTCAAGAGGGAAGCTGAGCCTATCACTATCGCTTTGGACTTTTCAGCGTTCATCGTTAATTTGTACGTCTTGGCCCAAGCTGTGATCCTGTCCAAGTCATCCTGGATTTTTCTTGGTGCTTCAAATAGCTCAGAGGGAGGGAACGAAAGGTAGATTTGGGAATCATCGGCATACACGTGGAAGTAGCAAAATAGGATAAAGGATGGGAGATCTCATCCACAATTTCAAGGAGAAATTGTTTAAATCATAAAAGGCTTGGGGTCGTTAAAACAGCAGATCTTTTTTCAAAGTACTTTATTAATCACTAGCTGTTCCCCGCCGTGCCATGCTACACCTACTTTCTGCCTATGACCCTCCCAGTATCAAGATCTACCTTTGCACTCCTTAGTTAGACAATGACTGTTGACATAAAATTGAAATAAACTGCATTACATGATTATATAATGATGTAAAGTAAATAAATTTGAGTAAAGTAAATAAATTTGAGTAAAGTAAATAAATTTGAAACATTATTCAAAATGGCTGTCGATTCAAAATGGCCGTCAAAATCTGAATGGTTCAGTGTAGCCATTTTTTCTTCAACAAAACTTTTGACCTTTTGACCAAATTTGACTATTTTGACCTAGCCTAGGAGATTTTCCGTATCAAGACCTACCTACCTGTGTGCAAAGTTTGGTCAAAACCGGTCAAACGGTATAGATTTGTATAAGGAACAAACAGACAAACGGACAAACAGACAAACAGACAGACACGTGATTTATATATATATATATATATATATATATATATATATATATATATATATCACGCCTAACATGTTTCGTGTTTTTTCTGGACTTATTCAGTGATACTTCTTGTTTAAAAGCCTCGCCACCATATATTCTGTCTGGCTGGTGAAAAACATTATTTTAAACAAACTGGTAGTTGTCTTGCAGAGAGTTTTGCTTACGCTGCTCCTTCGGGATATTTTGGTATATAAAAGTACCTATTTTGGAATATATACATTCCAAAGTGAAGATATACATTTGCAGCGAGATTTTGATCATTCATTGAATCTAAGAATTCGCTATAACCTCCTTAGATTCCTCTAAGTGGCATTTGCGTTTCCCGAGGAAAGGGTTGTGAACTGACTGAGGAGACAGCAACAGGTCCTGAGGATCTCGCCTCACCATCTCGTTTCCTCTTTATCTCTTCAGCAATCATTAGACCCTTCATTACTTCATTTCCTGGCATTCCTCTGGGCCCTGGAACCATCAAGGCTTTCTGCTAAGCCGTTAGTATCTTCCTTACCCCTCGGCTCTTACATTTACCACACAAACTCCAAATGCAATTTCATGAACATTGTCAAATCAACCTCTTTCCGCAAATGTACCATTTTTTTTTTGTTCAAATGTGTTTTGTTATACTTACATTATTAATAGGACCAAAACTGTACTACTTGAATAATCTGTTACTAGTGTACTATTCATTTAACTTCTTGGCATACTGCATGATTTGGAAAGAGTAAAGTTACACCATTCTCCTTAAATGGAATAAACCAGCGCTTGCAAAAATTGTAGCTCAGTATTCTCCGAACCGACATGATCATTTAAAACTTATTACTGAAATTATTTTATAGAAAATGTATTACCGATGATCTCCTTCCTCTTACCACAATGTTGAATAATTTTTTAGTCGGGTTACCCAGTGGTCTTGTGGATAATGCCTTCAATTATAATGGATTATGAAATAATTATGTAGCGATTCTTGCGGGTTTAAATACTCCTCGTAGGTTGAGTTTCGAAATATCCATTGTCTATTAAAAGTTTAAATAATGGTAATATAATGTTATTATTATTATTTATTACTGAAAAATAAAAATAATTTACTTAAAGGGGAGAAAAGGTGCAGAAGAAATTAAGATAAAGCTATACTTTTTAATAAAAGTTAATTGATTTTAACTGTGTTAATATTGTAACTGGTTCGTTCAGTAAATCGTTGTGCATATCATAACAAAATATATTCATTTTATATATCAGAACACGTAATATTAATAATGATCGAATTTTTATTGAAATTTGAATATAATCCGCTCATAATTTACCACAGCTCAAGTATTATTAACATAAACAAAAGCAATAATCACCTCAGAAAAATTTCTCATAAGCGAAAATTCTTGCGTTTCGATATGTTTGTACCATATTTTATCAGGATGGAATAATTTTTCTAGTCAGTAGAGCCCTAACCAAAATATATATGAAATATTATAATATCGAATGTGTAGTTTTTAAAATATATAGAAATTTGACCAGCTAGTGCTTCTGGCATGGTGGCATTTCTATTTGGCACATTCGGATTGCGTCAACGGGTCATCGTCTTGAGCAGGTTTCCTCACTGTAAGGCGACGAAACTCACGAACTGAAGTATATTGATAGGACCATTATCAAAAATTATAAAATTATTCGGAAAAAATCACAAAGAAATTAAATAGAGATTACGGAGTAGGTCTACAAATTCTAAAAAGAGATTAAAAAAAAAAAAAAAATCAGTCCCGTAACAGGCCACAAGGGCCCAGAGGGGCAGATACTGTAGAGGTATCTGATTCTTGACCGTACGGCACACTAGGGAGATCGTGTGGTCAACACTATGCTCCGGCCGCCTGATTTTCCCCTTGGCCGCTTCGACTGCTAGAGTCATTAGCACCCAAGGTACCCATTATTAATTAAATTAATTAAAGGCTGGGTGAGCCTAGGGACGATCTGGGACCCCAAATCCAACCCTCGAACGGCAGCACTAGAAGAAAAAATCTTTAGTGCGCGCTCGGGTTTTGAACCTGGTCCTCCAGTTCATTAGTCGAGTGCTTTACCACTGAGCTAACCTCGCCCCCTAAAAAGAGATTAACCTCTCTAAAACTCTGTTATAATGTTTAGCTCTATCAGTTTGGAAACCTTTCCCTTATAACTAAATAAAACTTTAAGATAGTAATCTAAATGCGCAGAGTTAATTCTTGATAGTTTATTTGGAATAAACTAGCGAAAACGTATGACGATTGTGCAGCTTAGCCAGTTATAGATATAGTTCCGTTGGAATAAACTAGCGAAAACATATGAAGATTGTGCAGCTTAGCCAGTTATAGATATAGTTTCTTTGGAATAAACTAGCGAAAACGTATGAAGATTGTGCAGCTTAGCCGGTTATAGATTTAGTTTCTTTGGAATAAACAAGCGAAAACGTATGAAGATTGTGCAGCTTAGCCGGTTATAGATATAGTTCCTTTGGAATAAACTAGCAAAAACGTATGAAGATTGTGCAGCTTAGCCAGTTATAGATATAGTTTCTTTGGAATAAACTAGCGAAAACGTATGAAGATTGTGCAGCTTAGCCGGTTATAGATTTAGTTTCTTTGGAATAAACTAGCAAAAACGTATGAAGATTGTCCAGCTTAGCCGGTTATAGATATAGTTTCTTTGGAATAAACTAGCGAAAACGTATGAAGATTGTGCAGCTTAGCCGGTTATAGATATAGTTCCTTTGGAATAAACTAGCAAAAACGTATAAAGATTGTGCAGCTTAGCTAGTTATAGATATAGTTTCTTTGGAATAAACTAGCGAAAACGTATGAAGATTGTGCAGCTTAGCCGGTTATAGATTTAGTTTCTTTGGAATAAACTAGCGAAAACGTATGAAGATTGTGCAGCTTAGCCGGTTATAGATATAGTTTCTTTGGAATAAACTAGCGAAAACGTATGAAGATTGTGCAGCTTAGCCGGTTATAGATATAGTTTCTTTGGAATAAACTAGCGAAAACGTATGAAGATTGTGCAGCTTAGCCGGTTATAGATATAGTTTCCTTGGAATAAACTAGCGAAAACGTATGAAGATTGTGCAGCTTAGCCGGTTATAGATATAGTTTCTTTGGAATAAACTAGCGAAAACGTATGAAGATTGTGCAGCATAGCCGGTTATAGATATAGTTTCTTTGGAATAAACTAGGGAAAACGTATGAAGATTGTGCAGCTTAGCCGGTTATAGATATAGTTTCCTTGGAATAAACTAGCGAAAACGTACGAAGATTGTGCAGCTTAGCCGGTTATAGATATAGTTTCTTTGGAATAAACTAGCGAAAACGTATGAAGATTGTGCAGCTTAGCCGGTTATAGATATAGTTTATTTGGAATAAACTAGCGAAAACGTATGAAGATTGTGCAGCTTAGCCGGTTATAGATATAGTTTCTTTGGAATAAACTAGGGAAAACGTATGAAGATTGTGCAGCTTAGCCGGTTATAGATATAGTTTCCTTGGAATAAACTAGCGAAAACGTATGAAGATTGTGCAGCTTAGCCGGTTATAGATATAGTTTCTTTGGAATAAACTAGCGAAAACGTATAAAGATTGTGCAGCTTAGCTAGTTATAGATATAGTTTCTTTGGAATAAACTAGCGAAAACGTATGAAGATTGTGCAGCTTAGCCGGTTATAGATTTAGTTTCTTTGGAATAAACTAGCGAAAACGTATGAAGATTGTGCAGCTTAGCCGGTTATAGATATAGTTCCTTTGGAATAAACTAGCGAAAACGTATGAAGATTGTGCAGCTTAGCCGGTTATAGATATAGTTTCCTTGGAATAAACTAGCGAAAACGTATGAAGATTGTGCAGCTTAGCCGGTTATAGATATAGTTTCCTTGGAATAAACTAGCGAAAACGTATGAAGATTGTGCAGCTTAGCCGGTTATAGATATAGTTTCTTTGGAATAAACTAGCGAAAACGTATAAAGATTGTGCAGCTTAGCTAGTTATAGATATAGTTTCTTTGGAATAAACTAGCGAAAACGTATGAAGATTGTGCAGCTTAGCCGGTTATAGATTTAGTTTATTTGGAATAAACTAGCGAAAACGTATGAAGATTGTGCAGCTTAGCCGGTTATAGATTTAGTTTCTTTGGAATAAACTAGCAAAAACGTATGAAGATTGTGCAGCTTAGCCGGTTATAGATATAGTTTCTTTGGAATAAACTAGCGAAAACGTATGAAGATTGTGCAGCTTAGCCGGTTATAGATATAGTTTCTTTGGAATAAACTAGCGAAAACGTATGAAGATTGTGCAGTTTAGCCAGTTATAAATATAGTTTCTTTAGAATAAACTAGCGAAAACGTATGAAGATTGTGCAGCTTAGCCGGTTATAGATATAGTTTCTTTGGAATAAACTAGCGAAAACGTATGAAGATTGTGCAGCTTAGCCGGTTATAGATATAGTTTCTTTGGAATAAACTAGGGAAAACGTATGAAGATTGTGCAGCTTAGCCGGTTATAGATATAGTTCCTTTGGAATAAACTAGCAAAAATGTATGAAGATTGTGCAGCTTAGCCAGTTATAGATATAGTTTCTTTGGAATAAACTAGCGAAAACGTATGAAGATTGTGCAGCTTAGCCGGTTATAGATTTAGTTTCTTTGGAATAAACTAGCAAAAACGTATGAAGATTGTCCAGCTTAGCCGGTTATTGATATAGTTTCTTTGGAATAAACTAGCGAAAACGTATGAAGATTGTGCAGCTTAGCCGGTTATAGATATAGTTCCGTTGGAATAAACTAGCGAAAACATATGAAGATTGTGCAGCTTAGCCGGTTATAGATATAGTTTCTTTGGAATAAACTAGCGAAAACGTATAAAAGGTTGTGCAGCTTAGCCGGTTATAGATATAGTTTCTTTGGAATAAACTAGCGAAAACGTATGAAGATTGTGCAGTTTAGCCAGTTATAAATATAGTTTCTTTAGAATAAACTAGCGAAAACGTATGACGATTGTGCAGCTTAGCCAGTTATAGATATAGTTCCTTTGGAATAAACTAGCGAAAACATATGAAGATTGTGCAGCTTAGCCAGTTATAGGTATAGTTTCTTTGGAATAAACTAGCGAAAACGTATGAAGATTGTGCAGCTTAGCCGGTTATAGATTTAGTTTCTTTGGAATAAACTAGCGAAAACGTATGAAGATTGTGCAGCTTAGCCGGTTATAGATATAGTTCCTTTGGAATAAACTAGCAAAAACGTATGAAGATTGTGCAGCTTAGCCAGTTTTAGATATAGTTTCTTTGGAATAAACTAGCGAAAACGTATGAAGATTGTGCAGCTTAGCCGGTTATAGATATAGTTTCTTTGGAATAAACTAGCGAAAACGTATGAAGATTGTGCAGCTTAGCCGGTTATAGATTTAGTTTCTTTGGAATAAACTAGCGAAAACGTATGAAGATTGTGCAGCTTAGCCGGTTATAGATATAGTTCCTTTGGAATAAACTAGCAAAAACGTATGAAGATTGTGCAGCTTAGCCGGTTATAGATATAGTTTCTTTGGAATAAACTAGCGAAAACGTATGAAGATTGTGCAGCTTAGCCGGTTATAGATATAGTTTCTTTGGAATAAACTAGCGAAAACGTATGAAGATTGTGCAGCTTAGCCGGTTATAGATATAGTTTCCTTGGAATAAACTAGCGAAAACGTATGAAGATTGTGCAGCTTAGCCGGTTATAGATATAGTTTCTTTGGAATAAACTAGCGAAAACGTATGAAGATTGTGCAGCTTAGCCGGTTATAGATATAGTTTCTTTGGAATAAACTAGCGAAAACGTATAAAGATTGTGCAGCTTAGCCGGTTATAGATATAGTTTCTTTGGAATAAACTAGCGAAAACGTATGAAGATTGTGCAGCTTAGCCGGTTATAGATATAGTTTCTTTGGAATAAACTAGCGAAAACGTATGAAGATTGTGCAGCTTAGCCGGTTATAGATATAGTTTCTTTGGAATAAACTAGCGAAAACGTATGAAGATTGTGCAGCTTAGCCGGTTATAGATATAGTTTCTTTGGAATAAACTAGCGAAAACGTATGAAGATTGTGCAGCTTAGCCAGTTATAGATATAGTTTCTTTGGAATAAACTAGCGAAAACGTATGAAGATTGTGCAGTTTAGCCAGTTATAAATATAGTTTCTTTAGAATAAACTAGCGAAAACGTATGAAGATTGTGCAGCTTTGCCAGTTATAGATATAGTTTCTTTGGAATAAACTAGCGAAAACGTATGAAGATTGTGCAGCTAAGCCAGTTATAAATATAGTTTCTTTAGAATAAACTAGCGAAAACGTATGAAGATTGTGCAGCTTAGCCAGTTATAGATATAGTTTTTTTTTTTTTTTTTTAACATTTCTTATTGTCTGTTTCACTTACTTCTTTATTGCTTGTTATTATTTTTTTAATTGCTTATAGTAAGAAGACATATTTGTCAGTAAAACAGGATAAGTAATATTACATACAAGTTTTTATTGTTACAAATACAGCTTTCCTTTGTGGATTTCGTTTTATACAACGATTTCTTATCTCTTTAGAATTCTGTTGTACCTTCCCTCATGTGCTCTGTCCTTACGTTTCTATGTTTATATGTATCACGTGAAAATAAACAGAATTGGTTATTGTTTCCATGTAAGGGGAATAAACTATTGGACATTGTTGGAGCACCCTAGGAAGCCGTGACCGCCCTTCTTACAAATACCCAGGGATTTTGAGATTTGTGAGTGAGTTCCACATGACTTGGAGAGGTAAACCCTCACATATGAAAGGCAGTCTGCTTATTCCCTTATGCTTCCCTCGACTTGGAATGCAAGGTCCAAGCTGAAGCCAGTCCATCCCGCTGTGATAAACTGCAGGGATTTCTTGCAAAGCCGACTTGACAAATTCGAAATATTATGGCAAGGTTCCCGTGTTTGGAATAGTAAATAATAAAAATGTTTCACTTTGTTGTGTTTGATTTTGATTTATAGCTTCATACTTTGTCTATAACCATTATTTTTATACTTGGGTAGATTTTTTTGGTCAATAAAATTGTCTAAAAATATGGAAACGTTTACTGGGATAAGAATGTGCATTGATAATAGACCAATATATTATAATTTCCTTCTAATTATATAAAATAACATATTTTTGATTGGGTGTTTTATTCTTAAATCTATAACTTTATAACATTTTTTTTTTTTTTTTTTTTTTTTTTTTACGGCGCATCTACATCTAGGTCATTAGCGCCGACATCCAGTGTGCAGCGAGTAATTTTACCAGCGAGCCGTGGGATTATAAAATTCCTGCCGGAGGTTGGGAATCGAACCCACCATCTCCCGCTTATGAATCCAAGGCGCTAGCCATTAGACCACGGGAGACCCCTATAACTTTATAATAAAACATCTTTACGTGGCTTCGTCTGCGGAAGTTTCTCTCAGATTCAGTCCGTAATTAGTATTTTATGTGGCCCTGAAGAGGAATCAAGGGGAAGTGACACATATACAGCGAAATAAAACGGTATGAAAGAGTAACGTGTAATTAATGAAATTTGAGAATCACCTCGCTGTTGTGGAGCTCCGTGAATAAATAATATCTATATATGAAATATGTGAAATATCGAGCCACCATCTTCTATTATAAAATGTCAAAAGTTCAAAAATTACACAATTTCCTTTACAAAAAATATCTCAAAAAAATATATTATTCATTGGAAATATTCATTCGATTCCCCAGGCAAAAATATCTAAAAGAAGTTTATCAACTCTATGCCGTAAACCTTTGTTTTCATATGACAGAAACGAAACAGCGTTCTGCTGGTTATTGCGACGTGGATTCTGCAATTTACTGAACTTGAAATTTTGTTCGAGAGCAATTGTGAATTTTCATGACAATTGGACTCATTTCATGCATAAAAGGGAACGTCCAAGAAAAAAAAGAATATATATATATATATATATATATATATATATATATATATATATATATATATAAGGATGGAATCGGATGGAAAATCGGAATTTGTACTGCTCACTGACACACTCACTCACTCATCAAAATTATTGGGCACTTCCCGAAAAGGTAGAGACTTGAATTTTTGGAGGAATATAGGCATTAGGGTGTTATTAAAGGCAAAATCCTGAATAGTTGTGTTTGACTCCGCTCCCAATATTTTTTAGAGGGGCCTGGAACTTGGCATTTTTTTCCATTATTAGTAGCTTAGAGAAATAAAATATGGGGGAGGGAGGAACCGCGCTAAAAGAGAACATAAAACATAATTTAGCAGATTTGTGTATACTATCAAGAACAAGTTAACGGCCATAGCCCTTGAATGCACCGGCTCCCGTAGATTACCGAAGTTAAGCAACGTCGGGTGGCCAGTACCTGAATGTGGGACCGACGACATGCTGAAGGCATTATAAAAAAGGGTGGTAACCTGTAGATAGCCCGGCGTTAATAGCCCTAATGTTGGTTCGCCATTAAACACAAAAAGCAAATAATTTATTTACAGCAGTGATATCCACATCACTATGACTATATTTAATTGACTTAACAACATAAAAATTGGTTGGGTCTGGGATTTCGCACATTTCTGTGATCTCCCATTATTGCCTATCTAAAATTATTTACTTAAAAGGTTATTAATTGCGTATTAATTAAATTAATATACAATTAATAACCTTTAAATGAGAAATTAATAATTAAATTTATAAGTAAAAGAGTAACCTCTGTTTAAGTCAAACTGTCAGATACAGAACTTGCTAACCGATTCTCAAATACATCTTATAAAATTATAAATGAACTTGTTCAATCCCTTTACAAACAATTACTTCGGGTAGACGTCACTCATTTCATTAGTCATTGTTGACTTTGAAGTCTCAGAGACCTTCTTCGGTATGCTTTAGACACGCCGACACCCACTTTATTTATGTATCAAGGGGTTAAAACGTCATACATCTTCATAATAACATTCTTGCCCTTATGACCTTATAAATCCTTATGACGATAATTTTTAATTAAACATGTAATAATTATAATTTTTAATTTAACTTATAATTTTTTTCGACAAATTAATTATACTTTTTTGAATATATTACGCTACAAAGTCCTTTGTTTTTTTTTTCTAAACGAGATCTTTTTAATTTTCTTAAAATTATAACAGCATTCCTAATAGAATATGAAATTATATACTTAAATCCTATTTGGGGCAACCACCATTTCCTATCTTCAGATAAATATTACCCTGTATCGTATGTATGAAGTTTTGGCCCAAATAGTTGAATTAGCGTATAATGATATTATAAAGCCCAGTAACAATTTGGGAACGGGCTTGACCGTAAAACGGCAGATTCTGGCAGTAAATCTTATTTAAGCGTGTCACTTTTTCTAAAAAATTATCATTTTCAAATTAAGACCCTAATGGAGTATACCGTCCTATATTTCACGTTGAATAAAAAAAAAAATAACTCAAAGAAACATTACAAATGACAAGCTCTCAAACAAAAATTCCCTTAAGAAAAGTTTATTTTCCGTGATGAGCGCATTAGGTAGCAGGAGCTACCGAAAGCGCTCAGCACGGAAAATAAACTTTTGTGAAGGAACGGGACGTTTTTCATTTAACTAAAGATCTTCCTTCTCTGCCAGCAACCTCAAAGTACTTTGAAAATTCCCTTACGTCATGTCTAATAAACAAACAAACATACATCAAGGCTGTACAAAAAAAAAAAAAAAAGATATTACACTATTATAGCAAAATTCACAGACGCAAATGACAAAAAATAAACCCGACTCCCAAGAACTGCGTCATCTTAGCGCATTTTCGTCCTTACCTCTACTGCCATTATAAAGGGAAAGTTGCAGTTAAAGGTAAGTTTTGATCTTTCGTGAAAATATAAAATTATTTTAGACGCCACAAGAGGAACTTCACAGCATCCTCACCAGAAATAACATCTTCTTTCTCAACGATTACTATAGCAAAACGCTAATCCAATATTCCCCCCCCCCCCCCATTTTCTTACTCTGCAAAGCTCGTTATTCTCTTAAATAGACTTAAAAAAAGAATTAAACGTCGGAAACAGAGACAAACCCCTGTACTAAACAACACAAATAATCACTTTCGAGGTTTTAAGTACATATTCATCCGATTAACATCGCCCGATCGGAAATTACTTGAGAATCTTTTGTCTAGAAAGTGTAGTAAGCTTGCGAATGGTCACCATCCAATTACCACAATTTTCAAACAGTTTTTGAGATATTAAGTGAAATAGGGGTCTCCCCGTGGTCTAGTGGCTAATGCCTTAGATTCATAAGGGGGAGATGGTGGGTTCGATCCCCACCGGCGCGCCGGTGGCAGGAATTTACTCATCTCACGGCTCGTTGAGAAAATTCCTCGCTGCAACCTGGATGTCGGCGCTAAAAAAAATAGTCGAAGATCCAAAAACTTTTCAACTCTAAAAACATTTTTTCCCCAATACTTTTGAAGTCCAAACGTAGACAAAATTGAAACATCATTCTTAAATTTCAAAGATGTAGAATGTATTTAATTTCAACTGAAACCCCTATTACTCAAAATTTAGTACGAAACCTAGTATTTTCGAAAAGGTTACAGATATTGCTTTATGTTATAAGAACATTCCCCTAGTTTTTTTTTATTGGTTTTTATTTTTGTAATTCGCCAGGCCTAAAAAATTATTTTTTTATTTATTATTACAAGACGACACAAACTAAATATTCAACGCGACATGAACAATTTGTTATAAACGCAATATTCTCCTGCTTACATAAGAGTAAACTATACAATCTCATTTGAAGACATCTTCTGAATAGCCATTGGCTTTCTGGCATATTACAGACATTTTCATACCCTTGTTTATTAAGTGAATCAAAAATTAAACTTCTTATTACAATGCTGGTTTATTACACAATAAACTATACAATCTCATTTGAAGACATCTTCTGAATAGCTATTGGCTTTCTGGCATATTACAGACATTTTCATACCCTTGTTTAATAAGTGAATCAAAAATTAAACTTCTTATTACAATGCTGGTTTATTACACAATAAACTATACAATCTCATTTGAAGACATCTTCTGAATAGCCATTGGCTTTCTGGCATATTACAGACATTTTCATACCCTTGTTTATTAAGTGAATCAAAAATTAAACTTCTTATTACAATGATGGTTTATTACACAATAAACTATACAATCTCATTTGAAGACATCTTCTGAATAGCCATTGGCTTTCTGGCATATTACAGACATTTTCATACCCTTGTTTAATAAGTGAATCAAAAATTAAACTTCTTATTACAATGCTGGTTTATTACACAATAAACTATACAATCTCATTTGAAGACATCTTCTGAATAGCCATTGGCTTCCTGGCATATTACAGACATTTTCATACCCTTGTTTATTAAGTGAATCAAAAATTAAACTTCTTATTACAATGATGGTTTATTACACAATAAACTATACAATCTCATTTGAAGACATCTTCTGAATAGCCATTGGCTTCCTCACATATTACAGACATTTTCATACCCTTGTTTAATAAGTGAATCAAAAATTAAACTTCTTATTACAATGCTGGTTTATTACACAATAAACTATACAATCTCATTTGAAGACATCTTCTGAATAGCCATTGGCTTTCTGGCATATTACAGACATTTTCATACCCTTGTTTTATCAATGTCCCGGAAAAGGCTGTAAGATGTAAAAAGTAATGAATTCATGTTTATAAGAATCTTTTTTAAATCGGTTACTTTACTACAATCAACATTTTTACTACTGCTCACAGTGTCAAAGATATGAGAAGTAATCTAACTGTAAAACGCTGGAACTACCTGCACATCGCTGCCAGCTGCCAGACACTTCTATTTGGCTGAGAGATTGTTTTAAGAAAATCAAGTAGCAAAAAAGTTCCGTTCTTATTTTTAAGATTTGGGTAGACTAACAGTTTAGGATTCCCCCTTCCCGTTAGTTGCTAGGCTTAAAACTCACCAACCATTTTGCTTATAATTTGTACTCTTTTTATCCCCCCCCCCTGGTATGCCCATCCCATATTAATGTGTCTCGGTTTAACTCTCCAAAAATATGGCAAGCCTATCTGACGGGGACAGGCAGAAAAGAAACGCAATTAAAACTCTATGAGGGACAGTTAATTTCTAATAATTCAAGGTCTGCCATCATAGTTGAAATTAACCTCAATTAGAAATAAATCTATGAGATAGGTAATGTAAGGTAACAGCTGTTCTTTATCGTCCTAGCAACGCAGGCTGCCTAGGCTTGCCTTCTCTAACCAACTCAAACTTTAAACCCCCCTAAAAATGCTTAAAAATACGAATATCAAAAAATCCTTTCTTAGCGAGCGCCTACGTTATATAGGGAGTGTCCATGCAAAATTTCAAAATTTTCTGTCGAGCGGTTTGGGCTGGGCGTTGATAGATGAGTGAGTGAGTGAGTGGCATTTGACAAATATATAGTAGATTGGAGACCCGTGAGGGTTAAGGAGTGAGCTCTTAACACTCCAACGCCAAAGGTCGTGGGTTCGATTCCCACTAGGGGCGGTGGCTTTTCTTTCGAAAAAAGAAAAGGCATCACCCCTATCCTGGCTAGAAAAGGGTGGTAACCTATAGATAACCCGTCCTAAAATTCGTAGTTAATAATAAATGGACGTTAAAATTTAAATAAATATTTCTAATTGAGGTTAATTTCAACTATGATGGCAGACCTTGAATTACTAGAAATTAGCTGTCCCTCATAGAGTTTTAAATGCGTTTCTTTTTTGCCTGTCCCCGTCAGATAGGCTTGCCATATTTTTGGAGAGTTCAACCGCGACACATTAATATGGGATGGGCATACCTGGGGGGGGGGGGTCGGGAATAAAAACAGTACAAATTATAAGCAAAATTGTGATTTTGAATGGACACTCCCTATGTAACGTAGGCACTCACTAAGAAAGGATTTTTTAATATTCGAATTTTTAGAGGGGTTTAAAGTTTGAGTTGGTTAGAACATGCAAGCCTAGGCAGCAAGCGTTGCTAGGACGATAAAGAACAGCTGCTACCGTACATTATCTATTTCATAGTATTATTTTTAATTGAGGTTAGTTTCAACTATGATGGCAGTCCTTGAATTACTAGAAATAAAATGTGATTTTGTCCCTCATAGAGTTTACGTTCTGGTCCTTCCGCGGTTAATATCCCGAACCACTTCACACAAAATTTGAAATTTTGCACGGACAATCCGTTTAGAATGTAAACACTCGCAAAGAAAGTTTTTTTTTTTTTATATTCAAATGTTTAAGTACTTTTAGGGGGGGGCTTGAATTATTAAGAAGGTCCTCATCGGCTCAAAAATTGTCCGATTTTGATTACATTTGGTACAAAAATCTTTCTTCTCATTTGAAAGGTTCAATAACCAGCTGAATCCGTTTACTGGAACATGGTTTTGGCATGATGTGCGTGAATAAACCGGAACGCTTACATTTTCGAGTCCATATGTTTGCATGTATTTGTTGTATAGGTTCATTAACGTAGGAAAACGAATGAAACCATTTTCAAGCGATTTTTGCCACCTTTTACGAGACTAATTGCTAGAAATACTTTTCCAAACTAATTTTCTGTTTGGGTATTCAGAAACGATGATTGGTTCACTTGAAACTTGTACCAGGTATTTGACATTCATCTAATCTAAGATTCTTATACTTTGGAATCGTTTGGAGGTAGGAAGTATTTAGAAAAAAATTGTATTAATGGTATGCAACGTTTTCGGATCTCAGTATATGTTCTAAAATATCTCGAAAACGCTGGGAAATCGTAGCGGCTATTTGAAGGGTTACTAAATTATCCACAAAGACGATTCTGTTGTAATGTTCGGTGGGGCTATGACTATCGAGGAGATAATTGCTTAAAACTTTAAAGTTGTTAGTTTTATTCGTTTCAACGTGTATTTGTCTCTGTTTACCTAACTTTTTAAGTAGTTGTTGTTATTTTTTTTACTACCCAACGGGAACAAGCACGGTTACCTCCACATGGTGTTTCCTGGGTAATTCTAATGTCCATGCAATAATAAGCTGTACAAAATGATGTAGCAGCGTTAATTTTGATCATACCTTATTTTACGCAATATAAACCTTCTTATCGGCCTTGGTGAAGCACGGGTATTCAGCTAGTATATATATATATATATATATATATATATATATATATATATAAAGTCGATTTATCATGGTCCAATGGTAGCTTACGGGTATCAATGGGAGAGAATCTGAGGCACTCCTGAGGCATTGAAAGAGGCGTCAGGCAGGGAGGTAGTCTAAGTCCCGTCTTTAATTATATTTATGGATGAGATCCATAAAATATGCAAGCCCCGAGCCGTAAGGACAGCCATTGCAAAATGTACACCATTTTGTTGTAACATGGAACCATTCTTTTGTAATGCTTTTATCTAATAGAATTGTAAGAAGGGCTACGACGAAAAGTCGAGATTTGTCAACATCTTTAAAAGCAACGTCTTAGTTCTGTCCCAAGAAGAACAAGGAGACGATCATTTGATCTGCAATCGGGAGGAATTAGAGGTATTGCCGGAGTGCACCTACTAAGGGATCGCAATGAGATCTGGCAATATTCACCCAGAACTATCTCACAGATTTTTAAAAGCAAATCAAATTTATCTCAATATCTTTAATAATATAATAGGCCACTGGGAAGAAAGTTTGGTGACTAAAAGGTACACATGCAAATCTGTCTTTAACCGGATCCTGACTTATCGGGAACGAATATTGTGTAATGTTTGATATTCGAACCAGCCACTTTATTGCCGCAAAATGAACTTTTTTGAGGAGAGAGGATGGCAAAATGAGAAGAGATTGTGTCAGAAACGAATAAATAGGAGAATAGTTCGAGGTGACAGAACTAAGCAAATAATTCAGGAATGCTAGGTCTGAGGTATGAGCGTGGTAATGCAACTCCAGTGTGACGGCTTTTTTGTCCACTTGTTGCCTAAAATTACCAGTAACACTCAACCTATGGGCCACCTAGGGTATTTTCCTGTTATCGCTCACAGTATATCGGTAGAATAAAACACGGAAAAAAATGTTTCACTTTAAAATACTGTCATGTTAGAGAGAAATTTCCTTCTGTTCATTATCTAACGGATTATGTTTGCCTCAGTTCAAAATTTGATAAGCTTTTCATCCAAAACCTGAGACAATAAATGATTAATATTTTTTATCCTTACATCGACATAAATTTTGCATCGTTCATTTCAATGCTAGGTTGTATTCATTTAAAGAAATATAGAAATTAAAATATTATTATTTTTTTATGGAATTAAAATATCAAGCGTAAAACGGATTAAAGACTGTCATTAAATACATCATTTTTATGTTGAGTAACATAAAAATGATCCCTATAACCAAATTTTTAAGGAATCGATTGCATTTAATTGCATAACTGAATAAAGTTGTGTTTAGAGCGGTATTAAGAAGAGAAAGAGAGTGAAACCTAAGAGAATAAGGCTTCATATTTTCATCGAGCTAATGGAATAACATCAACTCAATACCACAGCCCTCAGCTAACGAGGAAAATATGACTCCATAATCTATTTCTTCCCTGGACTCCTCAACAACAACAACAACAACTGTTCAGCCTTCATTGTACTAGGAGTATTATGAAAACCAACCCAATATGACCCTGATGTATTTTCATCCTGCGAAATAATTACTTCAAGACTTTTAGCTATTTGATAATGAATTAATCTTATATTATTCTGAAACCATCTATTGAGGTCACACTCATGACTGGTTGTCCTATCTCCTCCAAAATTGACCTACAAGATACGATATATCGTCCCTACCATGTCGAACTATCGAATATGAATATCGGAGCAAACTAATGACAGAACATATTCGATACATTGACGAAGTAATATATTCAAAAAATGGTCTTATTCGATACTTTATCTAATCCATTTTCGGCTATTCTAAAGTAGTTCGAGTTGCGACAATCCGTATCGTCCACAATACAAAAGCAAAGTATCGAATCTGGAAAACATGCCCATATCGAAAAGGGAACTTTTTGAATTTTGGATCCGTACAAAGACCACACAGAAAAATACCCAGGAAGTAATAAAATACGTACACCAACAATTTGGTTTACCAGAGAGGAAGGAAAAGTGAAAAACAAAAGTAGAGACATTTTTAAGCCATTTACGTGATAAGAAGCAAATTGCAAACCGAACAAAAGGTGTTATTCAATGACTAGATGCCAGTTTGGATTACGATACACAATCAGATGTAGAAGATTTAAGTGCATCTGCCAGTAGTGGGGGACTGCATTTCAGCGATCCGTATATTTGTAGTATGAGTGAAGAAATAAGGAGAGATTCATTCCTTTCCAAATGAAATAATTATTATTTTGAATGGACCGTTACTTGACCAAGAATGATTAATTAGTTTTGGTAACTTAATTTTGATTATATATATATACAGGGGGTCCAAAATAAGACGGCTGATACTAATTTTGCGGCCAAACGGTTGGTCTGAGAACAAAATGTCAGAGGTCAAAGATGTAGAGCTTGACCTAAGCTTTCTAAATGTAGCTAAAGCTCAAATGTAGTAAACAATGAAATACGTCTTCAATATTCGATAGTCCCCCACTACTGGCAGATGCACTTAAATCTTCTACATCTGATTGTGTATCGTAATCCAAACTGGCATCTAGTCATTGAATAACACCTTTTGTTCGGTTTGTTATTTGCTTCTTATCACGTAAATGGCTTAAAAATGTCTCTACTTTTGTTTTTCACTTTTCCTTCCTCTCTGGTAAACCAAATTGTTGGTGTACGTATTTTATTACTTCCTGGGTATTTTTCTGTGTGGTCATTGTACGATCCAAAATTCAAAAAGTTCCCTTTTCGATATGGGCATGTTTTCTGAACATCAGTTATCATTATTAAATAGGCAGATTCTGGCAGGTAATTCTTGCATTTCTATGTCAATACTTAATGGACAAATAAGGGAAAATTAAAACTAAGCTGGAAGAGGCCGGACAGAAGAAGTTCTGTCACATAATAACTTACCAATAAGGGTATTACAAATCGCATCTCGTAAAGCAAGAATTATTGGTAATTTGTTATGATAAATAATGGATGAGGATCATATTTACCTTTCTGAAATAGGAAATAAATTTTTAGTGCTGACAAATAATTTTTTAAACTGCGGTATTCATTCAAAGTCGGAGTAATGAACTTTGCGGAATGACATACGCTAATATAAATAATCCGTAATCCCTAAATGTTGACGTATTTGAGCCGAATTATTCCTTTTTTTTTTTTTTTTTTTTTTTTTGTAATCTATATACTATCTAGAAAAATACTGCAAGGTCCAGTTAGGGGATTGTTTTCATGGATTTTTCGAATTTTGCCCAGCTAGATCGGTTAAAAATACCACTGTGCGCTGGTTAGAATGAGAGGATCGGCCATATTTTTTTCAGAAAGTTGAGGAAAAAATACCTCAAAGTCATGCATCACACATTCATAACCGACCTCTGTGAGTGCCTACAAAAAATCGTTTTAATTTAAAACAATAAAATTTGAATCGCACGAAACTCATTTGATTTTAAAGATATCGAAGTGCGATTTGCGGCAAAGGTTTTGTTTCTTAATTCCCTTCAAAATGATGTGGATAATAATAGGGGTCATCTGCAAACCTCAACATTTCATCTAGCGCTGAGTGCACATGTGCAGTCAACATGTTAAATGGTTGACATATTTAGAAAGCTTAAGTCAAGCCCTACAACTTTTAACTCTGACATTTTTTTCTCAGACCAACCGTTTGGCCGCAAAATTAGTTTGAGCCGTCTTATTTGGGACACCATGTATATATATATATATATATATATATATATTACGGTGCATCGTCATCTAGACCATTAGCGCCGAATTTTTGTTCTATTGTTGTTTTTTTCAATTATTATTATTATTTGTTCCAATACCTCGTTTTTAAGGTTTTTGTTGTTGTTGCATTTGGAAAATTTAAATAATTTCTAACAGGGGTCTCCCGTGGTCTAATGGTTAGCGCATTGGATTCATAAGCGGGAGATGGTGGGTTCGATCCCCACCTCCGGCAGGAATTTTCTCATCTCATGGCTCGTTGGGAAAATTCCTCGCTGCGCCCTGGATGTCGGCGCTAATGACCTGGAAGTAGATGCGCCGTTAAAAAAAAAAAAAAAAAAAAAAAAAAAAAAAAAAAAAAAAAAAAAAAAATTCTAACAATAGCATATTACCAATAAAAAATAAATTTAAAAATTTTTAATTCGATTAGATGGTTTTGGATAACATTTAAAACATATTAAAAAACGGCTTTTTCTTTGCTGAAAAAGACTGGAAACAACGGTAAGACTTTGTTTTCGACCCCTAAAATGGGGTATATTTGTGATCAGCAAGCCATTTCCACTAAGAATCCATGACAAAACAATTTTGTCTAGCAAGATCAGTTAAAAATACCATTGAGCAGCGACTGGTAAATGCCAACGGGCTAGTGTTTACTAGCCGGAATCTGAAGTTCAACCGGTTTTAGCGCTGCCTACCATCCGCTGAAAGTCACGAACACTGAAATTTAGTTATGAGAAACTCTAAAGAGATAGGCCAAAGATTTGACACTTTCTTCAATGGGTAAGAACCGTAAATTAATTTCTAGTTTTGTTTTAGTTGGAATCGTCTGGCAGAATTTGGTGTCTTTTTTCTAAATATACAGTGTCACAAACTCCAACAACTCTTTAAATTTAGGAACTGATATTCTTAAAATTTTCGCATAAGATGATGGAGCTTCCAATTCTACTTCCTTAGAAAGTCTTGCTGATGCCGCCAGATCGTTTCTTCTTAATATCGAGGATCTAACCCACCATCGCATTTTCTTCCGCTTATACTTCTGCTCACACAGCTCTCTATCTTCAACATTTACAGTCGTCACGACTCACACCAATAGATAGCAACTGTACTAGTGACTGTTTATGTGAATCCTACAGATCCGCTGGCTGATGGAGATATTTATCATTGTGTGATAAGTAGCAGCTGCAAATCAGCATAGTGTGACCGCGGCATTGTGCACTCTGCACTTATCCATGAACATCCAAACGTTTTTATCCCCCTCAATATGGCATTAAGTGCTGAATAAAGGTGCATAAGAGCCTGCCGAACCGTTCGGAATTAATTTTTCTGAAAATTGACGTTTTTACTTAGCCGTATCCCTAACATTCCTTGACTTCCTTGACTAGCTTTCTATAGACATTATTCAAATCTTTCGTGGGGTAGTCCATGTAGCAGATGGTGTTTTATTCAAGTAGGCTGTCAACCTACCGTTTCTTTTTTGCTTCTGAAAGGTCACCAAAAATGCGTAAAACCTCCCAATAAGACTAAGCAGCCTTTACATTTTTTTAAATTACTTTACCATCCACTTAAGGAATAAGAACATTGATAAATATACATTATGTATCATACAACTGTTTGAAGTATCGGTTTTTCGAAGGAATATGTTCTACGCCGTTTCAAGCCTTAATGATAAAACAATGTACAATTTCATATAATACCCACTAGTTCAGACTTGACTAAGCACAATTTGCAGAAAATACAACGATTCAGAGAGAGAGGCAGGGATATTGAGTAAGAACTTGTATGACGTAACTCATTATAAAATTCATTAATAGGTAAACTGAGCGTATCAACTACGAAGGCCGATAATTAAGTTCATTTATACTCGCTGCTTTTATAGAGAATAAAGGGAGACGGAAAGCTGTCTCATTGTCATGGTGCTTCATCAAGGCACGTCAATTCTATAGCACATTTCATTATGAAAGGCTCATTAATGTACTGTAAACCAAAAATAATTAATTTCCAGAATTAATTAAATGAAAATACACTAATATTTGGTTGGATGAAAAATGGCAAATACTCTCAGCGTTCTTTTGACTAATAAATCCAATTTTATTTTTAAAAATGAATGTTTCCTTGCGAATATTTAGTTTGAATCAATTTATTTTTCTTTTTTTCAGAATTCCCAAACCAATCCAATTGAACTAAACATCAAACTGTTTAATTTTATAGAACAGAATATATATGCATATATATATTGAAAAGTATCCTATGCATGTTAATTCAGATGAACTTCTTGAAGAAAACGGAGTGCCCCAGGGCTGTGTTGAATACCATATTTTTCGATATAGCTATCGATTCCGTTGGATGGTTTATTCTAGAAGGAATATTGTATATGCGTCGACAGTATGATCACTATTTATAATTTCGTAGTGAATTTATCAATCTGAAAAGAAGTAAAACACAATAACAGCCTATGGTACTTGTGACCTCTGCAGTCAGTGGACCAAAACAAACACAACCTTCTGACTATTGATATACTCCTGCACTGCAGTGGATTCTAATGATCTTTTCGTGAATGAGCATTTATGGTTTATTGTAATGTATGCACGGGTTATAGATTCTAATACATTAAATTTAATACTTCCTTATCTCCAAAAGAAACCAATACTACCCAAAAATATACAAACTAAAAATTAGTTGTATTAATGCTTCTCATAAACAGTTACGGATATCGCTTTTAAAATGATGTTTTTTGTTTTTGTTTTTGTTTTCCTACATTACTGAACGTTTGAAATGAGTATTGAACTCAAAAACGTGAATTTCAAAAGCCACGTTCCATTTCACGGATTGTGCTTATTAACAAACTTGACTTTTCAAATTTTACAAAGATTTTTGTACAGAATTTCATAAAAATCTATATATATACAATTTTAAAACCACCATTGTTTTCGAGATTTATGGGTTTTGAAACGTGAAATTGTATTGCGTCATGTGTTCAATCACATAAGCGGGTTTCCTCCGTATAGATGGGGGGCACGCTAAAATACACTATACGAAATAATTATTGATCAGTTTTATCCCTGTTAAAATAATTTTAGTTGATTTTATTTATTTTTTCAATTTTAATTTTCTGCTTTCCCCAATATTAATTATAAGTGAAAATCATCTCTTTGTTGTGGAGCTCAATATTGGTAGTCCTTGATAAAACATAACAACAAAAGCAAGAAACGAATGTACCTAACTTATGACAAACCAAGCTTTATGTTCGCTCATTACTTTATGAGAAATTTTCATATTCTCCTCTTCTATTTTTTATTACTAACTATCCTAGGGTCTCCCCATGGTGTAGTGGCTAACGCTTTAGATTCATATGCGAGAGATGGTGGGTCCGATTCCCACCGGGTGCAGGAGTTTTCTCATATCACGGCTCGTTGCGAATATTCCTCACTGCACCCTGGATGTCGGCGCTAATGGCTTAGACGTCGATCCGCCGTAAAAAAGAAAAACAACAACAACACATACAACAAACAACAATACCTACACCCTAAACCTCCAAGGCCAATTTGGTTGAACATTCTGTTCACCGCAGAAACACCTCTAGAAAACATCAGACGCTGTTTTATTTTATATCCTGCATAGTTAGCGAGAGAGGGGATTCTACACGCTTTATATCCTGCATAGTTAGCGAGAGAGGGGATTCTACTCGCTTTATATCCTGCATAGTTAGCGAGATTCTACTCGCTTTATATCCTGCATAGTTAGCGAGAGAGGGGATTCTACACGCTTTATATCCTGCATAGTTAGCGAGAGAGGGGATTCTACTCGCTTTATATCCTGCATAGTTAGCGAGATTCTACTCGCTTTATATCCTGCATAGTTAGCGAGAGAGGGGATTCTACTCGCTTTATATTCTGCATAGTTAGCGAGAGAGGGGATTCTACTCGCTTTATATCCTGCATAGTTAGCGAGAGAGGGGATTCTACTCGCTTTATATCCTGCATAGTTAGCGAGAGAGGGGATTTTACTCGCTTTATATCCTGCATAGTTAGCGAGAGAGGGGATTCTACACGCTTTATATCCTGCATAGTTAGCGAGAGAGGGGATTCTACTCGCTTTATATCCTGCATAGTTAGCGAGATTCTACTCGCTTTATATCCTGCATAGTTAGCGAGAGAGGGGATTCTACTCGCTTTATATCCTGCATAGTTAGCGAGAGAGGGGATTCTACTCGCTTTATATTCTGCATAGTTAGCGAGAGAGGGGATTCTACTCGCTTTATATTCTGCATAGTTAGCGAGAGAGGGGATTCTACTCGCTTTATATCCTGCATAGTTAGCGAGAGAGGGGATTCTACACGCTTTATATCCTGCATAGTTAGCGAGAGAGGGGATTCTACTCGCTTTATATCCTGCATAGTTAGCGAGATTCTACTCGCTTTATATCCTGCATAGTTAGCGAGAGAGGGGATTCTACTCGCTTTATATTCTGCATAGTTAGCGAGAGAGGGGATTCTACTCGCTTTATATCCTGCATAGTTAGCGAGAGAGGGGATTCTACTCGCTTTATATTCTGCATAGTTAGCGAGAGGGGGGATTTTACTCGCTTTATATCCTGCATAGTTAGCGAGAGAGGGGATTCTACTCGCTTCATATTCTGCATAGTTAGCGAGTGAGGGGATTCTACTCGCTTTATATTCTGCATAGTTAGCGAGTGAGGGGATTCTACTCGCTTTATATTCTGCATAGTTAGCGAGAGAGGGGATTCTACTCGCTTTATATTCTGCATAGTTAGCGAGTGAGGGGATTCTACTATCTTTACACAAATCCTCAGCCACTTCAACCTCACTCATTATTTTAGGAATTTTGAACCACCTTTAATTTCGTTCTAGTGGGTTCTGAAACGTGAAATTTTTCTAGTCGGCTCTTCCGATTTGCATTATCAATTTAACCTCATGAGCGGGTTTCATCTGAGGAGGAAGAGAGGAAACGCGCTAAAATTCATAATTTACTACGGAGTTAAATAATTTGGTTATTGTTTACAAAAACTAAATACATTTGTTTAAAACGTTACAACGTATTTAATAAAACGTTAGCAATTATGGCAATTTAGAGTCCAAAATTTCTCCAAAACCTCACATAAGAATTCAAAATTCCTATGCGATCTTATCAGATACATATGTTACCGCTTATGTAAAGCATAAATGTTTTACATGTACATCCTCAATCGGTTATATATATTAAGACTTTGCTAAAAGGGCGTATTAGACCTCTCCATTACATTAGGCTATTAGGGACAAGATGAAGGTTATATTTAGGGCAGATTGTATTCCTTCCTTTTAGAAGGAACAGAGGGGGCTCACGTCGCAGATAAGATGGATGGCACTAGCATCCGCTGTCTCAGCTCAACATTATAAAGGGGCGATCACAATGACAGATTGTAGAGATAGGATCACAAGGTTTATCACAATAGTATTTCACTATATTTAGATTTAGAAATTGAATTATTTTAATTCCACCTACTTTAAACAAATTAACTAATAACACAACTCAGCCTATGTAAAAGACACGTGGTCAGTGGAAGGGATACAGACCACAAGGGGCCGGTAACACGAAGCATCTTCCTGGACGTGAGCGAGAGACAAGTGCAAAGTTGGATATTGCCGGATCACCCAATTTCTGACCGGGCATAGAAATTTCAATGCCTACCTGAAAAGGTTTGCGTTGAAAGAATCGGAGGCGTACGACTGCGAAGGCGGGGCTGAAACGGTGGAACATGTTCTGCTACAATGCGACAAGTGCTCCACTCCTCGACTCAGGATGTTCCGCCAGATCTGCGACTACACTCCGGAAATGAAGACCCTCGTGGAGGACTCGTTGAACTTTGCCGCCTTTTCTACTTTCGTCAAGGAGTGGAGGAAAATAAAAGACACAACACAAAAATTCCGACTCGCAGGAACTGCATCATCTTAGCGCGGTTCTGTTCTTATCCCTAATGTCATTTGAAAATCTTAGAATAGAAATAAACTTCTTCTTCTTTTCGTATCTCTTGAAAATTGTCAACATCCTCTCGAATATCTCGTTTAAAAGTGATATTAAGGCGTCAGGGAAACCGGCAGTAGTAACTTACACAAAAGCGGAAATTACCTAATCCGTCTCACATTCTAAAGTAAAGCTCTATACATCAATAAAATAAAACAAAAACGCGCATGGGCGTATATAAGGGGAGCTGAGAGGGCTGCACCCGCCGCAATCGGTAAAAATGTGTCCCTTAAAATTAATAATAAGATCACTTAGTTCAGAAAAAAAATAATTTCTTTTGGGCGTAATTGCGTTTTAATCGTCTATATATTCCATGTTCTAGATTTTTATTATCCCATACCCCCAAAATCCTTTCAGCCCCCCCCCCCCCCCCCGAAATTCGCCCAGTCCACTCCAAAATTATTTTCTATATCAGCGTGAACATCCTTCTCATTTACTAGCTTTGGTTTATTAGAAAAAAAATGCAATCAAAATAACAGCACCCAATTAAAAAATAAGACGTACAACATAAATAAAAATTAATAACTGAGGTAAACAGAGACACAAAAAGAGGAACTACTTCACAAGTTTAATATTATCAAATGTCAAGCAGGTAATTTTTCGAGGATTATGGCTGGGGCTGTTGCGGTACTTATTGTCAGGACCTTAGAAAGAGGACCAGGTAGCATAAGTATTGTTCCCTCGAAAAACATCTAGCCGAGTCTGGCATGTTATGTTAAAAAAAAAACTAAAGATAATTCTGGAATTGCCTTTTCTCAGAAATGGTTAATCTAATGAATAAAAGTGTGAAGACAAGTTTTGTACATAATTGCACAATCTACAATTTTTGTCTGAACTATTTTTACCATAAAACAAAACGTTTCGCTGAAAATTCCTAAAAACCTTTTTTAGCGAACTTTGACCTCGAAAGAATTCCTTGCACTCATGGGATCGATAAGGGTTTTTCCCAATTCCCTTATAATGTTGTCCCTATCTTTCATGCAAATTTTCAGGTTGTTAGGAAGTTATGCAAAGGTACTCATATTTTTCTAACTCATCTATTTCTAAGAACAGAAAATAGGTTCTCATTTTAACTATCCTGTTTTAAACACAAATAAATTTACCTAATATAAGAATTACAAAAATAAAAAGCAATAAAAAACTAAGGGAAAGAGACAAAAATTACAAAAAGAACGACAAAAACACGTTCATAAGAACAAAACAGACGTATTTGACGTTTTAAGCACTTTTTTCTCCGATTGACATAACCTAATCAAAAATTATTTCAGAAACTTTTTTGTAGACAATTTAGTAAGCTTTCAAATAGTTAATGAAAGTATACGAAGTTCTCAAAACTTTTCATGTCTGTTCATAAAATATTTTATTCTAACCCTTCCTTAACTCCAAATGTAACCAAAATTTCAACATATTAGTTTTAATAAAAGTAGAACATGCAGAAAATGTTTCAACTGAAACCCGTGATTCTAAGTACCCAAACCAAAAACGGTGTTCAAAAACTATTTTTCCAATTTTCTCGAAAACGGTTAAAGCTATCGCCTTGAATATGGTTTCATTCGTTTTCCTAGCCCAAGAAGCCTATAAAACGAGTACTTACAAGCTTATGAACTCAAAAACGTAAGCGTTACGATTTTTTTTGCGCGAATTTCGCCCCAAACGCCATCTTCCAGTGGGCGGATTCTGCTGGTTAACGAACTTGACCTTTCAAATTGGACGAAGGATTTTTGTACCAAATTTCATCAAAATCGGACTATTAGGGAAGCCAGAAATTAGCGAACAGACAAATACACACACACACACACACACATATATATATATATATATATATATATATATATATATACACACACACACATATATATATATATATATATATACAAATTTGAAACACCGTTATTTTCGGTCTCTAGGGGTTCTGAAACGCAAAATATTCTAGTCGGCACTTCCGGATTGTTTCATGAGATCAACCTTATAAGCTGGGTTCCTCCCTATGAAGGGAGGGAGGAACCGCGCTAAAACTAATAAAGAATAAAGGACAGATCCTGCCCATTCTTTTCCCACTTCCTTGAATAGATAAAAGGCAATGGTGAGTGTCCCTTGGTCTAGTGGCTAACGCCTTAGATTCTCATGCGTCTGACGGGGGTTCGAGTTCCTCCGGTGGCAGGAATTTGTCTTATCTCAGGGTACATTGAGAATGTACCTTGCCATACCATAGATGTCGACGCTAATAGCTTAGTTGTCGGTGTGCCTTAAAAAAAATAAAAAAAATAAATAAATAAAAACTATATATTATTATTTAATGAAGGAGCTGCTCAATTAAGGACCTGTCACAAGTGGCGGATAGAGAACTTTTAATCAGATACGGTGACCAGCTGCGAATATTCAATAAGCAGGACAATCCAAAATACCGAAGTACATCCATCGAGCAGCAAATTTAGTGTTTTTTCATCAGTCGTGCCTCTGAGATATTTATTCGGAAACTAACTTCTCCAGTCTTAACGCACTGACTTCTATACTGATCCTCACATCATAACTGTGATGAAGCATTTTAATAATATAAAAATTACTTCAGCACCCCGTCATTGTTCCTTCGGCTTCGGGTGCAGCCGGGTTAGAAGTCTAAAAACTAGACCATAGTGTTAATTGTACTTAGCGTGGCCCTACCTTGATAAATGGTCTGAGAATACAGTGCCTTAATAATAGTAAGGAGTAGGTACAGCTTAAACGTAGAAGGTGGTACATTGGTTTTTTGTATTCGAAAAAAAAATAATGTTGGTCGTTCTACGCTAACATTTTGGAAACACTGAGAAGTCTACTAAAAATCAACGATCTAACCGAGGAATATATGATCCTAAAACCAACACGATCATATTTCCCTTTTAGCGCGGTTCCTCCCTCCCTCCACAGGGAGGAACCCCGTTATAAGGTTGACCTCATGACTCAATTCGGTCTCAAGTGCCGACTAGAACTTCGAAGCGTTTCAGGACCCCTAGAGAACGAAAATAGCAGTTGTTCAAATTTGTATATATGTGTATAAATATATATATGTATATATATATATATATATATATATATATATATATATATATATATATTTATACACATATATACAAATTTGAACAACTGCTATTTTCGTTCTCTCTCTATATATATATATATATATATATATATATATATATATATATATATATGGTCCGATGTTGATGAAATTTGGTACAAAAATCTTTCGTCTAATTTGAAAGGCCAAGTTCGTTAACCAGCAGAATCCGCCCGCCGGAACACGGTTTCCGGAGCGAAATTCGCGCGGAAAAAATCTTTGCTAGTACTTGTTTTATAGGCTTCTTGGCCTAGGAAAACGAATGAAACTATTTTTAAGGCGATAGCTTTAACCGTTTTGGAGAAAATTGGAAAAATAGTCGTTGAATAAAGTTTTTGGTTTGGGTACATAGAATCATGGGATTCAGTTGACACATTTTCTGCATGTTCGAATTTCATTTAAACTAATACGTTAAAATTTTGGTTATGTTGGAGTTAATGAAGGGTTAGAATAGTATATGTTTTTAACAGACATTTTTGGGAACTTCTTGTACTTTCCTCAATATCTCGAAAACGGTTGAGAATCTTGGTAAGCAGAAGGTTACCATTCGAAAGCGTACTAAATGTTTTACAAAAATGTTCTGAAGAAAGTTTTGATTAGGCGATGTCAATCGGAGAAATAAGTGCTTAAAACTTTGAAGTAATTGATTTCGATTATTCTAACGGTTCTTTCTGTCTGTTTTTTTCCTTATTATTTTTTTAATTGCTTATAGTTGTATAATGTATTTGACAACTAAACAGATTATGTAAAATGAGAAGATCATAAAACCTTTTCAAGAAAGGTCGAAGCAAAATAATAACTGTTTATATTTTAATGTTTCCAAATTAGACGAGGGATAAGAACGGAACCGCGCTTTGATGACGCAGTTCCTGCGAGTCGGACTTTTTTTATCATGTTATCGACATTATTGCCGAAAGAAACCTTAAAAGAAGGTTGGAAGACTACATAAATAGTGACAGTCAAACTAAACTGAAAGCTCTGACATCACATAGCATTTCTTCTAAAGTATACATGTACAGCTACAATGCTCTGAATGATCTGATAAGCCAGAACAAGAATACAATCCAATGACTGTCGGAAGTAAAATACCTGATTGTAGTCTCCTCCATACATCTCTTCTCATTTCTCTTAATACGCTTTCGTTATTTCTCTATTTAACCCATTCGAGACTGATTAGACACTGTAAATGCAATTAATTTTCGAGGCTATGAGACGGCCTGCTCCATAGCCATAATAATGATAATGTGCAATTATCAGGTATTCTGAGTAAACTAGTCGAGGCAGTATGATTGAACTAACGGAATTTGTTGAGTACAGAAAAACAAAAAACAACAAAATGGTGCTCAATCTGGTCCTCGTAATAACAATTTTCCAGAGAGCAAGATGCACACCAGGTGCGCAATGTTCGCATTTGTGTGAATTTGCCATAGTTAACATGTTTAAAAAAAAAAAAAATGAACAATCCAAAGATAAAACCAAATTTTGCTCCTGGGGACCGAGTTCGAAAAAATCGTCGTCTCGAATTGGTTAAAAGGTTTTGCCTCAACATTTTCGCATCTTGGGCTTTCAACAAGACATCAGACAACAGCTGGCTTAACAACTTTTTTTTCCTTTCTTTTTAAAATTTTTTTTATTAAAATAATACCGGAGTTGGTATAATATCTACCTAAACATGATGCCAATGTTCACATCAACTGGCAAAATACAAATAAGACCCGAACTATGCAAAGGAACCTGGCAGCAGAGGGAAGTCCTTATTAAAGCTAAAAATTCATTTTCATGAACACTAGCGAATTGAAGATTTACTAGGGATTACAAAACGTAACGCTAGATGTCGCAAAAACTTTTTACAGGAGTGGCTTTCGGTCCCGAAATGAAATTGCCTTGTCACGAAATTGCCTTTCAGTTATGGGGCGTGCATGCCTGTTGTGCTGAAAGCGGCTGTCAGGACACGGGGCATACCCACCCGTAGTCAGAAATGTGGCTGTCAGGACACGGGGCATACCTACCCGTAGTCAGAAATGTGGCTGTCAGGACACGGGGCATACCCACCCGTAGTCAGAAATGTAGCTATCAGGACACGGGGCATACCTACCCGTAGTCAGAAATGTGGCTGTCAGGACACGGGGCATACCTACCCGTAGTCAGAAATGTGGCTGTCAGGACACGGGGCATACCCACCCGTAGTCAGAAATGTAGCTATCAGGACACGGGGCATACCTACCCGTAGTCAGAAATGTGGCTGTCAGGACACGGGGCATACCTACCCGTAGTCAGAAATGTAGCTATCAGGACACGGGGCATACCCACCCGTAGTCAGAAATGTAGCTATCAGGACACGGGGCATACCTACCCGTAGTCAGAAATGTGGCTGTCAGGACACGGGGCATACCTACCCGTAGTCAGAAATGTGGCTATCAGTCTCGAATTTGTAAACTTTTTTCACTTATCGATTTAAATAGACTTTTATAATGTACATTTTAGGTATTTTGTATCAGAAAACTATTGTTTTTTCTTTTTTTTTTTTTTTTTTTTTTCTTAAATCCTTCGTTTACTAAAGTTAATCTAAGTCTACCCGAGGAGGATCAATAGGCCGAATAAACATTATGATTGATAAGAATAGATAAGACAGGGAGGGAAGAGATGCCGTGTGACGTGAGAAAGGAATCCAGGGCGATGCTGCTGCTATCTAAGATTCCTTCTAGGTACTTTAATTATCTATCTGTTTAGCTTTGGAAACAAATGGGAATTCTTAGTTCAGCTCCTGTCCGCTTCACCGCTTCAGAGCCCCCTTCCCGTGCTTCTCTAATTCAGTTAAACTTCTTCAGGGCCCTGTAAGTAGGTTGGTTCTCTGGAATATTAACTTAAAGCACCGGCTCAATATAAACTGCACAACTTCTATTACCGATTTCTTCTATTTGTCCATGTTCTTATATATTTTCCCACCTCTGTGGAGACATGTATATTTTCTATTTCCCGCCGACATTCGATCCTTGAATTAATACAATATTTTTAAAGTTTTCATACGGGAAATACTAAATCAACATCCCTTATTTATCTTTCAATAACCTCAAGAGGTCAAGCAAATTCTTAACGGAAATAACTGGGACACCTTGTATTAATATTTATATAATCTATGGAAACACAATTTCTTTGTATTCGGCAGTCTAATTATTGATTCGGAAGAATGTATTTTATTTCATATATCATTCTCAGTAATAATTTTTATTGGGTTTTCCCTCTCTATTTCGTCATACCTAACTGTATTTATTAAATTACCTAACTGTAATTTGTTTAATTATTTATTTTATATTTCTTCTTTTATCTAGCTTTCTTCAGAGGAATATTCAATGCCTAAATCTAAAACCACTTTCCCCTGGCTCACAATTCTTACTTGTCTAAGCTGGAGGGAACTAGCAAGTTCCCTCCAGCTTCCACGGGCAACCTAGAAAGTGATTCCAGGTCTGTACTGATCGGATCACAACCTAATAACAATTGAAACTTTGAAATCATTCCCTGCAACTTCGAGATGGACAAGTAGAAAGCTTAATTGGAACACACTCAAGTTTAAGCTAATTTAAAGCATTTCGACAAGAAAACCTCCAAATCTAATATAATAATTATTAGCACCCTCCTATCAGCTGCCGAAGTCACCATCCCTAACAAAATTCTTTCTTCTAAAAGAATTTCTGATGAAAAAAGGACTGCGAACACTCATTGAAAGGCAGGAAACCTGAGAAAATTCCGGAGTAATCTATAAGAAGCTAGAAACACCGAACATGCAATTATTTGCCGCGCAAGAATGAACTTACGAATGGTAAAATTAAAGCAGGGACCACACACCTTTTAAGCCCGATAAAGATCACAAAATATTTTCATTTTGTTTCTTCCGACTCCCCTTTTTTCCAGGTTTTCTGCCAAAGAAACACCTGGTGCCGTAACCATAATAGTTGAAATAAACCTTGAACCCCTTTAATCTCCCATTTATCTTCATAGAACGTCAAAAAAAAAACTCAAAATCACGTAAAGACTCATTTTCTGGCCCAATAACATTACCATTATCGCTGCTCTCAATAACAGTTTCCTAACTGGAGACTTCCCGAAATCAGTCAAACTCAGTAGCCATATCAATCTTAAAAAAAAGGAAAAGGTCTAGCTATAGATTTGTCTCTTTGACCTGCAGCTCTTGCAAGTTATTAGAAAATGATGATGAACTGCTTACACTGGAGAGGGGGTGCAGGATTCCTTCACACTCCTGTGCTTACTTTCAATCTTCGTCGTTGAGTGGACTTAAAATGTTTTTAAGTTTCCTGCTCTAAACTCCAGAGACCTCCTGCTTGAAGGTCACAAAAACCTGGTTTTTAATAAAACTAAATTACTAAAGAGGGGAACCTCTCCTTTCAGCGAAAAAAGCATCATTAAAAGCCTCTCTTTTGTTTGTACCTATTCGGAAACAAATAGACAATATAGACAAAGTGTACCCAGCAAAGAAGGATATCCAAAGGGAAAAACAGCATGAAATTAAGGGCTGGCTAATTCCTATCTAGCCAGGATAGGACTGATGCCTTTTCTTTTTTCTAAAGAAAAGCCACCACCCGATAGTGGGAATCGAACCCACGACCCTTGGCCCTGAGTGTTAAGTGCTCACGCCTTAAAACTCACGTCCATCGGGCCTCCCTTGTGTCTTATGAAGGTGAGGTTCTATGATAACTTATAAATACACACAAATTTCACCTTTTTTTTCTGTAGATCTTAATTAACAATAAAAAGGTCCACATGTAAAGAGAGAACACCCCACAATCATAGCAACGCAGGAATCAAATACAGCGCCTCTATTCTTAGAAGTACCAACCCTTCCCGCCCTTTGGCGTCTTAACTCAATTTGATTTATACTGCGTAAACTCCAACTATTACAAAAACAATTGTGCTACTTTTACAAGACCCCTTTCTCTCTACATGCCCATGACTTTAGGAGTTTCGTTTCAATACAGCAGAAATTAGGACTGACATGACAAAACTAGTAATTAGGGTTCAGTTATAGCTGATATACTATAAATGAGATAATTTTCTTTAGATGCCTACGAAATATATCATGTTTCATTTCAATATGATATGAGAAAATTAGTAATTTCAATCAAGATTAAATCCCTTCCTCCAGATGTACCGATTTTCGTGGTTAACGAAATCATTCAATGGTTTGCAAGGGGAATTCTATATACCAGGTTTTTTAGCGACAAATTATGCCGTGAGTCGTGTTATATAGATATAAATTTTAATGGGGTTCATTTTCGGTAACCAGGTAGGTATGAAGTTCTTTCATGAGTGCAAACTTAATTGTGTGGTGTTGATAAATATAACGTTGAATCTTCGTGAAATTCGGCCCCAATAGATTAATTAACATACCATATCATTCGAACCACCATAGCACCATTGTCAACGCACCCGAGAGAAAAATATAAGTCTCTGAAGGTTCAAATCGCAGCCAGAAGCGCACTTAAAATAAGAAACCCGCTAATTACGAACTATCGTCCTCCTATTTTCAGGGAGGTATTCAGAAAGGCCAGCCATGGAATATCCTGTTCTCGAGAGAGGGTCACCGAGCAAACTTACCCTTATTAGAATAACATTATAAAGATCCCTCTGCTTGATATTTCAATTGTTAATTCTGCCAGCACATGGCTGTTCATCGAATATGGAGCAGCTGGACGTCCCACGTCCTCCTTCTCAAGAACCCCTTTCTCTGCACCTGTTGACTCTTACATTCCTGTATGGCTGGAGTTTTAGCATCCCCATCTCTGCTTATTGCTGTTCAGTATCTCACAGGCAGGGACAATATTAAAGGTGCTCTCGAGGGTTAAAAAACACCAGAATTAATTAAATGTAACTTTCAATGGAATATTTGTAAAAATTTAGATGACCACGTTTTGAAGAGGGGCCAGGGTTTCATAAATCTTTACGTGTTAGCGCATTTTATAACATCCGCCATGTTTATGAGGCGTCGACTTTCAAAAAAGGATAAGTTCAAATCGTAAAACTATTCAGATGACACAAAAAACATCTAAGCTAGTATAATTCCTTTAGGGAATTATTATTTACAAGGCCACTCTAACATTCATTTCCTTATTTTTGATAATATTTAATGAATTTCTAAAAAAAAAAAAAGTTTTTTCTGTGCGAAAAAAATGTTTTTAGAACATGTTGACAAAATGGACTTAACATTTTCATTTTGAAAGTCATCGCTTCATATATGTATATATAAATCACGTTTCTGTCTGTTTGTTAATCCACACCGTTTGACCGATTTCGACCAAACTTCGAACACCGGCAGGTCTTGATCCGGGAAGTCTCGTAGGCAAGGTCAAAAACGTCTACAAGCTATCAGTCTGTAAGTTTGTTCCTTATACAAATCCACACAGTTCGACTGATTTTGATGACACTTGGCACACATGTAGGTCTTGACTTGGGGAGAGTACTAGGCTAGATTAACCTTTAAGTACTGAGGTATGGTCCCTGGGGCCTTTTGTTTACTGAAATATGAAATAAATTATATATTCATTGAATGTGTGCAATCAAAACGGAACTACTAGGGGGGATTTCTAGAAATGGCTACCATAAGGTCCCAGGGACCATACGTCAGTACTTAAAGGTTAAAGTCGTATAGGACTCACAGTTCAGAGTTCCTAACAATAAACCGAAATAGTTACAGATTTATTATATTATAACATTTCTTATTTGGTTTCTAATTTATTTTAGCCTTTATACAAATAGAAAGTATGCGTAGCTAGTTAAGTTATAAAATGCTTTATCTTATTTGAAAGGTAACTTCATTAACGAGTATATATATGTATATATATATATATATATATATATATATATATATGTGTATATATATATATATATATATATATATATATATATATATATATATATATAAAGTTATTCATTCCTGCAGATGACTCAAAATGTATGTAAATTGAATGAATGAATTAAAAAAATACTTTATTCTGGGACTTCGTCCTATAAGAATACACTTAAATACACAATAAACAAATTTAACCTAAAAATATGAATATAAATAAAGAAAAAAACAAAAGCATAAAAAAACGAATACAAAAAGTCTGAGTGGTCTTAAATAATAAAATAAAACATAAGTAAATATGTACATAAATTATAATTGGATTGGGGCAATGATGATACAATCTTCAGAGAGGGATGGGAATATAATTAAATAGTTTAAAATAAAAAAAATAAATATTAAAAAATTAAATAAATATTAAAGAAATGAGGACTATAAAAAGATATGAATAAAAATAAATGCATAAACAAGAAAAGAAAACAACAACATAATTTACAAAGCTAAACTGGTCTTCCTGATGGTCAAATCTTAAGAAGCGTCTTCCTTGAAGGATAGGAGAAAAGCAAAGAGGCGGGATTTAAATACATGTAAGGAAGGAGAGTGTCGTATCGAAAGAGGGATAGAATTCCAGAAGGAGGAGGCTCGGGAGATAATGGAACGGTCAAAGAAGGCTGTTTTATGAGTGGAAGGATAGAGATCGGAGGGACGGGAACAGTTACCACGGGAGTGGACAGAAGATTTAAACTGAAGGAGGTTGTAGATATAGGAAGGAGTTTTGGAAGAAATGGTTTGGTAAAGGAAGGAACATAGGAAGTATTGTTGTCGAATTGATGGAAATAGCCACTTCAACTCGGAATACCGGTGGGCATCCCTGGGGGTATCGAGGATAAATCTGAGAAAACTGTTCATTAATCGCTTAAGATGATCCTCAAGCTCCCCAGTGAGCCTTCCATACACTAGGCAACCGTAGTGGAAGTGGGGGAGGACAAGAGATGATACAAGAAGCTGACGTATGGGACGTAGAGACGGTGACGGGAACGGTTAAATAGTTTAAGGGTGGCTATGGAGCGCCGAGTGATTAGGGATAAGTGATTTCTCCAGGAAAGGTTTTGGTCGAAAACAAGGCCCAGGTTCTTGGCAGAGCAGACATATTGAATACGACTGGAGTCAATGGTGAAGGAAGGGAGGATAGGAGGGAGAGATTTCAAGAGGGAAGCTGAGCCTATCACTATCGCTTTGGACTTTTCAGCGTTCATCGTTAATTTGTACGTCTTGGCCCAAGCTGTGATCCTGTCCAAGTCATCCTGGATTTTTCTTGGTGCTTCAAATAGCTCAGAGGGAGGGAACGAAAGGTAGATTTGGGAATCATCGGCATACACGTGGAAGTAGCAAAATAGGATAAAGGATGGGAGATCTCATCCACAATTTCAAGGAGAAATTGTTTAAATCATAAAAGGCTTGGGGTCGTTAAAACAGCAGATCTTTTTTCAAAGTACTTTATTAATCACTAGCTGTTCCCCGCCGTGCCATGCTACACCTACTTTCTGCCTATGACCCTCCCAGTATCAAGATCTACCTTTGCACTCCTTAGTTAGACAATGACTGTTGACATAAAATTGAAATAAACTGCATTACATGATTATATAATGATGTAAAGTAAATAAATTTGAGTAAAGTAAATAAATTTGAGTAAAGTAAATAAATTTGAAACATTATTCAAAATGGCTGTCGATTCAAAATGGCCGTCAAAATCTGAATGGTTCAGTGTAGCCATTTTTTCTTCAACAAAACTTTTGACCTTTTGACCAAATTTGACTATTTTGACCTAGCCTAGGAGATTTTCCGTATCAAGACCTACCTACCTGTGTGCAAAGTTTGGTCAAAACCGGTCAAACGGTATAGATTTGTATAAGGAACAAACAGACAAACGGACAAACAGACAAACAGACAGACACGTGATTTATATATATATATATATATATATATATATATATATATATATATATCACGCCTAACATGTTTCGTGTTTTTTCTGGACTTATTCAGTGATACTTCTTGTTTAAAAGCCTCGCCACCATATATTCTGTCTGGCTGGTGAAAAACATTATTTTAAACAAACTGGTAGTTGTCTTGCAGAGAGTTTTGCTTACGCTGCTCCTTCGGGATATTTTGGTATATAAAAGTACCTATTTTGGAATATATACATTCCAAAGTGAAGATATACATTTGCAGCGAGATTTTGATCATTCATTGAATCTAAGAATTCGCTATAACCTCCTTAGATTCCTCTAAGTGGCATTTGCGTTTCCCGAGGAAAGGGTTGTGAACTGACTGAGGAGACAGCAACAGGTCCTGAGGATCTCGCCTCACCATCTCGTTTCCTCTTTATCTCTTCAGCAATCATTAGACCCTTCATTACTTCATTTCCTGGCATTCCTCTGGGCCCTGGAACCATCAAGGCTTTCTGCTAAGCCGTTAGTATCTTCCTTACCCCTCGGCTCTTACATTTACCACACAAACTCCAAATGCAATTTCATGAACATTGTCAAATCAACCTCTTTCCGCAAATGTACCATTTTTTTTTGTTCAAATGTGTTTTGTTATACTTACATTATTAATAGGACCAAAACTGTACTACTTGAATAATCTGTTACTAGTGTACTATTCATTTAACTTCTTGGCATACTGCATGATTTGGAAAGAGTAAAGTTACACCATTCTCCTTAAATGGAATAAACCAGCGCTTGCAAAAATTGTAGCTCAGTATTCTCCGAACCGACATGATCATTTAAAACTTATTACTGAAATTATTTTATAGAAAATGTATTACCGATGATCTCCTTCCTCTTACCACAATGTTGAATAATTTTTTAGTCGGGTTACCCAGTGGTCTTGTGGATAATGCCTTCAATTATAATGGATTATGAAATAATTATGTAGCGATTCTTGCGGGTTTAAATACTCCTCGTAGGTTGAGTTTCGAAATATCCATTGTCTATTAAAAGTTTAAATAATGGTAATATAATGTTATTATTATTATTTATTACTGAAAAATAAAAATAATTTACTTAAAGGGGAGAAAAGGTGCAGAAGAAATTAAGATAAAGCTATACTTTTTAATAAAAGTTAATTGATTTTAACTGTGTTAATATTGTAACTGGTTCGTTCAGTAAATCGTTGTGCATATCATAACAAAATATATTCATTTTATATATCAGAACACGTAATATTAATAATGATCGAATTTTTATTGAAATTTGAATATAATCCGCTCATAATTTACCACAGCTCAAGTATTATTAACATAAACAAAAGCAATAATCACCTCAGAAAAATTTCTCATAAGCGAAAATTCTTGCGTTTCGATATGTTTGTACCATATTTTATCAGGATGGAATAATTTTTCTAGTCAGTAGAGCCCTAACCAAAATATATATGAAATATTATAATATCGAATGTGTAGTTTTTAAAATATATAGAAATTTGACCAGCTAGTGCTTCTGGCATGGTGGCATTTCTATTTGGCACATTCGGATTGCGTCAACGGGTCATCGTCTTGAGCAGGTTTCCTCACTGTAAGGCGACGAAACTCACGAACTGAAGTATATTGATAGGACCATTATCAAAAATTATAAAATTATTCGGAAAAAATCACAAAGAAATTAAATAGAGATTACGGAGTAGGTCTACAAATTCTAAAAAGAGATTAAAAAAAAAAAAAAAATCAGTCCCGTAACAGGCCACAAGGGCCCAGAGGGGCAGATACTGTAGAGGTATCTGATTCTTGACCGTACGGCACACTAGGGAGATCGTGTGGTCAACACTATGCTCCGGCCGCCTGATTTTCCCCTTGGCCGCTTCGACTGCTAGAGTCATTAGCACCCAAGGTACCCATTATTAATTAAATTAATTAAAGGCTGGGTGAGCCTAGGGACGATCTGGGACCCCAAATCCAACCCTCGAACGGCAGCACTAGAAGAAAAAATCTTTAGTGCGCGCTCGGGTTTTGAACCTGGTCCTCCAGTTCATTAGTCGAGTGCTTTACCACTGAGCTAACCTCGCCCCCTAAAAAGAGATTAACCTCTCTAAAACTCTGTTATAATGTTTAGCTCTATCAGTTTGGAAACCTTTCCCTTATAACTAAATAAAACTTTAAGATAGTAATCTAAATGCGCAGAGTTAATTCTTGATAGTTTATTTGGAATAAACTAGCGAAAACGTATGACGATTGTGCAGCTTAGCCAGTTATAGATATAGTTCCGTTGGAATAAACTAGCAAAAACATATGAAGATTGTGCAGCTTAGCCAGTTATAGATATAGTTTCTTTGGAATAAACTAGCGAAAACGTATGAAGATTGTGCAGCTTAGCCGGTTATAGATTTAGTTTCTTTGGAATAAACAAGCGAAAACGTATGAAGATTGTGCAGCTTAGCCAGTTATAGATATAGTTCCTTTGGAATAAACTAGCAAAAACGTATGAAGATTGTGCAGCTTAGCCAGTTATAGATATAGTTTCTTTGGAATAAACTAGCGAAAACGTATGAAGATTGTGCAGCTTAGCCGGTTATAGATTTAGTTTCTTTGGAATAAACTAGCAAAAACGTATGAAGATTGTCCAGCTTAGCCGGTTATAGATATAGTTTCTTTGGAATAAACTAGCGAAAACGTATGAAGATTGTGCAGCTTAGCCGGTTATAGATATAGTTCCTTTGGAATAAACTAGCAAAAACGTATAAAGATTGTGCAGCTTAGCTAGTTATAGATATAGTTTCTTTGGAATAAACTAGCGAAAACGTATGAAGATTGTGCAGCTTAGCCGGTTATAGATTTAGTTTCTTTGGAATAAACTAGCGAAAACGTATGAAGATTGTGCAGCTTAGCCGGTTATAGATATAGTTTCTTTGGAATAAACTAGCGAAAACGTATGAAGATTGTGCAGCTTAGCCGGTTATAGATATAGTTTCTTTGGAATAAACTAGCGAAAACGTATGAAGATTGTGCAGCTTAGCCGGTTATAGATATAGTTTCCTTGGAATAAACTAGCGAAAACGTATGACGATTGTGCAGCTTAGCCGGTTATAGATATAGTTTCTTTGGAATAAACTAGCGAAAACGTATGAAGATTGTGCAGCTTAGCCGGTTATAGATATAGTTTCTTTGGAATAAACTAGGGAAAACGTATGAAGATTGTGCAGCTTAGCCGGTTATAGATATAGTTTCCTTGGAATAAACTAGCGAAAACGTACGAAGATTGTGCAGCTTAGCCGGTTATAGATATAGTTTCTTTGGAATAAACTAGCGAAAACGTATGAAGATTGTGCAGCTTAGCCGGTTATAAATATAGTTTCTTTGGAATAAACTAGCGAAAACGAATGAAGATTGTGCAGCTTAGCCGGTTATAGATATAGTTTCTTTGGAATAAACTAGCGAAAACGTATGAAGATTGTGCAGCTTAGCCGGTTATAGATATAGTTTCTTTGGAATAAACTAGCGAAAACGTATGAAGATTGTGCAGCTTAGCCGGTTATAGATATAGTTTCTTTGGAATAAACTAGCGAAAACGTATGACGATTGTGCAGCTTAGCCAGTTATAGATATAGTTCCTTTGGAATAAACTAGCGAAAACATATGAAGATTGTGCAGCTTAGCCAGTTATAGATATAGTTTCTTTGGAATAAACTAGCGAAAACGTATGAAGATTGTGCAGCTTAGCCGGTTATAGATATAGTTTCTTTGGAATAAACTAGGGAAAACGTATGAAGATTGTGCAGCTTAGCCGGTTATAGATATAGTTTCCTTGGAATAAACTAGCGAAAACGTATGAAGATTGTGCAGCTTAGCCGGTTATAGATATAGTTTCTTTGGAATAAACTAGCGAAAACGTATAAAGATTGTGCAGCTTAGCTAGTTATAGATATAGTTTCTTTGGAATAAACTAGCGAAAACGTATGAAGATTGTGCAGCTTAGCCGGTTATAGATTTAGTTTCTTTGGAATAAACTAGCGAAAACGTATGAAGATTGTGCAGCTTAGCCGGTTATAGATATAGTTCCTTTGGAATAAACTAGCGAAAACGTATGAAGATTGTGCAGCTTAGCCGGTTATAGATATAGTTTCCTTGGAATAAACTAGCGAAAACGTATGAAGATTGTGCAGCTTAGCCGGTTATAGATATAGTTTCCTTGGAATAAACTAGCGAAAACGTATGAAGATTGTGCAGCTTAGCCGGTTATAGATATAGTTTCTTTGGAATAAACTAGCGAAAACGTATAAAGATTGTGCAGCTTAGCTAGTTATAGATATAGTTTCTTTGGAATAAACTAGCGAAAACGTATGAAGATTGTGCAGCTTAGCCGGTTATAGATTTAGTTTATTTGGAATAAACTAGCGAAAACGTATGAAGATTGTGCAGCTTAGCCGGTTATAGATTTAGTTTCTTTGGAATAAACTAGCAAAAACGTATGAAGATTGTGCAGCTTAGCCGGTTATAGATATAGTTTCTTTGGAATAAACTAGCGAAAACGTATGAAGATTGTGCAGCTTAGCCGGTTATAGATATAGTTTCTTTGGAATAAACTAGCGAAAACGTATGAAGATTGTGCAGTTTAGCCAGTTATAAATATAGTTTCTTTAGAATAAACTAGCGAAAACGTATGAAGATTGTGCAGCTTAGCCGGTTATAGATATAGTTTCTTTGGAATAAACTAGCGAAAACGTATGAAGATTGTGCAGCTTAGCCGGTTATAGATATAGTTTCTTTGGAATAAACTAGGGAAAACGTATGAAGATTGTGCAGCTTAGCCGGTTATAGATATAGTTCCTTTGGAATAAACTAGCAAAAACGTATGAAGATTGTGCAGCTTAGCCAGTTATAGATATAGTTTCTTTGGAATAAACTAGCGAAAACGTATGAAGATTGTGCAGCTTAGCCGGTTATAGATTTAGTTTCTTTGGAATAAACTAGCAAAAACGTATGAAGATTGTCCAGCTTAGCCGGTTATAGATATAGTTTCTTTGGAATAAACTAGCGAAAACGTATGAAGATTGTGCAGCTTAGCCGGTTATAGATATAGTTCCGTTGGAATAAACTAGCGAAAACATATGAAGATTGTGCAGCTTAGCCGGTTATAGATATAGTTTCTTTGGAATAAACTAGCGAAAACGTATGAAGATTGTGCAGCTTAGCCGGTTATAGATATAGTTTCTTTGGAATAAACTAGCGAAAACGTATGAAGATTGTGCAGTTTAGCCAGTTATAAATATAGTTTCTTTAGAATAAACTAGCGAAAACGTATGACGATTGTGCAGCTTAGCCAGTTATAGATATAGTTCCTTTGGAATAAACTAGCGAAAACATATGAAGATTGTGCAGCTTAGCCAGTTATAGGTATAGTTTCTTTGGAATAAACTAGCGAAAACGTATGAAGATTGTGCAGCTTAGCCGGTTATAGATTTAGTTTCTTTGGAATAAACTAGCGAAAACGTATGAAGATTGTGCAGCTTAGCCGGTTATAGATATAGTTCCTTTGGAATAAACTAGCAAAAACGTATGAAGATTGTGCAGCTTAGCCAGTTTTAGATATAGTTTCTTTGGAATAAACTAGCGAAAACGTATGAAGATTGTGCAGCTTAGCCGGTTATAGATATAGTTTCTTTGGAATAAACTAGCGAAAACGTATGAAGATTGTGCAGCTTAGCCGGTTATAGATTTAGTTTCTTTGGAATAAACTAGCGAAAACGTATGAAGATTGTGCAGCTTAGCCGGTTATAGATATAGTTCCTTTGGAATAAACTAGCAAAAACGTATGAAGATTGTGCAGCTTAGCCGGTTATAGATATAGTTTCTTTGGAATAAACTAGCGAAAACGTATGAAGATTGTGCAGCTTAGCCGGTTATAGATATAGTTTCTTTGGAATAAACTAGCGAAAACGTATGAAGATTGTGCAGCTTAGCCGGTTATAGATATAGTTTCCTTGGAATAAACTAGCGAAAACGTATGAAGATTGTGCAGCTTAGCCGGTTATAGATATAGTTTCTTTGGAATAAACTAGCGAAAACGTATGAAGATTGTGCAGCTTAGCCGGTTATAGATATAGTTTCTTTGGAATAAACTAGCGAAAACGTATAAAGATTGTGCAGCTTAGCCGGTTATAGATATAGTTTCTTTGGAATAAACTAGCGAAAACGTATGAAGATTGTGCAGCTTAGCCGGTTATAGATATAGTTTCTTTGGAATAAACTAGCGAAAACGTATGAAGATTGTGCAGCTTAGCCGGTTATAGATATAGTTTCTTTGGAATAAACTAGCGAAAACGTATGAAGATTGTGCAGCTTAGCCGGTAATAGATATAGTTTCTTTGGAATAAACTAGCGAAAACGTATGAAGATTGTGCAGCTTAGCCAGTTATAGATATAGTTTCTTTGGAATAAACTAGCGAAAACGTATGAAGATTGTGCAGTTTAGCCAGTTATAAATATAGTTTCTTTAGAATAAACTAGCGAAAACGTATGAAGATTGTGCTGCTTTGCCAGTTATAGATATAGTTTCTTTGGAATAAACTAGCGAAAACGTATGAAGATTGTGCAGCTAAGCCAGTTATAAATATAGTTTCTTTAGAATAAACTAGCGAAAACGTATGAAGATTGTGCAGCTTAGCCGGTTATAGATATAGTTTCTTTGGAATAAACTAGCGAAAACGTATAAAGATTGTGCAGCTTAGCCGGTTATAGATATAGTTTCTTTGGAATAAACTAGCGAAAACGTATGAAGATTGTGCAGTTTAGCCAGTTATAAATATAGTTTCTTTAGAATAAACTAGCGAAAACGTATGACGATTGTGCAGCTTAGCCAGTTATAGATATAGTTCCTTTGGAATAAACTAGCGAAAACATATGAAGATTGTGCAGCTTAGCCAGTTATAGGTATAGTTTCTTTGGAATAAACTAGCGAAAACGTATGAAGATTGTGCAGCTTAGCCGGTTATAGATTTAGTTTCTTTGGAATAAACTAGCGAAAACGTATGAAGATTGTGCAGCTTAGCCGGTTATAGATATAGTTCCTTTGGAATAAACTAGCAAAAACGTATGAAGATTGTGCAGCTTAGCCAGTTTTAGATATAGTTTCTTTGGAATAAACTAGCGAAAACGTATGAAGATTGTGCAGCTTAGCCGGTTATAGATATAGTTTCTTTGGAATAAACTAGCGAAAACGTATGAAGATTGTGCAGCTTAGCCGGTTATAGATTTAGTTTCTTTGGAATAAACTAGCGAAAACGTATGAAGATTGTGCAGCTTAGCCGGTTATAGATATAGTTCCTTTGGAATAAACTAGCAAAAACGTATGAAGATTGTGCAGCTTAGCCGGTTATAGATATAGTTTCTTTGGAATAAACTAGCGAAAACGTATGAAGATTGTGCAGCTTAGCCGGTTATAGATATAGTTTCTTTGGAATAAACTAGCGAAAACGTATGAAGATTGTGCAGCTTAGCCGGTTATAGATATAGTTTCCTTGGAATAAACTAGCGAAAACGTATGAAGATTGTGCAGCTTAGCCGGTTATAGATATAGTTTCTTTGGAATAAACTAGCGAAAACGTATGAAGATTGTGCAGCTTAGCCGGTTATAGATATAGTTTCTTTGGAATAAACTAGCGAAAACGTATAAAGATTGTGCAGCTTAGCCGGTTATAGATATAGTTTCTTTGGAATAAACTAGCGAAAACGTATGAAGATTGTGCAGCTTAGCCGGTTATAGATATAGTTTCTTTGGAATAAACTAGCGAAAACGTATGAAGATTGTGCAGCTTAGCCGGTTATAGATATAGTTTCTTTGGAATAAACTAGCGAAAACGTATGAAGATTGTGCAGCTTAGCCGGTTATAGATATAGTTTCTTTGGAATAAACTAGCGAAAACGTATGAAGATTGTGCAGCTTAGCCAGTTATAGATATAGTTTCTTTGGAATAAACTAGCGAAAACGTATGAAGATTGTGCAGTTTAGCCAGTTATAAATATAGTTTCTTTAGAATAAACTAGCGAAAACGTATGAAGATTGTGCAGCTTTGCCAGTTATAGATATAGTTTCTTTGGAATAAACTAGCGAAAACGTATGAAGATTGTGCAGCTAAGCCAGTTATAAATATAGTTTCTTTGGAATAAACTAGCGAAAACGTATGAAGATTGTGCAGCTAAGCCAGTTATAAATATAGTTTCTTTAGAATAAACTAGCGAAAACGTATGAAGATTGTGCAGCTTAGCCAGTTATAGATATAGTTTTTTTTTTTTTTTTTTAACATTTCTTATTGTCTGTTTCACTTACTTCTTTATTGCTTGTTATTATTTTTTTAATTGCTTATAGTAAGAAGACATATTTGTCAGTAAAACAGGATAAGTAATATTACATACAAGTTTTTATTGTTACAAATACAGCTTTCCTTTGTGGATTTCGTTTTATACAACGATTTCTTATCTCTTTAGAATTCTGTTGTACCTTCCCTCATGTGCTCTGTCCTTACGTTTCTATGTTTATATGTATCACGTGAAAATAAACAGAATTGGTTATTGTTTCCATGTAAGGGGAATAAACTATTGGACATTGTTGGAGCACCCTAGGAAGCCGTGACCGCCCTTCTTACAAATACCCAGGGATTTTGAGATTTGTGAGTGAGTTCCACATGACTTGGAGAGGTAAACCCTCACATATGAAAGGCAGTCTGCTTATTCCCTTATGCTTCCCTCGACTTGGAATGCAAGGTCCAAGCTGAAGCCAGTCCATCCCGCTGTGATAAACTGCAGGGATTTCTTGCAAAGCCGACTTGACAAATTCGAAATATTATGGCAAGGTTCCCGTGTTTGGAATAGTAAATAATAAAAATGTTTCACTTTGTTGTGTTTGATTTTGATTTATAGCTTCATACTTTGTCTATAACCATTATTTTTATACTTGGGTAGATTTTTTTGGTCAATAAAATTGTCTAAAAATATGGAAACGTTTACTGGGATAAGAATGTGCATTGATAATAGACCAATATATTATAATTTCCTTCTAATTATATAAAATAACATATTTTTGATTGGGTGTTTTATTCTTAAATCTATAACTTTATAACATTTTTTTTTTTTTTTTTACGGCGCATCTACATCTAGGTCATTAGCGCCGACATCCAGTGTGCAGCGAGTAATTTTACCAGCGAGCCGTGGGATTATAAAATTCCTGCCGGAGGTTGGGAATCGAACCCACCATCTCCCGCTTATGAATCCAAGGCGCTAGCCATTAGACCACGGGAGACCCCTATAACTTTATAATAAAACATCTTTACGTGGCTTCGTCTGCGGAAGTTTCTCTCAGATTCAGTCCGTAATTAGTATTTTATGTGGCCCTGAAGAGGAATCAAGGGGAAGTGACACATATACAGCGAAATAAAACGGTATGAAAGAGTAACGTGTAATTAATGAAATTTGAGAATCACCTCGCTGTTGTGGAGCTCCGTGAATAAATAATATCTATATATGAAATATGTGAAATATCGAGCCACCATCTTCTATTATAAAATGTCAAAAGTTCAAAAATTACACAATTTCCTTTACAAAAAATATCTCAAAAAAATATATTATTCATTGGAAATATTCATTCGATTCCCCAGGCAAAAATATCTAAAAGAAGTTTATCAACTCTATGCCGTAAACCTTTGTTTTCATATGACAGAAACGAAACAGCGTTCTGCTGGTTATTGCGACGTGGATTCTGCAATTTACTGAACTTGAAATTTTGTTCGAGAGCAATTGTGAATTTTCATGACAATTGGACTCATTTCATGCATAAAAGGGAACGTCCAAGAAAAAAAAGAATATATATATATATATATATATATATATATATATATATATATATATATATATATATATATATAAGGATGGAATCGGATGGAAAATCGGAATTTGTACTGCTCACTGACACACTCACTCACTCATCAAAATTATTGGGCACTTCCCGAAAAGGTAGAGACTTGAATTTTTGGAGGAATATAGGCATTAGGGTGTTATTAAAGGCAAAATCCTGAATAGTTGTGTTTGACTCCGCTCCCAATATTTTTTAGAGGGGCCTGGAACTTGGCATTTTTTTCCATTATTAGTAGCTTAGAGAAATAAAATATGGGGGAGGGAGGAACCGCGCTAAAAGAGAACATAAAACATAATTTAGCAGATTTGTGTATACTATCAAGAACAAGTTAACGGCCATAGCCCTTGAATGCACCGGCTCCCGTAGATTACCGAAGTTAAGCAACGTCGGGTGGCCAGTACCTGAATGTGGGACCGACGACATGCTGAAGGCATTATAAAAAAGGGTGGTAACCTGTAGATAGCCCGGCGTTAATAGCCCTAATGTTGGTTCGCCATTAAACACAAAAAGCAAATAATTTATTTACAGCAGTGATATCCACATCACTATGACTATATTTAATTGACTTAACAACATAAAAATTGGTTGGGTCTGGGATTTCGCACATTTCTGTGATCTCCCATTATTGCCTATCTAAAATTATTTACTTAAAAGGTTATTAATTGCGTATTAATTAAATTAATATACAATTAATAACCTTTAAATGAGAAATTAATAATTAAATTTATAAGTAAAAGAGTAACCTCTGTTTAAGTCAAACTGTCAGATACAGAACTTGCTAACCGATTCTCAAATACATCTTATAAAATTATAAATGAACTTGTTCAATCCCTTTACAAACAATTACTTCGGGTAGACGTCACTCATTTCATTAGTCATTGTTGACTTTGAAGTCTCAGAGACCTTCTTCGGTATGCTTTAGACACGCCGACACCCACTTTATTTATGTATCAAGGGGTTAAAACGTCATACATCTTCATAATAACATTCTTGCCCTTATGACCTTATAAATCCTTATGACGATAATTTTTAATTAAACATGTAATAATTATAATTTTTAATTTAACTTATAATTTTTTTCGACAAATTAATTATACTTTTTTGAATATATTACGCTACAAAGTCCTTTGTTTTTTTTTTCTAAACGAGATCTTTTTAATTTTCTTAAAATTATAACAGCATTCCTAATAGAATATGAAATTATATACTTAAATCCTATTTGGGGCAACCACCATTTCCTATCTTCAGATAAATATTACCCTGTGTCGTATGTATGAAGTTTTGGCCCAAATAGTTGAATTAGCGTATAATGATATTATAAAGCCCAGCAACAATTTGGGAACGGGCTTGACCGTAAAACGGCAGATTCTGGCAGTAAATCTTATTTAAGCGTGTCACTTTTTCTAAAAAATTATCATTTTCAAATTAAGACCCTAATGGAGTATACCGTCCTATATTTCACGTTGAATAAAAAAAAAATAACTCAAAGAAACATTACAAATGACAAGCTCTCAAACAAAAATTCCCTTAAGAAAAGTTTATTTTCCGTGATGAGCGCATTAGGTAGCAGGAGCTACCGAAAGCGCTCAGCACGGAAAATAAACTTTTGTGAAGGAACGGGACGTTTTTCATTTAACTAAAGATCTTCCTTCTCTGCCAGCAACCTCAAAGTACTTTGAAAATTCCCTTACGTCATGTCTAATAAACAAACAAACATACATCAAGGCTGTACAAAAAAAAAAAAAAAGATATTACACTATTATAGCAAAATTCACAGACGCAAATGACAAAAAATAAACCCGACTCCCAAGAACTGCGTCATCTTAGCGCATTTTCGTCCTTACCTCTACTGCCATTATAAAGGGAAAGTTGCAGTTAAAGGTAAGTTTTGATCTTTCGTGAAAATATAAAATTATTTTAGACGCCACAAGAGGAACTTCACAGCATCCTCACCAGAAATAACATCTTCTTTCTCAACGATTACTATAGCAAAACGCTAATCCAATATTCCCCCCCCCATTTTCTTACTCTGCAAAGCTCGTTATTCTCTTAAATAGACTTAAAAAAAGAATTAAACGTCGGAAACAGAGACAAACCCCTGTACTAAACAACACAAATAATCACTTTCGAGGTTTTAAGTACATATTCATCCGATTAACATCGCCCGATCGGAAATTACTTGAGAATCTTTTGTCTAGAAAGTGTAGTAAGCTTGCGAATGGTCACCATCCAATTACCACAATTTTCAAACAGTTTTTGAGATATTAAGTGAAATAGGGGTCTCCCCGTGGTCTAGTGGCTAATGCCTTAGATTCATAAGGGGGAGATGGTGGGTTCGATCCCCACCGGCGCGCCGGTGGCAGGAATTTACTCATCTCACGGCTCGTTGAGAAAATTCCTCGCTGCAACCTGGATGTCGGCGCTAAAAAAAATAGTCGAAGATCCAAAAACTTTTCAACTCTAAAAACATTTTTTCCCCAATACTTTTGAAGTCCAAACGTAGACAAAATTGAAACATCATTCTTAAATTTCAAAGATGTAGAATGTATTTAATTTCAACTGAAACCCCTATTACTCAAAATTTAGTACGAAACCTAGTATTTTCGAAAAGGTTACAGATATTGCTTTATGTTATAAGAACATTCCCCTAGTTTTTTTTTATTGGTTTTTATTTTTGTAATTCGCCAGGCCTAAAAAATTATTTTTTTATTTATTATTACAAGACGACACAAACTAAATATTCAACGCGACATGAACAATTTGTTATAAACGCAATATTCTCCTGCTTACATAAGAGTAAACTATACAATCTCATTTGAAGACATCTTCTGAATAGCCATTGGCTTTCTGGCATATTACAGACATTTTCATACCCTTGTTTATTAAGTGAATCAAAAATTAAACTTCTTATTACAATGCTGGTTTATTACACAATAAACTATACAATCTCATTTGAAGACATCTTCTGAATAGCTATTGGCTTTCTGGCATATTACAGACATTTTCATACCCTTGTTTAATAAGTGAATCAAAAATTAAACTTCTTATTACAATGCTGGTTTATTACACAATAAACTATACAATCTCATTTGAAGACATCTTCTGAATAGCCATTGGCTTCCTGGCATATTACAGACATTTTCATACCCTTGTTTATTAAGTGAATCAAAAATTAAACTTCTTATTACAATGATGGTTTATTACACAATAAACTATACAATCTCATTTGAAGACATCTTCTGAATAGCCATTGGCTTCCTCACATATTACAGACATTTTCATACCCTTGTTTAATAAGTGAATCAAAAATTAAACTTCTTATTACAATGCTGGTTTATTACACAATAAACTATACAATCTCATTTGAAGACATCTTCTGAATAGCCATTGGCTTTCTGGCATATTACAGACATTTTCATACCCTTGTTTATTAAGTGAATCAAAAATTAAACTTCTTATTACAATGCTGGTTTATTACACAATAAACTATACAATCTCATTTGAAGACATCTTCTGAATAGCTATTGGCTTTCTGGCATATTACAGACATTTTCATACCCTTGTTTAATAAGTGAATCAAAAATTAAACTTCTTATTACAATGCTGGTTTATTACACAATAAACTATACAATCTCATTTGAAGACATCTTCTGAATAGCCATTGGCTTTCTGGCATATTACAGACATTTTCATACCCTTGTTTAATAAGTGAATCAAAAATTAAACTTCTTATTACAATGCTGATTTATTACACAATAAACTATACAATCTCATTTGAAGACATCTTCTGAATAGCCATTGGCTTTCTGGCATATTACAGACATTTTCATACCCTTGTTTATTAAGTGAATCAAAAATTAAACTTCTTATTACAATGATGGTTTATTACACAATAAACTATACAATCTCATTTGAAGACATCTTCTGAATAGCCATTGGCTTTCTGGCATATTACAGACATTTTCATACCCTTGTTTAATAAGTGAATCAAAAATTAAACTTCTTATTACAATGCTGGTTTATTACACAATAAACTATACAATCTCATTTGAAGACATCTTCTGAATAGCCATTGGCTTTCTGGCATATTACAGACATTTTCATACCCTTGTTTATTAAGTGAATCAAAAATTAAACTTCTTATTACAATGCTGATTTATTACACAATAAACTATACAATCTCATTTGAAGACATCTTCTGAATAGCCATTGGCTTTCTGGCATATTACAGACATTTTCATACCCTTGTTTATTAAGTGAATCAAAAATTAAACTTCTTATTACAATGATGGTTTATTACACAATAAACTATACAATCTCATTTGAAGACATCTTCTGAATAGCCATTGGCTTTCTGGCATATTACAGACATTTTCATACCCTTGTTTATTAAGTGAATCAAAAATTAAACTTCTTATTACAATGCTGGTTTATTACACAATAAACTATACAATCTCATTTGAAGACATCTTCTGAAAAGCCATTGGCTTCCTGGCATATTACAGAAATTTTCATACCCTTGTTTAATAAGTGAATCAAAAATTAAACTTCTTATTACAATGCTGGTTTATTACACAATAAACTATACTATCTCATTTGAAGACATCTTCTGAATGGCAGATATAAGGCATTCAGCCAGTGTTATAATACAATAAGGCTGTGTTATAATATAAGGCATTCAGCTAGTGTTATAATACATGTAAGAAGAGAATCCCAATTTTGGCGTTAATGACCATAACGTTGGCACGCCATAAAAATAAAAAATAAAAAAAAAAGAATCGCAATGATGTGGTACGTCATCAATTAAATAATAAGATTATATTGCGTTGTACAAATACATTTTACATTGTAAAATTGTTTAAAAAGTAGGCGGTAAACGAGCGACAAGTATTATATCATATGCTTAGATTAAAAAAATATATTCAATGGAAATTTTTCTGCGTAAAATATTTTCAATTGTTTGAAAAACTAAAATGGAAATATACTAGTTCTACTAGGCTATTTTTGTAGTATTTTTTCTCGAAGACACATATTCTTATTAAGTTATATTTTTGTTTTATCAGTTATTTCTAGATCATCGACGATATAAGTTCACCAAATATGTTTGTTTCCGAATCGGGAACAGTCCCAAAGGAAATATTATCTATGATTTACTCACCTTCAGATAACTCCTGTAAGAGAATACTGTACTATGAAAGTCAGGATTAAAAAATGGGAATGTTTTTGGAATGATTCGAATAGTTTTCAGTTTCCTCAGTCCGGCCTTTAAATAAAGCAGAGCTGATGTAAATGAGTTTTTATAAGAAGTGTGTTAATGTTATTTAGGACTGGTGTTGATATATGAAGCTGAGTATCCTGCTGGTGTATAGCAGATTGATCAATCCCCGTGTTGTTTGAAACAACACCAGCCATCACTCAGATTCCAGATGTTCTCTCCCTCGGACCACCATCCCCAAACCCAAACATTTCTCAAGTAACTTCTATTAGCAGTCATATTGTTCTATTCTATTACATTCACAATTTTTTATTTTTTACTAAACTTTAATTTTTATATGTAAGAATTCGCTTGAACGTACGAGTTTTTGCACGAGTGCCTTTCTTGACGTTGCTCAAGCATTCGATCGTGTTTGGCACGCGAGATTACTTTACAAAGTAAAGCTAATAGTTCCACACACATATTTCCTTGTCCTGAAATCCACACAGATCCTTCCAAGTAAAACAATCCACAACTCTTTCCCCAACCTGGTCCATAAATGCTGGAGTCCCCCAAGGGAGTATTATTGGCCCTCTCCGTTTCCTCCTTTTCACTGCGGATATTCCTAGACGCCCTCAAACCCTACTTACAACCTATGCAGATGATACTGCCATCCTTTCAACTTCCCCTGATTCTTCAGTAGCATCCCAACACGTGCAGGAACACCTTTCCGCTATACAACGTTGGAATTAATAAAAATCAATGCAGTAAAATGTTAACAGGTGACATTCAGTCTCAACAGGAGATAATGCCCTTCTGTCTAAATCAATGACTCCACTTCCAGTATCCGACAAGGTTCGATATCTAGGATTATACCTTGACAGCCGAAATTTAAGGAAAATGGACTTGAAAGTTAATCTAAAATTTTTCCTTACCTTTGAAAAGCTTGATGCTGAGAAAAATGGGTCAGACTATAAAATACATTATGTCCCCCAAGAATATTCACTTAAAACACAAAAGGAAATCATATTACAATCTACGGATCTAAATTCATATTATGATAATTCCATTAAAAAATTGCTGCAAGAAATGGATGATTTTGAAGGTAAAGATGAATTAAATTTCGATGGAATAAACTTCCCAGTTTCCTTTACAGATATAAATAAATTTGAAAAATTAAACAATATATCTATAAATGTATGTGGATGTGAAGAATCTGTTCGTCCTCTAAGAATTACAAGAAACATATTAGATAAACATGAAAATTTATTTTATATTAAGAATTAACAAAATGATCATTATTGTTTAGTCTTTCCCGATTAGTTAAAGCACAAGTAATAAATATGAAAGTAAAAATGTATCCATGTGAAAGATGTTTAACATATTATTATTCATCTGAAAAATAAAAGAAACATGACCTTGATTGTAAAAATAAAAAAGCTGTAAAAATTGAAATGCCAAGGAAAGGTGAATATTTAAGTTTCAAAAACTATAACAGGTCGTTAAGAGTTCCTTTCGTAATATATGCAGATTTTGAATGTTTAACTGAAAAATTTGATAATTGTCAGCCAGATTCATCAGGCTACTGTGAAGTATCAAAAACATGAACCAAATAGTTTTTGTTATTATGTAAAATATGAAAATTATGATTACAAACAACCTGTTGTATATAGAGGATCTGATTGTACTGATAAATTTGTAGAAGTGATTCATGAGGAAGTCAAAAGATTTATGAAGAAATTAAACCGTTGAAAATTACTTTTGAAGAAGAAAAACATTTTAAGGAAACTGATATTTTTCATAAACCTATAAGCCATAAGCCTATAAAACGAATACTTACAAGCTTATGAACTCAAAAACGTAAGCGTTACGATTTTTTTTGAAACATTTTTTTTGGATTCAGTTGAAACATTTTCTGCATGTTCTACTTTCATTAAAACTAATATGTTGAAATTTTGGTTACGTTTGGAGTTAAGGAAGGGTTAGAATAAAATATTTTATGAACAGACATGAAAAGTTTGGGAACTTCGTATACTTTCATTAATATCTCGAACACGGTTGGGAAATCGTGGTAAGTGGATAAAAACTATTTGAAAGCTTTATAAATTCTCTACAAAAAAGATTCTGAAACGATTTTTGATTAGATGATGTCAACCATTAATTGATTAGGTTTGTGTTGTTCTCTTTGTAATTTTTCTATCTCTTTCCCTTAGTTTTTTATTGATTTTAATTTTTTAATTTCTTATGTTAGGAAATGTATTTGTGTGTAAAACAGGATAGGTAAAATGAGACCGATTCTCTGTTGCTAGAAATAATGAAAAGGTTTGCGAACTTCGTATACTTTCATTAACATCTCGAAAACGGTTAAGAATCTTAAACCGGAAGATCCTCTCCCTATGGGAGAGGGAGGAACCGCGCTAAAACCTATAGGGGCAGAAGGAAAAAAAGTAAGAGATCATGATCATTTAAATGGAAAATATCGAGGTCCGGCTCATGAAACTTGTAATTTGAATTATAAAAATCGATCGTTTGTTCCAGTATTCATTCATAATTTATCCGGATATGACGGTCATCTATTTGTTAAAGCAATGGGAAAAGTTAAAGAAAATATCGAGGTAATTCCAAATACTGAAGAAACATATATTTCATTCACTCAGAAAGTTGATAAATTACAAATTAGATTTGTTTGTCAGATTTATGGCTACAAGTATAGATTCATTATCTACGAACTTAAGAAAAATTCCTGAAGAATTGAAAGATAAAAAGTTAGAAGAATACGAATTCTTGAAATCTATGTTTAGAGAAACCTCTAAATATTATAATGATGAGAAATTAGATTTAATTACAAAAAAAGGTGTGTATCCTTATGATTACATGGGTTCGGAAGAAAAATTTGAAGAGACAAAATTACCTTCAATCGAAGAATTTTATAGTAAATTGAATGATAGTGATATTTCCGAAAACGATTATAAACTTGCGAAAAAAGTATGGAAGACATTTGAAATTAAAAATTTAGGAGAGTATTCAGATTTATACGTTAAATCTGATGTTTTAATATTAGCTGATATTTTTGAAAATTTTAGAGATGTTTGTTTAAAAACCTATAAACTGGATCGAGTTTGGTATTTCACAGTCCCAGGATTATCTTGGGATGCGATGTTAAAAACGACAGAAATCGAGTTGGAATTATTAAATGATTATGATATGATTTTGATGTTGGAAAAAGGAATCCGTGGCGGAATTTCTCAATGTTGTAATAGAAATGCGAAAACGAATAATAAATATATGAAAAAATATGATAAAAATATATCATCTAGTTATTTAATGTATTTGGATGCAAATAATTTATATGGATGGGCGATGAGCCAATATTTACCTTATGGTGGATTTAAATGGGTTAATCCAAGTGAAATTAAAAATTTGGAAGATAATTCGGATTTTGGTTATATACTAGAAGTCTATCCGAAAGAATTACATGATAATCATTCTGATTTACCTTTAGCTCCAGAAAATGGAATTCCAAGTAATTCGAAACATGCAAAATTATTAACGACAATATTTGATAAAGAGAGATATGTGATTCATTACAGAAATTTAAAACAATGTTTGGATATGGGATTAAATCTGAAAAAAGTTCATAGAGTATTAGAATTTAAACAATCGGCGTGGTTACAAAAATATATTGATCTCAACACTAATATGAGAACTCGAGCTGTAAATGATTTTGAAAAAGATTTCTATAAATTAATGAATAATTCAGTGTTTGGAAAACCTATGGAAAATATAAGAAAACGAATTGATGTGAAATTGTGTAATAATTATGGGAAAGTTGAGAAATTAATAGCAAACCCCAATTTTAAAGGAAGAACAATTTTGGATGAAACATTTATCGGCAATTCACATGAACATAACAAAAGTTAAATTTAATAAACCAATCTATGTTGGAATGAGTATATTAGATTTATCGAAACATTTAATGTATGATTTTCATTATAATATTATGAAACCGACATATGAAAATAATCTTAAATTAACGTACATGACACACGGACAGTCTTATATATCACATAAAAACGGAAGATTTTTATTAGGATATGAAAAATATGATTGATCTCTTCGATACTTCAGATTATCCTGCTGATAATAGATTCAATATACCAAGAATAAATAAGAAAGTTTTAGGAAAAACGAAAGATGAAAATAATGGAATAATTATGGAAGAATTTATTGGATTAAGATCTAAAATGTATGCTCATAAAAATGAGATATCAATTTCTAAGAAATCAAAAGGTACAAAGAAATCTGTTGTGAAAAATAGAATTTCATTCGAGGATTGTAAAGATTGTTTATTCAATACAAAAGTTCATTATAGAACAATGAATCAAATCAGGAGTTATAACCATGAAATATATTCAATTCAAGTTAATTTTAGAGGATAAAATTAATTCTAGAGCATTAGGACATTATAAAACTGCTTCAATTAATTGTACTAAAGGTTTTATAAAATTTGTATATATATAAATAAATATATATATATATATATATATATATATATATATATAAATATATATATATATATATATATATATATATATATATATATATATATTTGTATTCAAAATTTTAGATGTTTGAGAAAAAAAAAATGAAAAATCGACAAAAAAACAGCGATCGCATTTTTGGGGAAATTGAGAGTATTTGGAAGTGGGCTCAGAAATTGAGAAGTTTTTTTAGAATCCTGAAAAAAACGGCAATCAGATGGATGATGGTATTTTTTAGAAACCTTCACATTTTTGGGGTAATTTTGGAGGTATTTTAGATACTATGTGTAGTGGTATTTGGAATTTTTTATTAAAATCAACAAAAACCCGGCGATCGCATTTTTGGAGAAGTTGAGGGTATTTTGGTACTGCGCCAGAAACCCTATTTTCCTACTACTGATAATAATAAAGAAAAACTAAGTACATTTATTTTTAATATTAAATGAAGTGCTTTATTCACGCTGCCATTTAAACAGCGTCTTCAGTAAACATATTTGAAAATAATTACAAAAGGGCAGACACTTTTGTGGGGTATAATTATCAGGAAACATAAAAATAAATGTTGAATATGATAGACTGCAATACACTGCGCGTAACCGTAAAAGTGAATGACAGCACCACGCAGTTGTGGTAATTCTCTGCGCTCTCATTGGTTCTTGCTCATATGATCTTGTACAGCTGTTCCGGTTTAAATGACAGCGCGAATAAAAATCTCATTTAATCATGGGCGTATATAAGGGGGGCTGCAGCGCCCCTCCGAAATTTTGATTTGATGGTTCCCAGCCCCTCCCGAAATTATTTTCTATATACGCCCATCCATTTAATATGAGAATAAAAACAGTTGTTTTTTTGTTTTTTTTTTACGTGTTATACCCCTTAAAAGTGCCTGCCATATTTATTAATAATTGTAAAATTGTCTTAATTTTACATTAAAGATAGTTGGCTTTCGATTAAAACTCCATTTTTCGGAAATATTGTTTTGCACCTTTCCCCTATGCGCAGTACCTGGTGTTCCAAGGTATGTCCAGGAAACACATATTTACCTTCTTATCTACCCGAGAGGTACATTATAGTAAAATTTCAAGGTGCATAAAACACTTCATGAAAAGTGCGTTGCCAGCTCTCGGACTAAAACTAGAGTAAAGGAGGAAGAAAATTAGGAGGTCAGCAAAGGGCTCAAGCCTGTATTTGGAGGATTTGATATTAATCTAGAGGAAGGAAGAGCATCCCGGGTCACAATGACCCGACGTGACCACTCAAGAGTTAAAAAATATAATATATGAGAAACAGCTTCAGATATGGTTCACATATTCTAAAGTCTCTCAGTTTAATGAAGACGGAAAATGTCTCATATAGGTTAATTCCGATTCCTCGGATCAAAAGGAATTCAGAGGAGGTGTTCCGAGAAAGGGAATTGCCGATCTGTTGAGCTCAGAGTAATTAATTATAGTTAGGAATTTTGTCATATTAAGTAGACGGAATTCCTTGTTTCTCGTGATATGAACAAAATTAAATTACATACGCATGGATGACAGTCATTGAGATATTAACTATCGAGTGATCTGGACTTTTTTTGCTAGATTATTTCCAGGAAGCCTGTAATACTGTAGTGATATGTGTTGCTTTCATACATATATTTCATTCACTCAGAAAGTTGATAAATTACAAATTAGATTTGTTTGTCAGATTTATGGCTACAAGTATAGATTCATTATCTACGAACTTAAGAAAAATTCCTGAAGAATTGAAAGATAAAAAGTTAGAAGAATACGAATTCTTGAAATCTATGTTTAGAGAAACCTCTAAATATTATAATGATGAGAAATTAGATTTAATTACAAAAAAAGGTGTGTATCCTTATGATTACATGGGTTCGGAAGAAAAATTTGAAGAGACAAAATTACCTTCAATCGAAGAATTTTATAGTAAATTGAATGATAGTGATATTTCCGAAAACGATTATAAACTTGCGAAAAAAGTATGGAAGACATTTGAAATTAAAAATTTAGGAGAGTATTCAGATTTATACGTTAAATCTGATGTTTTAATATTAGCTGATATTTTTGAAAATTTTAGAGATGTTTGTTTAAAAACCTATAAACTGGATCGAGTTTGGTATTTCACAGTCCCAGGATTATCTTGGGATGCGATGTTAAAAACGACAGAAATCGAGTTGGAATTATTAAATGATTATGATATGATTTTGATGTTGGAAAAAGGAATCCGTGGCGGAATTTCTCAATGTTGTAATAGAAATGCGAAAACGAATAATAAATATATGAAAAAATATGATAAAAATATATCATCTAGTTATTTAATGTATTTGGATGCAAATAATTTATATGGATGGGCGATGAGCCAATATTTACCTTATGGTGGATTTAAATGGGTTAATCCAAGTGAAATTAAAAATTTGGAAGATAATTCGGATTTTGGTTATATACTAGAAGTCTATCCGAAAGAATTACATGATAATCATTCTGATTTACCTTTAGCTCCAGAAAATGGAATTCCAAGTAATTCGAAACATGCAAAATTATTAACGACAATATTTGATAAAGAGAGATATGTGATTCATTACAGAAATTTAAAACAATGTTTGGATATGGGATTAAATCTGAAAAAAGTTCATAGAGTATTAGAATTTAAACAATCGGCGTGGTTACAAAAATATATTGATCTCAACACTAATATGAGAACTCGAGCTGTAAATGATTTTGAAAAAGATTTCTATAAATTAATGAATAATTCAGTGTTTGGAAAACCTATGGAAAATATAAGAAAACGAATTGATGTGAAATTGTGTAATAATTATGGGAAAGTTGAGAAATTAATAGCAAACCCCAATTTTAAAGGAAGAACAATTTTGGATGAAACATTTATCGGCAATTCACATGAACATAACAAAAGTTAAATTTAATAAACCAATCTATGTTGGAATGAGTATATTAGATTTATCGAAACATTTAATGTATGATTTTCATTATAATATTATGAAACCGACATATGAAAATAATCTTAAATTAACGTACATGACACACGGACAGTCTTATATATCACATAAAAACGGAAGATTTTTATTAGGATATGAAAAATATGATTGATCTCTTCGATACTTCAGATTATCCTGCTGATAATAGATTCAATATACCAAGAATAAATAAGAAAGTTTTAGGAAAAACGAAAGATGAAAATAATGGAATAATTATGGAAGAATTTATTGGATTAAGATCTAAAATGTATGCTCATAAAAATGAGATATCAATTTCTAAGAAATCAAAAGGTACAAAGAAATCTGTTGTGAAAAATAGAATTTCATTCGAGGATTGTAAAGATTGTTTATTCAATACAAAAGTTCATTATAGAACAATGAATCAAATCAGGAGTTATAACCATGAAATATATTCAATTCAAGTTAATTTTAGAGGATAAAATTAATTCTAGAGCATTAGGACATTATAAAACTGCTTCAATTAATTGTACTAAAGGTTTTATAAAATTTGTATATATATAAATAAATATATATATATATATATATATATATATATATATATATATATATATATAAATATATATATATATATATATATATATATATATATATATATTTGTATTCAAAATTTTAGATGTTTGAGAAAAAAAAAATGAAAAATCGACAAAAAAACAGCGATCGCATTTTTGGGGAAATTGAGAGTATTTGGAAGTGGGCTCAGAAATTGAGAAGTTTTTTTAGAATCCTGAAAAAAACGGCAATCAGATGGATGATGGTATTTTTTAGAAACCTTCACATTTTTGGGGTAATTTTGGAGGTATTTTAGATACTATGTGTAGTGGTATTTGGAATTTTTTATTAAAATCAACAAAAACCCGGCGATCGCATTTTTGGAGAAGTTGAGGGTATTTTGGTACTGCGCCAGAAACCCTATTTTCCTACTACTGATAATAATAAAGAAAAACTAAGTACATTTATTTTTAATATTAAATGAAGTGCTTTATTCACGCTGCCATTTAAACAGCGTCTTCAGTAAACATATTTGAAAATAATTACAAAAGGGCAGACACTTTTGTGGGGTATAATTATCAGGAAACATAAAAATAAATGTTGAATATGATAGACTGCAATACACTGCGCGTAACCGTAAAAGTGAATGACAGCACCACGCAGTTGTGGTAATTCTCTGCGCTCTCATTGGTTCTTGCTCATATGATCTTGTACAGCTGTTCCGGTTTAAATGACAGCGCGAATAAAAATCTCATTTAATCATGGGCGTATATAAGGGGGGCTGCAGCGCCCCTCCGAAATTTTGATTTGATGGTTCCCAGCCCCTCCCGAAATTATTTTCTATATACGCCCATCCATTTAATATGAGAATAAAAACAGTTGTTTTTTTGTTTTTTTTTTACGTGTTATACCCCTTAAAAGTGCCTGCCATATTTATTAATAATTGTAAAATTGTCTTAATTTTACATTAAAGATAGTTGGCTTTCGATTAAAACTCCATTTTTCGGAAATATTGTTTTGCACCTTTCCCCTATGCGCAGTACCTGGTGTTCCAAGGTATGTCCAGGAAACACATATTTACCTTCTTATCTACCCGAGAGGTACATTATAGTAAAATTTCAAGGTGCATAAAACACTTCATGAAAAGTGCGTTGCCAGCTCTCGGACTAAAACTAGAGTAAAGGAGGAAGAAAATTAGGAGGTCAGCAAAGGGCTCAAGCCTGTATTTGGAGGATTTGATATTAATCTAGAGGAAGGAAGAGCATCCCGGGTCACAATGACCCGACGTGACCACTCAAGAGTTAAAAAATATAATATATGAGAAACAGCTTCAGATATGGTTCACATATTCTAAAGTCTCTCAGTTTAATGAAGACGGAAAATGTCTCATATAGGTTAATTCCGATTCCTCGGATCAAAAGGAATTCAGAGGAGGTGTTCCGAGAAAGGGAATTGCCGATCTGTTGAGCTCAGAGTAATTAATTATAGTTAGGAATTTTGTCATATTAAGTAGACGGAATTCCTTGTTTCTCGTGATATGAACAAAATTAAATTACATACGCATGGATGACAGTCATTGAGATATTAACTATCGAGTGATCTGGACTTTTTTTGCTAGATTATTTCCAGGAAGCCTGTAATACTGTAGTGATATGTGTTGCTTTTAGCGCGGTTCCTCCCTCCCCCATAGGGAGGAACCCCGCTTATAAGGTTGATACAATGAAACAATCCGGAAGTGCCGACAAGAAAATTTCGCGTTTCAGAACCCCTAGAGACCGAAAATAATGGTGGTTCAAATTTGTATATATATATATATGTATATATTTATTTATATATATATATATATATATATATATATATATATATATATATATATATATATATGTTGTTCATTCGGCATCTGTCTCCAGCGGTCTTGCTCCTCCTGTCATCGCAATATTTCGCCGGATTCCTCTCCGGCTTCTTCAGGCAATCATTCATCCTTGCTGGTTGGTAAGGGAATGAGCTCGTCAGCGGTTTGGGCCCTTCTTATCCCTCTTGGTCGGAGACTATGCGAGCCAATGAACTGGGGAGTCTCTGGGCCAATCGGGTTCCGTCTGTCTATGTTAGCTTCCTCGGTCGTCCGTTCGGGGCGCTGGTGGTCCTGTATGAGTGGATTTTCTACAGTCTTCTTCAGGATGGCCCGCCAGGTGTTGGAGAGGATGAGTCCTTCTTCTCTATTGAAGTTGGCTGGATTTTTGTGGATCTCAATCGCCTCTCTGATGAGTCTCCTGTTCAGCGTGTCTTCCTTAGCCAGGGTCTTGGCTTGATCAAACAGGACTTGTCTGGGGCACTCTTCTCCATGTGTTGCCACCGCAGAAGTTTTGGTGCGTCCCAGCCTGTAGTCTGCAGCGTGTTGCGCGATTCGAGTGGCTACCTTCTTCCCTGTCTGTCCTATATACACTTTCCCGCAGTCACATGGTAGAAGATATACACCCTGGTCTTGCAACCGCTGCTTGTCCTTGCTTGTGCTCAGCCAATCCCCGATTTTGTTGAGCGGCTTGTAGGCGACCTCCATATCCTGTTTCTTAAATAGTCTGCCTAGCTTCTCGCTGACCCCGCTGACATACGGTAGGGTAATTCTGCTTCTAGTTTGTGTTTACCTCCGGTTATTCTCATCACGGTGGCGATTTTCCACCATCCTTATCGTTCGGGCCAACTTCTTTCTGTCATATCCATTCCCGGCTAAGTCGTCCGTCAGTTGACTAAGTTCTGATCTTAGGAGTGATTCGTTACTGCACAGAGTTATAGCTCTGTGTGCCAGTGTCTTAACCACTCCCATTTTTTGTGCTGTGTGGTGGTGAGAACACAAACCGAAGCTTTGGCTACGATACGTGGACGATGTCTTCGCAATCTGGCAACATGGTGCAGAGGAACTCAAAAAATTCCTCCATCTCATGAACAATTTGCACCCAGCCATCAGATTTACCATCGAAGAAGAGAAGGATGGCAGATTGCCTTTCCTGGACCTCCTGATCATGAAAGGAACCAACGGTGAACTGGAGCACACTGTATACAGAAAACCCACGGCCACAGGAAGATACCTCCACGCCGATTCTCACCACCACACAGCACAAAAAATGGGAGTGGTTAAGACACTGGCACACAGAGCTATAACTCTGTGCAGTAACGAATCACTCCTAAGATCAGAACTTAGTCAACTGACGGACGACTTAGCCGGGAATGGATATGACAGAAAGAAGTTGGCCCGAACGATAAGGATGGTGGAAAATCGCCACCGTGATGAGAATAACCGGAGGGAAACACAAACTAGAAGCAGAATTACCCTACCGTATGTCAGCGGGGTCAGCGAGAAGCTAGGCAGACTATTTAAGAAACAGGATATGGAGGTCGCCTACAAGCCGCTCAACAAAATCGGGGATTGGCTGAGCACAAGCAAGGACAAGCAGCGGTTGCAAGACCAGGGTGTATATCTTCTACCATGTGACTGCGGGAAAGTGTATATAGGACAGACAGGGAAGAAGGTAGCCACTCGAATCGCGCAACACGCTGCAGACTACAGGCTGGGACGCACCAAAACTTCTGCGGTGGCAACACATGGAGAAGAGTGCCCCAGACAAGTCCTGTTTGATCAAGCCAAGACCCTGGCTAAGGAAGACACGCTGAACAGGAGACTCATCAGAGAGGCGATTGAGATCCACAAAAATCCAGCCAACTTCAATAGAGAAGAAGGACTCATCCTCTCCAACACCTGGCGGGCCATCCTGAAGAAGACTGTAGACAATCCACTCATACAGGACCACCAGCGCCCCGAACGGACGACCGAGGAAGCTAACATAGACAGACGGAACCCGATTGGCCCAGAGACTCCCCAGTTCATTGGCTCGCATAGTCTCCGACCAAGAGGGATAAGAAGGGCCCAAACCGCTGACGAGCTCATTCCCTTACCAACCAGCAAGGATGAATGATTGCCTGAAGAAGCCGGAGAGGAATCCGGCGAAATATTGCGATGACAGGAGGAGCAAGACCGCTGGAGACAGATGCCGAATGAACAACACATTGAATTCCCAGCGAAGTAGCTTGAAAAATAGCATATCAAACCTCTACGGCGAGGAAACGTACACCCTGACCAGGAGACTGAGCAAAACGAGGTGCCGCATAGCGACAACACGTAATGATCTGGACTTCCTACGGAGATGCAGGGACGAGAAGGTGACACCCCCCTTCCTGAGGATGAAGAGGCCCCTCAAGACTCCCAAAGCAGCCCGGATCTATGACAACATGGAGAAGGCGCTGCTAAGGGAAAGAATTGGAGCGTATCGCCACAGGTTGTGGAGCCAATTAACAGACGAAACGTCCCTAAAAGAAAAAATACGCTCAATAGTCGACCCAGACATGTGGGATACTGTTGACCGTATTACTGATGACAAGGCAAAAAAGGAAGGGACAAAAAACGCCGATAAGAAAATGAAAAAATGGGACAAATTGACGCAAAAATCAAATTTGGTGGCCCTCAAAAGGGTCGTTAAAGATGATTTTTTGCGACAACTACCACGCCCACCAGTGGACAGAAAAGTCATTGTAAACCTGGCTGGTATTGAGTTGTCTCAGGAAGCCACAGAAGTCCTTGAAAAAGGCATGAATTTCGCTGTGGCACCAAAACGCAACCCGACGGAGGAACTTGTAACCAGCATCGAGGCCGCCCTCTTCCGAATGGATAAAGACAAGGCTGAAACGATCAGGTTAGAAGCTGCCTACCTCGTCGGAAGATCCAAGCCCCCGAAAGACAACTTAACACCAGCCCAAAGAAGAGCCCTATGTGATCTGAGGAAGAGGGAAGATGTCATAATCACAAAGGCTGATAAAGGAAATATGACAGTGATCCTCAACAAAACATCCTATGAAGATAAAATTGAAGGCTTACTGTCCATAAACACATACGAGAAGAATATAAAGGACCCCACCAAGCGAATTGAAAATCAAATAAATAAAATCTTAAAGGAGAAGATCAAAGACAAGGCACGAATCGCAGAGATGGCCCCCGGTGACTCCAGAATACCCCGGATCTATGGTTTACCAAAAATCCACAAAGAAGGAGCACCCCTCAGGCCTATAGTCTCAATGATTGGAGCACCCACGTACAGAGCCAGCAAGGTGCTGGCAAAAGCTCTGAAACCTTACACAGGCCAGTCCTTTTCGGCAGTACGAAATTCGATTCACTTGGTGGAAATCCTAAAAAAGACTAAGCTCGAAGAAGGAGACCTGATGGTGAGCTTTGATGTGGAGTCCCTCTTCACCAACCTTCCAGCTAAAGATGCTACCCAGATCATCAAAGACAATAAATTCTTGGAGGGAGGGATGATGGAACTAGCTGAACTAGTTCTAACTTCCTGCTACTTCCAGTACAAGGGAATCATCTATAAGCAGAAGGATGGAGTGGCCATGGGTAGTCCCCTATCACCAGTTGTGGCTGACATTTTCATGGAGGACTTCGAAAGACGACTGATCGAGGGCAGCGAACACAAACCGAAGCTTTGGCTACGATACGTGGACGATGTCTTCGCAATCTGGCAACATGGTGCAGAGGAACTCAAAAAATTCCTCCATCTCATGAACAATTTGCACCCAGCCATCAGATTTACCATCGAAGAAGAGAAGGATGGCAGATTGCCTTTCCTGGACCTCCTGATCATGAAAGGAACCAACGGTGAACTGGAGCACACTGTATACAGAAAACCCACGGCCACAGGAAGATACCTCCACGCCGATTCTCACCACCACACAGCACAAAAAATGGGATTGGTTAAGACACTGGCACACAGAGCTATAACTCTGTGCAGTAACGAATCACTCCTAAGATCAGAACTTAGTCAACTGACGGACGACTTAGCCGGGAATGGATATGACAGAAAGAAGTTGGCCCGAACGATAAGGATGGTGGAAAATCGCCACCGTGATGAGAATAACCGGAGGGAAACACAAACTAGAAGCAGAATTACCCTACCGTATGTCAGCGGGGTCAGCGAGAAGCTAGGCAGACTATTTAAGAAACAGGATATGGAGGTCGCCTACAAGCCGCTCAACAAAATCGGGGATTGGCTGAGCACAAGCAAGGACAAGCAGCGGTTGCAAGACCAGGGTGTATATCTTCTACCATGTGACTGCGGGAAAGTGTATATAGGACAGACAGGGAAGAAGGTAGCCACTCGAATCGCGCAACACGCTGCAGACTACAGGCTGGGACGCACCAAAACTTCTGCGGTGGCAACACATGGAGAAGAGTGCCCCAGACAAGTCCTGTTTGATCAAGCCAAGACCCTGGCTAAGGAAGACACGCTGAACAGGAGACTCATCAGAGAGGCGATTGAGATCCACAAAAATCCAGCCAACTTCAATAGAGAAGAAGGACTCATCCTCTCCAACACCTGGCGGGCCATCCTGAAGAAGACTGTAGACAATCCACTCATACAGGACCACCAGCGCCCCGAACGGACGACCGAGGAAGCAAACATAGACAGACGGAACCCGATTGGCCCAGAGACTCCCCAGTTCATTGGCTCGCATAGTCTCCGACCAAGAGGGATAAGAAGGGCCCAAACCGCTGACGAGCTCATTCCCTTACCAACCAGCAAGGATGAATGATTGCCTGAAGAAGCCGGAGAGGAATCCGGCGAAATATTGCGATGACAGGAGGAGCAAGACCGCTGGAGACAGATGCCGAATGAACAACACATTGAATTCCCAGCGAAGTAGCTTGAAAAATAGCATATATATATATATATATATATATATATATATATATATATATATATATATATATATATATATGTCTGTTCGCTCATTTCTGGCTTCCCTGATGGTCCGATTTTGATGAAATTTGGTACAAAAATCTGGCGTCCGATTTGAAAGGTCAAGTTCGTTAACCAGCAAAATCCGCCCACTGGAAGATGGCGTTTGGGGCGAAATTCGCGCAAAAAAAATCGTAACGCTTACGTTTTTGAGTTCATAAGCTTGTAAGGACTCTTTTTATATGCTTCTTGGGCTAGGAAAACGAATGAAACCATTTTCAAGGCGATAGCTTTAACCGTTTTCGAGAAAATTGGAAAAATAGTTTTTGAATACCGTTTTTGGTTTGGGTACTTAGAATCACGGGATTCAGTTGAAACATTATCTGCATGTTCTTCTTTCATTAAAACTAATATGTTGAAAGTTTTGTTACGTTTGGAGTTAAGGAAGGGTTAGAATAAAATATTTTATTAACAGACATGAAAAGTTTTGGGAACTTTGTATACTTTCATTAATATCTCGAACACGGTTGGGAAATCGTGGTAAGTGGATAGAAACTATTTGAAAGCTTACTAAATTTTCTACAAAAAAGATTCTAAAACTATTTTTGATTAGGTTATGTCAATCGGAGAAATAAGTGCTTAAATCTTCAAATACGTCTGTTTTTTTCTTATGAACGGGTTTTTGTCGTTCTTTTTGTAATTTTTGTCTCTTTCCCTTGGTTTTTTATTGCTTTTTATTTTTGTAATTTCTTATGTTACCCCCCCTCATATACGCCCATGCTTCTGTATCCTCTAGAAAGGCTTTATTAGGCATATTTTGTATTGATTTGTAGAGCTTTGCTTTAGAATGAGAGCCAGATTCTGTAATTTCCGCTTCTGTGTAAAAGTTAGTTGCTGGCGGTGTCCCTGACGCCTTAATATAACTTTTATTCGAGATGTTCGAGAGGATTTTGACAATTTTCACGAGATATATAAAAAAAAATAAGATTATTTCTTTTCTAAGCTTATCAAATGGCACTAGGGACATGAACGGAACCGCGCTAAGATGCTGCAGTTCCTGCGAGTCGGACTTTTTTTTTTTTATAGACAAAGGTAAAAAGCGAACAAAATACTCTCTGTTATACATATGTTTTGTTTGTAGTTAGTATTAGATGATTTTCATGTTAATACACATCTCTTTTTTTTCAATATTGTAAAGCCTTTTTGGAGTTTTCGTAGTTTTTTTACTGCTTATTAACTTCTGGACTAATAGCAACAGACTATCTACGGGTTGCCACACTTTTATGATGTTAACGGCTCGGTATTTTCCCTGAATGCTACCAGTCCAAGTAGCGTTCACCCACCAGTAGCGTTATCAAGCCTTTTTTGAAATTATATGATTTACTTAGTTATTTACCGAATATAACATTTTCTTAATATTATTACGTAGGTATTTCAAAATCTCAATAGTGGGCATATAAATGTTCAACGTAAAAATAAAACGTGGTCTTTCTGGCAGTTTGTAAGTGGAAAATTAAGGAACTGGGAGCATTCCCCGCCTCCGATATTTTCCTTCATTACTTTAATTTTGACAGGGAACACCTGTTCATATAGACACCCAATTCATGTTTTCACTGCAATTCATGTCTATTAGGAGCACTTTGACAGGGAACACCTCTACATATAGACACCCAATTCATGTTTTCACTTCAATTCATGTCTATAAGGAGCACTTTGACAGGGAACACCTCTTCATATAGACACCCAATTCATGTTTTCACTGCAATTCATGTCTATAAGGAGCACTTTGACAGGGAACACCTGTTCATATAGACACCCAATTCATGTTTTCACTTCAATTCATGTCTATAAAGAGCACTTTGACAGGGAACACCTCTTCATATAGACACCCAATTCATGTTTTCACTGCAATTCATGTCTATAAGGAGCACTTTGACAGGGAACACCTCTTCATATAGACACCCAATTCATGTTTTCACTGCAATTCATGTCTATAAGGAGCACTTTGACAGGGAACACCTCTTCATATAGACACCCAATTCATGTTTTCACTTCAATTCATGTCTTTAAGAAGCACTTTGACAGGGAACACATGTTCATATAGACACCCAATTCATGTTTTCACTTCAATTCATGTCTATAAGGAGCACTTTGACAGGGAACACCTCTTCATATAGACACCCAATTCATGTTTTCACTGCAATTCATGTCTGTAAGGAGCACTTTGACAGAGAACACCTGTTCATATAGACACCCAATTCATGTTTTCACTTCAATTCATGTCTATAAGAAGCACTTTGACAGGGAACACATGTTCATATAGACACCCAATTCATGTTTCCACTTCAATTCATGTCTATAAGGAGCACTTTGGGAATCTCAGGTATAAACGATTGTTAAAAAATTACTGTGTTATATTAATGCGTGGGCGACCATAATTCTGATTTTTTTCACAATAGAATAGGAAGTGTTTTAAAATAAACAACCTTTTGGCCTGAAAATATTGTTCAAACAGACAAGGGAACATCCCCAAGTGTCCGGCACTGACTTTTATGAAACTTTCTATATTTATTAAAAGCGTGAAAATAATCGATACGTGTTTTTTTTTTTTTTTAAATTGGCCTAATCGCACGTTTAAGGGGTGAAACCCCCCTTCCAAAGTACACCTCAAATAATCTAACAAGGGGTGTATACAGTGGTGGGGTCACCGATTTGTTCCATTTTTTTCCTGGTGATTCTAAAAAAAAAAAATTGTCGACATGTGTCCGCGCATTCTGTCCAATGCGTCTTAGAAGCTGAGAAATAAAATAATATAGGTTGAAAATGCTTTATTTTATATATGGTGTTTAGAAAATGACGACATGATTCTTTCACCAATTCATTTGATTTAGAAATTAAATCGTCGATACAAATTAAATCGTCGATACAAATTCAAAGTATCGAATGTGAAAAAACTCATTTTTCATTTTAAATCTTTGCTGATTGCTGTTGGACAAATGGACGCCAAACTCTTGAATCTAAGTTCACACAATGAAAGGGGAATGTAACCACAGTCACAAGGTCGAATCTGCTGACTATTTGACTGTCCAAAAGCAAGGTAATAAATAAAAGTATTTTCACTCTTGAAAGTGGTGATTTTCACATTCGAAACTTTGCTTTTGCATCGACGAAATAACAAATACAATCGTTAAACAATAATTTATATTTCGTCAAATAAATTCAAAAATATGCTTACGCTTGTAGTAAACTAGCGTTATACAATTTTCTACGCCAAAAATAATATCAGATTTAAAATCAGCACCCCACGAAAATCTAATAAGGTAAATATCATCGAAAACAAAAAATATTACTTTTTTCCGGTATTGGAACAAAAAAGTATTAATTTTGGTTTTCGATGATATTTACCTCATTAGAGTTTCTTGGGGTGCTATTTTTAATCTGATATTATTTATGGTGTAGAAAATTTTACAATACTAGTTTACTTGTTAACGAGACCATATTCTTGAATTTATTTGACGAAATATAAATTATTGTTTTACGATTGCATTTTTCGTTTAATTGCATTTAACTCTCTAAAACAAATTAATTGGTGAAAGTCTTATGTTGATATCATTTTCTAAACACCATATATAAAATAAAGCATTTTCATACCATTTTTTTTCTTGTCAACGTGGTGCAGATATCCCGACATCATTGCAGCTTTAGCATGAGCACAGAGGACGGTTGAACGAGACGGTCTCCCAAACTTGCAGTAGGTACTCAGAAGCAGGAATCCCTGATGACATCCATACGAAATCACCTCGAGCTATTTCTTCCAGCAGATCCTGCTTCTAATGCCGAGTCTTGTCTTGACGTGCCATTACTCTTATCTCTTCTCCGAACCTCTCACCGAATAATCCCACCAACGAATCATCGGACGACTCTTTTCTTCCTGTTTCATCCTGCGGTTCCGGAGAATTCTTTCATTTGATATCACTTAAAAATATAGTTTCATTACACAAATGTCTGGTTGCCGATATCCTACATTCTTCAGAATGAATGATAATGATAAAGCCACTAGTTATATTTTTATTTATTCATTTTATTTTATTTTTCACGGCGCATCGACATCTAAGCCATTATATTTTTATTCTCCTTAAATCTGCAGCATTAAGGTTTCATTGATTTATGTGTTTATCAGTTTAGCATTTAAGGCTGCAATTTATTATTACCAAGACTTTTACCCCTCTTTATAGTTCCTACTTTATCAAGAAACAAAATGAAAAAAAAAATTAAAACAGCTATGGTATGATATGGTTATTTGTTTTAATACAAACTTATTAAAACAAATAAACTACCAAGGTTTGACAATTATATTAAAAAATATACAAGAGAAAAATGTCGCTTTCAGTACATAATACATACTGGAAGAAACAAAAGAAAAAAATATTACATATTATGTAATAACCTTTTCTGAGCGAATCTCTGTATTAACACGAAAAAAAAAATCGTTACGCTTACATCATATGCTTGAAAGTACTTGCTACGTAGGTTTCTTTACGTAGGAAAACGAGAGGAACCATATTTAAGTCGCTACCTGTAACCGTTTCCGAGAAAACTGGAAAAATAGTTGTTCAATAAAGTTTTTGGTCTAGGGACTTAGAATAATGGGATTCTGTTGAAACATTTCTGCATGTTTCAATTTCATCAAAACTAATATATTTCAATGTTGGTTACGTTTGGAGTTAAGGAAGACTTAGAGTAATATATTTTATTAATAGACATGAAAAGTTTTGGGAACTTCGTATATTTTCTTTAATATCTCGAAAACGGTTGGGAATCTTGGTAAGCGGAAGTTTATCATGACTTTTTCCCAAACTTTCAACAATACTTAAGATCATTGTGTACGTAATTAGACAATACATAAAATGACATGTAAAATATATAATAAAAGGTAAGACTGAATGTACATATTGTATATTCACTTAGTAAATAAAACTGTCTTCTTCTTCTCGAAAGTTACCATTCGAAAGCCCTAAAAAAAAAGTTCTAAAGAATGTTGTGATGTCAATCGAATAAATAAGTGCTTAAAACTTTGAAGTAATTGATTTCGTTTATTCGAACAGTTTTTTTTTTCTGTTTTTATTGCTTGTTATTTTTTAACTGCTTATAGTAGGAGAATGTTTTGTTGGAAATATAGCTTTCCAAGAGAGAAATTCAAAGAACTTGTGAATATTTTCTACTACCTTTCTGCTGTCGTTCTTTAGAACAGTTTTCCCCCTATTCGTCTCACTTTTTAATTGGCTGTTTTATTGAAATGCATTGAACAGGTCTTGTAAGGATTCTACCTGGACGTGACCCTAAGGTCCCCTTCCACTCGTTAGTTGAGGGTTGACACCTGAAATATTGATTTTATTCAAGATGCGCTTTTCACGAAATATGAAAACGACCGCTTCGTTAAATTAATCGCGCTAAGATGACGCAGCTCTTGCGGGTCGGGCTTTTACAGATACGGTCAGCTCGTTGACCTCGATAGTTCTCTATTTTGGAAGAGAGATGTTATTATTCCTTCGTATAATGTTCTTAGCGTATAAGATGTACGTTTCAATGAATTGAACAAAGCAGTTTCGAAACCGTTACAATGTTGTAGCATGTGTTTCTTCTATCTATGAGTTAATTCGATGATGTGCCTGTAGTTGAAAGACATTTCTCACTAATTAACTGAAATGTTTCACTTTACGTAAAGAAGATAAGAGAAGTAAATTTATGTGCAATATACATTTTGCGATTTCTCAAAATACTTATTGTTACTAACCTCTTACATAATCAAAAATAACCTCGATTTCGGCACTGATAACCCGTAAGGAATTTGTCATGTAGTTTCTTAACCCAGTACTGTCTATGTTAAATTCAGTACATTTTTACTTTTGTATACCGGAACAAATTCTTTCTCCTAAATGTTCTACAGCTGGTGGAGTCTCCCAAGGGATTATTATCGAACCTAATATTTTCCTTCTTAAAACTGCACCCATACCCAAACCTTACCTACTATTAACTAGAGAACTGTAACATAAAATAATAGGATGCAAACTAAATGCAGCTAATCTCTACAGTAGCAATATCATTTATGATGGCTTGTACTTGAGCATTCGATGAACTCCAAAGTGCTCATCTCGGGTCACGCCTATTACTGAGACTGTCTTGTTATAAGCATGTGTAATGCTCCTCGAGCAGAAAACCGTTCGGTAAATGTTTCCTATAGTTTCAAATTCCAATCTCTGCCATAAATGAAGGGCTCAGTGCCAAAGGTGACTAACCCACAATTAGAACAACCCGAGAAAATTAAGGTTAAAGTTTAAAAGACTTTGGAAAAAATTAGTGTTTGTGACAGAAATGATTTTAATTGGTCTTTATTCAATAGATATACAAAATTCTTATGAATATACTATAATAATCAAAAGTTTATAGTTAGACTGGATAATGAAAAACAAAAAGTATAGACATGTTTGGCTTTCAAATATATAATAAATAACTTACACTTGAAAAATAGTGGTCACATATCCGGAGATGAATATTTATTTATCAAATCATTTTTCATTAGATTTCTATGATTATCTATCAATAATTTAATAAAACAACGATTTTCAGATTAGGTGAGTTCTGTAGTATGTGGGAGAGGAACAGTGCAATCTTAACGTTTCGGTTTTGTCCTCCACAAGCGTAGTTCATGAACATTCCTTAGAGGTTGATAGACAGGATCTGCTATATCACTATAGGAAGCTTCAGCTATATCACTCATGTTGCTGCTTACCATTAACAAAGCCATACCTAGTCTGGGTTGGTCAAGTTTGTCTCTCACATGATTTAGCTTTGCAGTAAGTTCCAAAACAAACTTAAACATGTCAGTACTAATCAATGTGGTGTAAGGGCTGGTCATTTCTATCAATTATAACACTTAAAATTCTCTATCAGGAGAAGTGAATAACTCAAATTTGTTAAAATTGTGGGTTAGTCATCTTTGGCACTGAGCCCTTCAAATGATGTATTCATCCTGGCAAACTAAACCTCTACAGTACAACCAGTAGCGTCCAGTGAAATGCAAGAGAAAGAGACGAAATTCTGGTCCAGTAGGCCTAGCACAACAGTAAGTAAGAAGCATCTTTCATCATCATTCGTCTTCATCCCCATTTCTACATCTGCTGCTCAAGACCTCACCCCCCCCCCGGATATCAAACAATAAATAAAAATTCGAAACCCCAATAATAATAATGAGATAATATTCATTATTTATATATATTTTTTATTATAATATAGGTATGTTATATTATTTTTATTTCTGATCTCAAATTAATTTTAGGGGAATTTATTTATTTTGTACGAGTATACTTTCTTTAAGTTAGATTCTACTTATTATTCAATAAAATTTTATTAATATTAAAATTACATCATCATTTTTTCACTTAAAACATAAACAATTACTTAATGAACAATGAATTAATTGTATTTATTAATTTAATAAAGTATTACATTATTATTTTTATTAATTTCCTTTGAGAAAAAACCAGCTCTTCAAACAAATAAATAAAAAAAAATTAAAATTCAATGAATGGCGTAATTTTGCTACGGAATTTTCTTCGTATTATAATCTACTTTAGGGATCATTGATCCTATAGGAATATTACTTTCAACATAGGCTTACAACTAGGTTAGGTAAAGGTAAATTTCAAAATTCTGGACATGTATTCATCTATTTTACGACATTATATCGTTTTGGGGGAAATAGCATGTGATTTAGAGGTAATATTAAATCTGAGGTAACGGCTAAACATGCGGACATCTTAAAAGCCATGCATCAGTATATTCTCATATATAACTATAAACATATAAGCTTATGCACACAACCAACTGCTATCTATAAAAATGGTCTGATTTCATGATATTTAAAATGCTTAATCTAAAACGGAACGTTAAGCACGTAAAGTTGTACTAAAACATTAATGATTAATCAGACACATACTTGAACCTGACAACTTAAGTTTGTTCATAGGCATCATAAATAAAACTATTATAAGTAACAGTTATCAATAATTTATTTCATGAATTGCAGGTCATATTTTTGAAACCCTTCCACTTCTCACTAATATCCTCTATTGTTGTTCTACTTGTTTGCAGAGTCATAAAGCGCCTCTTCATGTGTGATTTGTCAATATAAAAATTCCTTGGATAAGAAGGCACGTTTAGATAAATAAAATATATACCAACATTACCAATCAGCTGTTTACAATCGGTATTTAATTCTATAAACATTGTTATCTAGGGAAGCGCTCTTTTAAAAAAAATATTTTTAAAAACAGCTGATTGAAAATCTATAGATTGTCATCCAAAGATAAGGCTCAAGTGATATTTATGCTTGTATAGAGAAGCCGTTCTTGAAGAGGCATCAAATGACATGAAACATGTAGAGCACCTAATAATAAGGTTAATAGTGAAAAGTTGAAATATTTTAATTATATGACCTTAATCGATTGTTAAAATAAAATATAACTAGTTCTTATGTTGACTTAGGAATTAACATTCAGAATATTTAAAAATGAAGTTTAATCCACAATAAAACAGCTTGACATGGTCCTTGGAGAGGCTAGGCAATTTAAGTTAGGATTTCAAATTTTAATTACGCCTCCGAAACTCCCCCCTCCGTCCTTGAAGTAATCATATGCGTCACGTGTTTTTACTTTTAAGCGATTCAGCTAATTAGCTCAAAATAAACACAAGTTTGGAACTTTCCGTAATTAATAAAACCTGGTGTTTATTCTAAAAAAATATCTCTCCTTCCTACAGGCTAGAAATTTTATTAAATTTCGAATATTGATGAATTTCGTTTTACCTTACATTAGCTATCATTTTTTAAATATTAAAAAATGATGACTTCATCAACATCTTTTTCGCGTGTTTCCTCTCTTTCAAAGTAGAGAAAATTCGCCCGTATTATCGATCCAATCACGCAATCCGAAATGATTGACAAGAACAGTGAAACCATAGGTCAGGAAAAACGATAATAAAGGTAAGGATATATGTGAATATATGTGTGTATATATATATATATATATATATATATATATATATATATATATATTTATAAATATGTCCTCCGTAAAATTGTAAATGCCCCTTTCTATGTATCCAACAAAACCCTACACAATGACCTCAACATCCCATTTGTCCTTGACCTCGCTAAAACCCGTTTCCAAACGTTCCACTCCAAATTGTCTTACCATCCTAATCCCGTAGGTCAATCCTTATCTTCCCAATACCATCCAGACAATCCTCCCAGGCGGCTTAAGAGACAGTGGCCCCGAGACAATTTACTTGCCTGATCTTTTCATGATCAATAAAATATTTATTAAGACACCTCTGGAAGTGCCAACAATGGTTGGCTTCTTCCAAATTTTGTATTTTTTTTATTTTTATTTTATTTTACTTTTGCCAGTTTTGTCAACTTGTACATAATATCTGGATCAACAAACTTGATCATTGTACTGTTAACCTGTACAGATTTCAAATAAATAAATACTAAAAAAAAAAAAAAAAATTTATAAATATATATATATATATATATAATATATTATATATGGCACCCTTAGTCTCGTTAGTACAACTTCTGTCGCCTCTTGTTGTTGTTCTCTTGAGGAATATGGTTTATCTCCCTTAGGTGGTTATCGTCAGTGCAATACCACGTGGCATGCCCCTATTCAGGATAGCATATGTTATTTTAATGACCTGGAACCCATACCATTGTTACCATTGTTCGTTGGTCTTTTATTCTCAGTATTTCTTGTAGAATTTTGATGATGATGGCATTAGAGTTGTAGATGTTGTATAGGGAGATTAAACAACGTAACGAATCTGTGAATAGTATTTCTTTTTTGGTGTTAACGTTAATTTTGATGATACATTATTTAACAGAATAACTACTTATCTGCCGGGACGAAGCACGGGTATTCAGCTAGTAGTGTATAATGCATTGTTGAATGTGCATGTTTGTATCAAATTTCACAAGGCCTAACATTAAAGCGTTTATGAACGGTCTTTCTTTACCTGCATGAGCTTTCACACGTTTTTACAAGGATGCTGATAGATAAATAAATGTTATACCGATAACTTAACATCTGTAACAAGTTCTAGGATAGTTCAACCTTAAATTACATAACAAAATTCTGCTAATTCAAGAACAACAGGAATCGTAAGTCGAAATTCCGGCGGTCGAGGAACTCTACAACATACGTAGCCTTGAGATTCTTCTTAAAGATAAATTTATTAAATTCTAAGAGAAAGAACAAGACCAGAACAAGAAGATACCATTTAGAAGGCGTCGCTAAGGATCTGGAAAAATGCCAGTACATTTGAAGGCTGTAGGAACTCGACAAACCTGTTGGACTTCCGCTCTTCCCCTAGATGGAAGCAAGTACTCCAGCAATATTCCTTCCTCTTCATTTTTTTTTTTTTTTTTTTTTTTTTTTCATTTTACCCTTGATGATTCATTTTGTCTTTATAAAATTCTCAGAAATCACCATAACATTATATAGACTTCCGAACCGAGTTCAATGTTTAAATCACAGGAACTGCACCAATTTATTGTTTTTTCATACGATATATATAACTGGTGTTCGCCATCAATGGAACCAAACCACCACTCCTGAAACTTTCGTGTACAACTTTTAGGACGTTTCCACTTAGAACCGTTTTCCAGATATCGACTGTTAAAATTTTTTATTTAAATTATTACTTAATGTTATATATTTTTTAGATTCCCACTACGGGCGGTGGCTTTTCTTTCGAAAAAATAAAAGATATCACCCCTATCCTGGCTAGAAAAGGGTGGTAACCTATAGATAACCCGTCCTAAAATTCGTAGTTAATAATAAAAGGACGTTAAAATTTAAATTTAATTTACTTTGCATACATGTGTAACATATGAAAAATGTTATACCGACACACATGGGTGCAAATTCATAATTAAGCTAGGAAATAACTATACTGCACATATTGTGTAACATTTGAGCCTTCAATATGCGTTCTCTTACAAAACAACTTCCGAAGAACACGATAGTAAAATCAAAATTAATGTTGTTTCAACGAAAAAAAATGTTATTGCTGTAGGGAAAGGAATATTACTAGGACCCTGAATTTCTTAATAAGGGATGATCAAATTTAAGTTATTCAGCATTGAAAATGAAAGGCCAATTTTATCACAAAGTGGGATCATTGCTGTCAATGCCAAACGACCGTTTTTGAAATGTTTCTTGATAATTATTTTCAACCTTCTTCATACAGCTTCAAGTTACAACGTTAATTTTAGTTAAAATTATCGGCGGTCCCAATTAAAAAGGTTTTACCCTTACCCTGTGCTTAGGAAGCCATGGTGTAAATTCCTAGAGCTGGCTGGAATGTGGCTGCGGCCTCGGAAGGAAACCACAAGGCAGTCCAGACATCCCATTCATGTTGGCTGGCTGGGGGTTTCATGTCCACTCTTCTCAACCCATTATGGGAACATACTACCAATGTAGCCAACCTGATTCGCGAATTCTGAAGAAATGTTGATATTGGAATAAATTGATTATCACTTTCTACTCGAGAAAAATTTGTATTCGTCATTTGCAGAAATACAAATATTTCTCCTGGCTGGCGATAATGTTAATGATTGAACTGCTATAAACGTGCTTAATGGTGCTGATAGTAAAAACTTGAAACCAGAAGAGAAATTGGGAACATTTAGCCTATATATAACCAGGGAGATCAGAAATTGATAACATTTGGCATTTTTCATAATACATGACCCGGTAGTTGTTAGTGCTAAGCTGTGAACAAGCCGAGGTCAAGGTTGTGGTTCGACTTCTACTAGAGGTAGTGGCTTTTCTTTACAAAAAAAAAGTAAGGCATTAGCCTTATTCTGGCCAAAAAGGCGTGGTAACATTTAGAAAACGTGTCCCAAAAATTGAGAAAATCGAGATAATATAAAAGAGGCCGTTACCGTGGCATATTTAAGGGGAGGTTCATCCACTTATTATTGTAAAACTAATCGTCATTCTTTTTTTTACAAAAAAAAAACAACCATATATTAAACTATATGACGCCTGCAATGCAGGCCTTGCATACTCTTTTAAGAGTATACTCTATTCTCCATAGAAAAATCGTGGGTTGATTATAAATCTATCTAAATAATTTTATTCTTCTTTTGAATCACTTTACTTCTTGGTGAAAACTGAAATCCTCTTTCGAATTCGACGAACTTAGGTTAAAAAATATTTTATTTTTATTTTTAGAGACCAATATTGTTTTGTAGGTTTCGGTACTCATAAGTTTATTATGTAAACTTCATTCACTTGAGTTATGTAATGTTTTCCGTGTTAAAATGTCAATTGAAAAAATGTAAGATGAAGTGGTTACAATTCTTTTAGTAGTATTTTATATTTCTTCTGTTCTATAATTATTTCTACGCTCGTCGAATTGATTTATTTAAAAAAAAAAATGTGATGTATTTAAAAAAATCTACATATCTACAAAATAGCTGCTTTTGGTCGGATTTATGCCTATTTTAGAGATGAGGATTTACAAGGACAGGACAAAGAGAAGGCATACATTTTGAAGCCCTTTTTGGCAATATGATAAGCATGAGACAAGTGGTTGAGAATCACTTAAAGAGCTCGTTATCTACTTTCAAAGTGAAAATGGAAAGATAAAAATGTAGGCAAAGATATAATTGGAGGAGAAGCCAAAGAGGCCACGACTCCATTACGAGTCGACTTCTGAATATGGTAATTTCTTCAAAAACAATTCAAAAGAGAAGATTTCATAATGTAAAGTAGAGCTGCCATTTTCAGTAGCTTGAATAAAATCGTTAAATATGGTAATAAAGCCACGGTGGATTTTACATCTCAACATCTGAGGAAGTTGTTAATCCCATTCGACCCAACAATATAATTAGCTGGAATACCTCTGCAAATATAAACCAGCACAAGTTAACAAACAAATATTAATGGAATCATCAAGCATAAATATTAGCTCTTCAAATGTCATTCCTTTTCAATTTACTTTGACTATAATACGAACGTAGAATCTAGGTCAAAATTAGGTAAAAATGCAGTTTCACTCCCTTCAAACCGATTTCTTTCAAATTTTGTACAATAACGTATTTTTATGCACTAAACACGAATACGATAAAAAAAAAAAAAACTTCTCATTTAACTAGGAAAGAAGTTATTAAGCACTAAAGTTCACTGTTATGCAGGTTATGAGAGCTATTAATTATATCGAGTTGGATTGACTGGGGTTTTGTTATCTTCTTGAACGAGCGTAGCGAGCGGAAACGCATAGCACGTACGCCCTTAAGCGACAGGTGAGGATGCCCTTAAAATTAACAATATCTTCGAATAAATGGTTTCTGAACATTTCAAATGAGAGTTCTCTGTTTGCCAATGTTACATATCTGCGCATGCGCGTGTTTACCAATACGCTGATGACGCCTAGTTTTGTAACCTTCCTAACTTTAGTGCTTAATATTATATTCTATTAATTTTAGCTAGTTGGATTGACTGGGGTTTTGTTATCTTCTTGAGCGAGCCTAGCGAGCGGAAACGCATAGCATGTATGCCTTAAAGTCGTCACAAATTTAGTTGTTTACATTAGCTCTCATAACCTGCATAACAGTGAACTTAAGTGCTTAATAACTTCTCTCCTAGTTAAATGCGAAGGTTTTTTTATCGTATTCGTGTTTAGTGCATCAAAATACGTTATTGTACAAAATTAGAAAGAAATCGGTTTGGAGGGCGTGAAACTGCATTTTTACCCAAAATTATACTCTACGCTAGGATTCTGGAGTTGTTTGAAGTAAATGTGCAATGAAGGGCAGAAGGACAACAAATATTAGACTATGTCGATAAGGAAACTTACAATACTTTAATGTTTCTGGACATCTCTCGCTAACGGTGTCCAATCATCCTGAGTCAAGTTTACATTTTAGTGTAATAATGAGATGTCTATGGCAGAGTGTCATATTGGCTATAAGATAAAGACGAATTCCAAATAAGGAGAGTTATTTGTCAAACCGGATATTGTAAGAATTGAAGTGTATAATTTAGAAGAGATACCTTCCCTTTTAATGGGATATGTTACATTTACGTTTGGTAGCTCATGGGTGTGTGTGTGGAATGTGAGGGGTTATAAATTCAACAGTAGTAGAAAAAAGTCCGTCACGCAGGAGCTGCAATACTAAGCACTTTCCTCAGAATTGGGTAGTGTCGAGTGCATTCCTGAATAATTTGCTTAAAATAACCTATATCTATTATATAAAAATGAATCGCTAAATGTGTTGGTAAGCGCAAATCTCGAGAACAACTGAACCGATTTCGCTAATTGTGTTTTTATAATATTCCTTAAACTACAAGGATGGTTCTTACGGAGAGAAAAATTAAAAAAATTGCCTGAAAAATTCTAAAAACAACACTTTTCGGGTCTTTTTCACTTCCTTAACGCAAATTCATTTTTAAATAAAAACATATGTTCTCAATTATAATACTATTAACAGGTAACGTGTTAGGTTCTGAGAATTTTTAAAAAATTTCTTCAAATCTTTATCGATCCTATCTAGTAGACACCGAAAATGACCCCCGTTAAAATGTATATATATATATATATATATATATATATATATATATATATATATATATGTATATATATATATGTCTGTTAACAAGACAGCGGCCAGAGTTTTTGTTTTTTTCGTCACGAAACTTGGTATATAGCATTCAATTAACAAACGATTGAACGAGTTCGTTAACCACCAAAGTCGGTCCACTGGAAGGGGGGGTTTACCCCGAACCCAAAACACTAATTTGACTATGTCAGCCGTAATATTTGTTATATTTCAACGAAACTTGGTATTAGTAGTGCTAGTCCACAGGTAAATATGTGTTGTAAAAATAAACTAAATCGGTTCATTAGGAGGGGGGTTTACTCCAGACACACACAATACCAATTCGCCACTACCAGCCGTGATTTTAGGTATATTTCGACGAAACTCGGTATTCGTAGTGGTAATCTACAGGTAAATATTTGTTGTAAAAATAAACTAAATCGGTTCATTAGAAGGGGGGGTTCCGGACCCAAATTCCTAATATACTCATACCGGTCGTAATTTCTGCTGTATTGTAACAAAACGCGGTATACGTCGTGGGTAACTCATGAGAAAGAAGTGTTGTAAAAATGAGCTGAATCGGTCAATCGGAAAGCGGGGGTTTAATCTATATATATAAAAATCACGTGTCTGTCTGTTTGTTTGTTTCTTATACAAATCTACACCGTTTGCCCGATTTTGACCAAACTTCGAATAATGGTAGGTCTTGATACGAGAAATCTCCTAGGCTAGGTCAAAAAAATCTACCAGCTGTCTGTACGTATGTTTGTCCTTTATACAAATCCACACCGTTCGTCCAATTTTAACTAAACTCGGTACACATGTAGATCCTAATCTGGGGAGTGTCGTAGGCTATGTCAAAAACGTCTACCAGCTGTCTGTCTGTATGTTTGTCCCTTATACAAATCCACACCGTTCGTCCGATTTCGACTAAACTCGGTACACATGTAGATCTTAATCTGGAGAGTGTCGTAGGCTAAGTCAAAAACGTCTTATAGCTGTCTGCCTGTATGTTTGTCCCTTATACAAATCCACACTGTTCGTCCGATTTTGACTAAACTCGGTACACAGGTAGATCTTAATCTGAGGAGTGCCGTAGGCTAGGTCAAAAAAATCTACCAGCTGTCTGTCTGTATGTTTGTCCCTTATACAAATCCACACTATAGACCAATTTTTACGAAACTTGGTATACATGTATGTCTTGATACGGGGGGTGTTATAGGTTAGGTCAAAGTCGTCTAGGACTCACAGTTGGGAGGCCACGGGTTCATAACAGTTACAGATTCGTGTTATTAGATTTTAATAATACTTACTTGGTTTCTAATTTATTTAGGCTTTTCTATATGCAGAATGTAGGTATAGCATGGCACGCCGGGTAACGGCTAGTTTGTAATATATTTCAATAGAAAAGCCCGCCAGACGTAGGTTCACAAAGGCGCCGCAAGGAGCGCTTTCTACCACTAGAGTGACTGTATCCTGTTCCTGCCTTAGATCAAAATACGATAATTTGAGGTTTTTTGTATTTATTACGTAGTGTAATAGGTACCATGTGTAAACATAACTCTGGAAGCAAATTAATAATTGGTCAGTTACTCATTACAAAATTAAAAGAGAACTATTCACGTTTTTATTTTATTTATGTAGGATATTTTAAGCAAATTGTTCTGGAAAGATGTCTACACTACCCAAATTCTGAGGAAAGTGCTTAGTTATGCAGCTCCTGAGTGACGAACTTTTTTATTTATAATATTCCTTGAACTACAAGGATGGTTCTTACGGAGAGAAAAATTAAAAAAATTGCCTGAAAAAGTCTAAAAACTACACTTTTCGGGTCTTTTTCACTTCCTTAACGCAAATTCATTTTTAAATAAAACATATGTTCTCAATTATAATATTTTTAACAGTTAACGTATTAGGTTATTTGTGTATAAGCAAAAATAATTAAAAAAATAAGAACAAGTAATCACAAGGTGACAATAGAATCACATGTTAATAATGCAATTCAAATTAATTTATATTTGCGTTAACGAAGTAAAAAAGACTCCACTTTTCTATATTCCCATACAAAAGATTCGTAATAATACTTAAAGGTCAATAAGAACTTTAATACCATACCATAAAGTGTTAGTGGAGGGGTTCTGGGAAGGCAAAACAATTGAGTGACATTAGTATCGTATAAATATAAATTTCAATATTTATACGATGGTAACATTACTCAAAAACAAATTGTCTTTGGTAAAATGTAAATTGTCTGTAGTAAAATGTCACTTGAAATTTAAACATCTCTTTGCTGTGCATCTATAATATTACTAAATCTAAAAGCCACAAGTTTATATAAAATTATTAAAGTGTTGTGGGTTTGTGACTTACTAAATATGCCTCCTATAAGGCGGATGACAAATTTAGGCAGAAGAACCCGAAATCTAAAGAATCAAAAAAAAAAAAAAAAAAAAAAAGAAATTAATTATCAATCTAATTGTACTGCCGAGGAACGTGAAGATCGCAATGAACGTGAAAGAATTCGGTTAAGACAGACACGCGAAGCGCGACATTCGACTAATAATGGTGCAAGTTTGAATCGAGCTGCTGTCAATTGATTACAGTGCCTACAGCTGTGTTGCTATTGGACCTATGAACTCAGTTTGACTATAAACAAATCCCAGGGCCAGTCATTAAGTGTTTGTGGTATTAATCTAGAAAACCCATGTTTCTCGCATGGTCAATTGTATGTTGCCTGTTCCCGTGTTGGAAAATCATCTGCTCTGTTTATTTACGCGTCAGGTAATGAAACAAAAAATATCGTGTGCCATTAAGTACTACAATGAAAATGAAACTTAATTTAGAATAAGTAAAAATAAAATGAAATATAATAAGTAGGTATCATAATAAGGAATCTGATATTGTAATTTTCATTGTGATTTTTAGTGACTATTAAAAGAATTTTAAGTGTTTTATAATTTTTATTTTTTGACAAAATGTAATTGTTGACTTATTAAGTTTATTTTTTTCTTTTTTTTATCTTACTAGCTGTCCGGGTGCCCCAAATAGCAGAATAAGTATTCAAAGAAAAGAAAATAAAAGAATCGACTGTTAGGCGGTACGAAGTTCGCGGGGTCGGCTAGTAGATAAATAAAATAAAAACATAAATAGTTCTGCTCTTTTGAATTTGTTGTGAACACCTGTTTCAATTCAAACATAGTACTAAGTAAACCCCCCCCCCCTTCCGATAGACCGATTTAGTTCATTTCTACAACACTTCTCCCTTATTAGATATCCAGGACGTATACCGCGTTTCGTTACAATATAGCAGAAATTACGACCGGTATGAGCAAATTAGTAATTTGGGTGCGGAGTAAACCCCCCCCCCTCCTAATGAACCGATTTAGTTTATTTTTACAACACATTTTTCTCTTTAGTTGACCAAAACGAATACCGAGTTTCGTTGAAATATAACAAAAATATTGGTATTGGCAAATAACTACTTTGGCTCCGGAGTAAACCCCCTTTCCGGATGGACTGATTTTGTTGGTTAACGAACTCGTTCAATCGTTTGGTTGGGGAATACTACATACCAAGTTTCGTGTGGAAGAAACAAAAACTCTGGCCGGTGTCAACTAGGTAGGATCAATATAGATTCGAAGAAATTTTTCAAAAATTCCGACATGAGTGCAACCTCAATAGCTACTTTTCTTCAGAGGAAAGTGCTAAAATAAATATAATTACCGCACGTATGATAATTTAGTTATGGCTTGCTTAGACCTATTGAACGAATGGCTACGATTGGTACGGCAGATGTTGTATGTTCAGCCGAGAGGGTAAACGGCCGTCACGCAGGAGCTGCATAACTAAGCACTTTCATCAGAATTTTTGTAGTGTAGACTACATTACTGAATAATTTGGTCTAAATAACCTATATACATAAAATAAAAATGTGAATAGTTCTGCTCATTTACATTTCTTATGAGAAATGTTCAATTATTAATTTGGTAAATAATTTGCTTCCAGAGTTATGTTAATACATGATACTGTACTACTTAATAAATACACAAAAACTTCATATTCCATCTTTTGATCCGATGCAGGAACAGGATACAGCACCCCTAGTGGGAGATAGCGCTCCTCGGGGCGGCTTTGGGAACCTACGTCTGGCGGGCTAATTCTAATGAAACAGAGTTTAAAGTAAACTCTCCTTTCCAATAGACCGATTTACTTCATTTTTACAATACTTCTTCCTCATGACATACCCATGACGTATACCGCGTTTCGTTACAATACAGCAGAAATTACGACCGGTATTAGTATATTAGTACTTTAGGTCCGGATTAAGCCCCCCCCCCTCCAAATAACCCGATTTAGTTTATTTTTACAAAGTATTTTTCTCTTTAGATCAACATAACGAATACCGAGTTAAAACTACGGCTGGCATGGTCAAATTAGTGTTTTGGGTCCGGGGTAAACCCCCTCTCCTGGTGGACCGATTTTGGTGGTTATCGAACTCGTTCAATCGTTTTCTAATTGAACGCTATATACCACGTTTCGTGAAGAAAAAACAAAATCTCAGGCCACTATCGTGTTAACAGACACACACACACACACACACACACACATATATATATACATATATATATATATATATATATATATATATATATATATATATATATATATACATATATATATATATATATATATATATAGATATAGATATCGATATACATAAATTTTAACGGGGGTCATTTTCGGTGTCTACTAGGTAGGATCGATAAAGATTTGAAAAAATTTTTCAAACATTCCATCATGAGTGCAACCTCAATAGCTACTATCCTTCGGAGGAAAGTGCTACAAGGGGAAACTAAAGCAATGCCACATAAAAAAAAAAAGAGATCTACAACGTACTCGTAATTTACAACAAAAAATATCAAAGCAACTGATAAAGTGAAGGAACATTATAGAGTAGGATTTAGTTCTGAATTGGTCATGGTATCAATCAATAAATAAAATAAACGCACTTCCGTTGCTTTACTTCAACCTGATCCATAAAGGGTCTTCACGACCCGTCATGGTATTTTGGTATTTTTTTAAGCAGTATTCGATGGGACAACGTCTATCAGAGATATAAGCGCTTAAAACTTAAAAAGTGTTTGTTTTGAAAGGTTTTTTTTTATTTGTTTATCTCACTTTTTAATTGGTTGTTTTTTGTTTTAAATTGCATTTATCAGTAAAATTAGTATTGTAGTAAAATAAGCTAAGAAACGTTAAAAGGTATAGGTAATACGTTTGGAATAGCTGTGGAAATCAAGATGGCTGTGGCTAAACATGATGGCGTATACATAGGTTTGTTTTGAATTCTCCTATCTATATAACCTTCCTCCTGCTACAACTGAAGTTAACATTATTTCTTATTTTATAGAAAGATTTAACCCACGAGAGAATGAACGTTTATGAACGTTTGCCATGAAGCACATATTTACAGTTGATTATTACAGTGAAACGAATTTGCTAGTAAAACAAGGAACTAAAAATGGCAACGAATTTTCGGTTGTTTGGAATAGAGCCTGCTGAGCAGTATTCGTAGAGTGAGTACGTTTTTAGTACATAATTGTATTGACTTATTCAGCCTTCCTCAAGAATGAGGATTAAGAATTATCCGTTTCTGTGTAAGTTGGCTACTGTCAGTTTCCAGTTATTCGTGATGCCTAATCTACTAGTTCCTGCGAGTCGGACTTTTTTCACTAGGAGTGCTACAGTGATAAATTCATAATTTCTCAGTAATCTTTGTTTTTGAGTTGGCTGGACACCTATGACGTCTCAAAAACGGACAAGGCAATTAATTCCGTTATTTATAATATTGAAATAACAAATAAAAACGAATTAACAAACAGGAACACAGATAAATAAAAAGGACAGCAGTAAAATTAAACCAAACAGACAAAAAGCCAAATCATGTATTTTCTCTGCAGATGTTTTAGGAACTATTGGGCAACAAACTAAGAGGAAAATAGGTCGTAAAGAACCAAATACCAAACGAACCGAGCTTTCAAAAACGACATTATCAGGAGGACTCAAAGATAATCATTTGCGTTTGAGTATTAAATGTTATGCCTCAAAGATCGGCGATAGATACATGGCAGGTTCACATTCCTTGTAAATTGCCTTCGTTTTGAAGATAATCTGCAGCCTAGGGGGATTGTTGCGACATTATGGACTTAATTGTATCCTACTGATGAAATTGGTATGTGTGTGTGGGATGAAACGACAGTAGGTAGGTTTAAAGATGTTGAGTCTATCGGATCTTACTGGGTGCGATATGTGAGCACAATTGAATCGATCCATGCAAAAAGAGCTTCAGTCCATTTTTTCGAAATATCTGTTAGTGGTGGATTCGTTGACTCTGACGGTCACTACATATTTCTATGTTAAGAGGACTTCAGTCCAATACATTGTTGCCATAGAAACAGATGTAGCAAAAAAAATCATTAACGGCATTGTAGCTCATACCTTTCGTTTACGCCAAGGTCTTCAGGCTCCAGTGTTCCCTCCCAATCCTGCCTACCCAGGAGGGAAGGCCCACATCAAGCAAAAAAAAATTGAAGACATTAAGAAGTTGATGCCATACGTTTCAGAAGAGCACAAGAATTTTTACTATGAAATATTGGGTTGGCCAACAACTATGAAGATAGATGAAGAAGTTCAAGACGTTTAAGCATTACATTACTCTATTGTATACAATAGAGTAATGTAATGCTTAAACGTCTTGAACTTCTTCGTCTATCTTTATATAATAAAGTTCATATATGAACTTTATACCATGCATATATTCCATACATATTGTACCATTGATAATAAACTGTTACTCAATATATCCTACAATGTGTTTTACATTATATTAGACCTTATATTTTGCAAGGAGGTACTCCTTAAGCTGTTCCTAAAGAAGAGCATGCAAGAAGAGCTTCAGACCAAGCACTATTATTATATTTTAATAATATAATGCATTTGTTAGTAATAACCAATGTTTCATATATATAACTTGTGTCAGTATGGGGTACTCAGACAAAAAAAAATAGCACAATAATAAAACAAATGAAGGGTGTAGGCAGTTTTTTCTCGTTTTCTCAAAGCTGATTATGGACTGAAGCTCTTTTTGCATGGATGGATTCAATTGTATTACTATCCTAAACAACTTTGGCAACAGGCTGGCTAACAGTCTGGCTAAACAAGGAGTCATTGTGGCATTTACCTCAATGTAGTAATAGGTCATTGTTAACAATGCTTAATTAAACCATCTGGAATTCTAGTGAAAACTAGAAAAGAAGAATACTTTCAAGTGCTTAAAAATTAAATAAAATAAAAGCTACTGGCAAAACGGAAAAAATCAATGCTCTCACTCCTTTGGGTGGCAACACAAAATCGTCGTAGAGGAAATGCTAGAATAGATGAATAAGCATCTTATGAAGCAAATGTAGAGCTCAGTAGGAAACTCTTCTTTATATTATAACTGACGCAGTAAGACAATGACACTGGTTGGAAAAAAAAGGGATTCTGGGGAACTCCCGAGACTGGAATCCCAAAAAAACTGAGGAATAGTGGAGGACACTTGGCTGTTATAAATCACCGAGGAAAATTACCCTGAGGGGACCCTGAACATCAATCTAATTCGATCTAATCTTGAACGGGAGCAACTTCCGATCAAATAAGTGTGCTCCAATCTTGTTTTAGGTATTTCGGATCGCGCTTTACTTCTATCATCAAAGTTAGCCTTTCCTCTCCCGTCCACTGCAACTAACTATAGTAATATATGCTTTTAAGGACACCCATAACAAACTTTGTTTTTCTTCTGCATTCTAAAATTGTACCTTTCTTCACTCGAAATATCAAACAAAAATAGTCCCGTTGTATATTGAAGCTTGACACGGTGTAATGAGAGAGTGACAAGTAAATTCTGGACTATCTTGGGCAGCGAGGCATTTTTCAGGAGGCAGCTCTTTAAGTGATCGTGTTTTTGCAGGAGATATGAATCCCCCGAGGAAGGAGCAGCGCGCCCTCCTGTGAAAAATGGACACTTATTAATTGTGAGCCCGTGGGGCTTATCAAGTGAATAGCCTCGTGGAGGGGGTAATGAGGAGGGGCTGACTCTGACGGATGGCATCCAGGCAACTAGTGACGTAATTAATTGTTCTCCTCTCTCTACCTACATGAGCTCCCAGCGCTCCTCGTGGGAAAAACGGCAATCAATCGAGGAAGTTCTTTTATCCTTAATACCCCACCCCCGATTTCCCACCCCTTCTGTCGTAGGCGTGTATTTCCCTGGCTACCACAATGGTGGGAGGATCATTATCTTCTCACACACTTTCTCTTTCTCTGAGTCACCTCTCCCTCTCTCCCTCTCTCTCTCTCTCTCTCTCTCTATATATATATATATATATATATATATATATATATATAACAAAATCTTATCAGACAAATAAACAAATAATCCGGCCGATATCGTGTCCCTTAACACGATATCCACCCGCCGAGGAAACAGTTTCCTAACCGAAGTTGTATTTTTCAATTGCCGCAGTTTGTTTTCAGAATTAGTCCATTCCTTCTGCCTGCGTCATTTAACGCCTGATTTTAGGTTGATTTGCATGAGTTTTTGCTCGGTTTAGGTAAAGGTCTTTCAGATGCAGCCGGTTCATTAGAAGAGGGGGGGGGGTTACTTCGGACCGACAATACCAATTTGCCCCTACCAACCGTGATTTTTGTTATATTTCGACGAAACTCGGTATTTGTAGTGGTAATCTACAGGTACAAATGTGTTGTAAAAATAAACTAAATCGGTTCATTAGGAGGGGGGTTTTACTCCGGACCCAAATTACTAATCTACTCATTCCGGTCGTAATTTCTGCTGTATTGTAACGAAACGCGGGATCCGTCGTGGGTAACTCATGGGAAAGAAGTGTTGTAAAAATGAGCTAAGTCGGTCAATCGGAAAGGGGGGTTTACTTTGCAATATATTTCAATAGAATAGCCCGCCAGACGTAGGTTCGCAAGGCCGCCGCAAGGTGCGGTATCTCTCACTAGAGGGACTGTATCCTGTTCTTTGTCTGATCAAAAGACGAAAATATGAAGTTTTTTGTATTTATTAATTAGTGTAGTAGGTACGATGTGTAAACATAACTGGAAGGAAATTAATAATTGAGCAGTTACTCATTAAAACATTAAAAGAGAACTATTCATGTCTTTATTTTATTTATGTAGGATATTTTAAGCAAATTGTTCTGGAAACCAGTCTACACAACCCAAATTCTGAGGAAAGTGCTTAGTTATGCAGCTCCTGCCTGACGGACCTTTGCTTGTAAGGTTTGTAAGCCTTTGGCAATGGAGGTTTACGACCTTCTGTATATAATTGCTTATGACGTGTTCTGTACTGTGTCAAGTAGTTTCAAATTAGATAATTAGATGTGCTGGCAGAAGTATAAGCTATTCGTCCGTAGTCCAGAAGCGATCTGGTAAAAGATGTAAGTAAACTACTAAAACACGCAATGCTTTTCATTTCATTACTAATAGAAATTAAACTTCAGGCATACGAGATGAAATTATGGAAATTGTGTTTTTCATTCCCTCATCCCTAGAAATACGGAAGTAAAGAAATATGATGGGGGAGTTAAATGTGCCTGTCATTAGATAATCAAAATTTAGTTTTACATCGAAATCCAAAGCGCATTTAAATTGTTAAACTGTAGCAAATGACACAGAACACCTAACATGTTGATTGATGTCTGAAGATCGAAAAGAGAAACATGGAGAATTTGGAAATTCCTTCGACCCCTTTTAAATAACACGTCGTCTCCATAACTAAATCGTATCTTCGCCTGTTGTTTTACTATGCAGTGACCTATCTCGGGGACAAACAGCTGAATACCCGATCAGCAGCACTAAAAAAGGTTTTGAAAATTGAAGAATGCAAGAAAACAGCAGGAAATAGGGAATTGTAATGAAAATGTTGGAAAGCTATGTAAAGAAAGGAGGCTCATAAACTGACTGGGTTTAGGTGACAAGCTAAAGCTGGGTCCCCTTATTACCTTCTCCTATCCACACACTGGAAGGTACATACCCTACACACACACAGAGGAAGGCAGGTACATGCTCTACACACAGGGGAGGGTAGTACAAACCTTACACAAGGAGGAGGGTACACACCCTACAGGCTCTGATAGCCTGCATTCTTTACCTCTATACCCTCACACCAACCTCTCTTCCCCTACTGGATTCCTTTGCACTCTTATACTACTAGTTGTGATTCAGAGATTTCAGGGAACATTTAATAAATACTGAATTATTTATGGCTTTCTTGTCTCGCTTGAAAGGGCATATAAAGAGCTAAACATTGACACCTTCCCCATGTTTGTAACGTAAACAGGAGAGGAGTTATGTCTATTTTTAAATAGCCTCAAAATCTCGCTTCTTGAAAACATAATTAAATGTTTTCAAAAAGCGAGATTTCGACCGCTTTTTGAAAACTTTACGTGGCCGTATTTTGAAAACCGTTTTAGATAAAAATTTGAAATTTGGTATTTTTAGTTGTCCCAACGCCTACTTTGGGTGTACCAATTTTCATTAATATCGGAAAGGGTGAGGTCAATTTGACATGGAATGACCCTCCTACGAGTACCTTTCTAGGTCGGTCCCGTCTACACGGCATATTTCTTTAATTGCCTGTCAGATTACTTGGGAAGTGGATACTGCGTCGTCGTCCCAATGGAACCATTGCGCCTGATCCCGTCACAATTATCGAAGTTTCTGAATTTTTTTAAAAAAATATTTTTTTCTGATTATTTGTGTCATTTCTGCAATACATGCAATGCCGTTCACTGATAAAATGGGAATGCGACGTTTGGTGAATTATTTTATTATGAAAATGCGAAAAAAGTAGTTCTTTTCTTACGCAGATTTTTTTCCCAAAATACCAAAAAAACGGCATCTGATCATCAGGGTAATGGGAGATTGGGTTGGGAGTGTATTTTCGAGGACTAATAGAGCCTAGACACAGAAAATTTGTTAATCAATAAACATGATTGGCTCACATTTACCCAATATTCAACGGCTCAAAAAAGTTTCTAAACCATTTTTTCATTTTTGTTTACATGATTTTGACTTTGGGCGAATAGTGTTTTTGTCTATAGAGAGTAAGTATATTTGGATGATAGAGCTCTCTGAGAGAGGTGTGGGCTCTGAAACTGAACATAACCTCCACAAAAACAGTGATTTTACAATTTATTTTTTGCCATTGTGCTGATTCATCTATTTCCTACACTTTAATTTTTATTTTATTTCTTAGATATTTACGAAGGTTTTTAGACCTTAAAAAGCATATTGGAATGTTTTGAGGCCAAAAAATGGCTGCTGTCTTATTAGGACGGTTACATCTGATTACGGTACTACGAGGATTGCGCCTCATCCAGGGTTAAAGATCATAACAATGCACTCTATAAAATTTAAAAATTGGAAAATAAATAAAATGAACAAATATAAATCTAGGCGCACGGTAGTGCGCCAGGCCAAGTTCCGGCCTAAGCATACTGTGTGTATATTACAGGCGGTCTTAGAGCCGATTTTTAGTCTCTCATAACTTTCAACCAGGTAAAGATAAAGTTATGAAATTTTACACAGGTATTATACTACTAGATGTGAGTAAAACTGGAAATTGTCGTAATTCTAGACCGAATAGTTTCTGAGATATAAGCGATCAAAAATCGGGATTTATAGGACTCACTCACTCACTCACTCACTCACTCACTCACTGACTCATCAAAATTATTGGGTACTTCCCATGATGCTAGAGACTTGAAATTTCGCATGAAGATATATATGAAGACGTTATTAAAGGAAAAAATCGAAAAATCGCGAATAGTTGTGTTTGACTCCGCTTCCGGGGCGGGGGCGTGCCAGTTTTGTACTTCCTTCGGAAACCCATAATTCCGTCCGAAACCCATGATGTGGGGTATCAAATGAATTGTCTCGGTATGAAGAACCTATATTTGATGTTTTAAGAAACAATTAGACGCATATAGGCTCGGTAAAAATCTTATACCAGCTGTCTGTCTCTATGTTTGTTCCTTATACAAATCCGTACCGTTTGACCGATTTTGACCAAACTTGGGACACAGATGGGTCTTGATACGGGGAGAATCATAGGCTAGGTTAAATTGTCTATCAGCTGTCTGTCTGTCTGTTTGTTCCTTATACAAATACACACCGTTTGACCGATTATGACAAAATTTGGCACACATGTCGGTCTTTCCCCGGGTAGTATCATAGGCTAATCAAAATCGTCTATCAGCTGTCTGTCAGCATGTTTATTCCTTACACAAATTCACACCAATTGACCGATTTTGACCAAACTTTGCACACAGGTAGGCCTTGGTCCGGGGAATGCACTAGGCTAGGTAAAAAAGGTCTTTCAGCTGTCTGTCTGTATGTTCGTTCCTTATACAAATTCACACCGTTTGGCCGATTTTGACCAAACTTGGGACACAGATGGGTCTTTCTCCGGGTAGTATCATAGGCTAATCAAAATCGTCTATCAGCTGTCTGTCTGCATGTTTATTCCTTACACAAATTCACACCAATTGACCGATTTTGACCAAACTTGGCACACAGGCAGGCCTTGGTCCGGGGAATGCACTAGGCTCGGTAAAAAAGGTCTTTCAGCTGTCTGTCTGTATGTTCGTTCCTTATACAAATTCACACCGTTTGGCCTATTTTGACCAATCTTGGCACGCAGGTAGGTCTTGATACGGGGAATGCACTAGGCTATGTAAAAATGGTCTTTCAGCTGTCTGTCTGTATGTTTGTTCCTTATACAAATTCACACCGTTTGGCCTATTTTGACTAAATTTGGCACGCAGGTAGGCCTTGGTCCGGGGAATGCACTAGGCTATGTAAAAAAGGTCTTTCAGCTGTCTGTCTGTATGTTTGTTCCTTATACAAATTCACACCGTTTGGCCTATTTTGACTAAATTTGGCACGCAGGTAGGCCTTGGTCCGGGGAATGCACTAGGCTAGGTAAAAAAGGTCTTTCAGCCGACTGTATGTTTGTTCCTTATACAAATTCACACCGTTTGACCTATTTTGACCAAACTTGGCACGCAGGTAGGTCTTGATACGGGAGTTTCATATTACCTATGACGTTTTCTACTTTTTGTTCCATCGAAATCATTCCTTCTGAAACCCATCATGTGGGGTATCAAATGAATCGTCTTGGTAAGGAGAACCTATATTTGATGTTTTAAAAAACATTTCGACATATCTTAACAAAAACAGTTGTGACTTCTTTCTTAAATGTAGTAAATAAAGTCGTAGGGGTTCGCTGCATAATATACTTCAAAGCAGATACTAAGTTTTTCAAAGTCGAGCCATCTAAATTACAAAGTTTAGGATTACAAACCCAAAATGTATCGTCTTTGTCCTTATATTTTTCTTGAAGGCCTTCTGCACTTTCCCTATTGTGATCTTTATCCTCGGGATAAGGTTCCTGTGTTTTACAGTGTAATAGTTTAGTTAAGACAGCAATCAATTTGTCCTCTAGAGTAATGTCATCTGGAACAGCTTCTAACTTTTCTAGTCTAGTGATTAGATGTATGTAGGTTGATTATTGGTATCAAATATCAAGCAGTAAGGAGAACCTTATGCAGAATCCAAAGACCCTGGTTTTATATGAAGTACAAAAGCCAGTAGGTATGCGGCAACTAAATTCTATTTAATACTTAGAAAAAAGGAATGAGATCCCCAAAAAAACATAAATGTGAAATAGAGGCCAAGTTCCTGCCCCCACAAAGAAACACTCCCTTGCTCAAAAATATCCCCTCCTAAAACCCCCCAAAACGCCTTACCATTCTCCACTCCAAAAAAGTAGTATGAGTTAGTGTCTTAATTGTACCTAAAATATTTGCCAATACAAGAGATGATACAAGAAAGAAATGTCCAAGTTCATTACTTGGAAGACCTCATAGTTACTTACTAAGAACAGTAAAGACACTTCAACTGACCTTTAAAAACAACAATAAAAATACTTATATCCAGTTACTAAAATATCACTTTCCTCAACCAGGTATATTCTTAAACTTGGCAATGTTTTTTTTGTGCCGAAATTATCTTTAGAGAAAAACTAAACATTGCCAAGTTTAAGAATATACCTGGTTGAGGAAAGTGATATTTTAGTAACTGGATATAAGTATTTTTATTGTTGTTTCTAAAGGTCAGTTGAAGTGTCTTTACTGTTCTTAGTAAGTAACTATGAGGTCTTCCAAGTAATGAACTTGGACATTTCTTTCTTGTATCATCTCTTGTATTGGCAAATATTTTAGGTACAATTAAGACACTAACTCATACTACTTTTTTGGAGTGGAGAATGGTAAGGCGTTTTGGGGGGTTTTAGGAGGGGATATTTTTGAGCAAGGGAGTGTTTCTTTGTGGGGGCAGGAACTTGGCCTCTATTTCACATTTATGTTTTTTTGGGGATTGTATTTACCACTGAGATTGCGGCTATATTGGTCTGATTTACAAATCTAAGAATAAAACGATTTATTATTCGTCTACCAAATGTCTTGCTATTTAAGCTACAAATATTATAATTGATTTATAATTTCATTTTAGCAATCAAAGGTTATCTAAGTTCAAATTCAGTGAGAATCTAATATCTGTTGTGGAAAACGGCACCCTTCCTTGACTTCAGATATAACCCACTGCCACGCTTTGATTCCCAATTTCTCCTAGTTTTACAAGCTCTGAAAGTTTCAATATCATTTCTCATTCCTAGTTTTATTTAAAATACTCATGTTACTACGGAAATCATATTCTACCGATGTTTTTATTATATACTTTCTATAAAAACTTTGATATAGAATCGAAAGTTCCCCTATGGGGTGATAAGCTTTACTTTCTCGAACACACAGAGAGCAGGGTTCACGCCCTAGAGACCTTTATAACCTGTATTATTTTCCTCGATACCCGTCCTACAGAAAATCTACCTATAGCAACCTGTCTTCACCTACAACATTCTTTATTATTCCTATTCTAATATTTGTGCTTCAGAGATTTTAGGAATCTTTTCAAGAATAATAGTATTATTTTTGGTTTTCTTCTCTTTTTATTAAACAATTATCTGAGTTGGAGCCGTCTTATTTTGTTTTTCAAAGCATTGCTTGTTTGATTGAAGGCTATTCACGTTTGTGCTTCCATTTTCCCAAAATCTCTGCAATTTATCAGAAAAATCTTTTTGGCTTTCAGTTGATTTCTCAATACGTAACGTCCTGTTTGTCGATGTTTTGTCCGGTTGTAGCCCTCTTTGCATAGTTGTAAACTACAATGCTCTGTTTCATGTCAACATATCCTGGGAGCGAATATATAGAGACTTGTTAGATTATGTTGTCCATTTGTTCCAGGGTATGTCTAACTATTGAGTTTTGGCTATAAATGTTTTGTAATGAATGAACGTTGCATTAACAATACTTTCTTTATTTCTTATTTTTAGAATTTTTTCTATAGTTTTGGAGTGTACATTTAAATAAAAAATAGAATTGAACATTATTCAATTATTCAAATCTGTTCATGAATAAAAAAGCAATTTGAATAAGCTCTGTTCCAGGCTGCCCTAAGTCCTGTCTTCCTTTGAAACTTGCGGTTAGTTCAGAACTAATTTGGAGATTCAGTACATTTCTGAGACTTCTCTCTGTGTAGGGAGTCTAGTAGAAAACCAGGAGTCTCTGGGATTTCTTCATTATTTTTAAATCCACCTTTTCAAATGAACGTTGAAACTTAAAAAACTTCATCATTTAGTTGTTTTTTTTTATATTTAATTAATGTTTTCTTTTTAAACTTTGAAATTGTTTTATCAAATCAGTAATTACGTATATTACAGTATGCCACAAATTTAAATATATTACATTACAGCTTAATACACAAGTTTTCATTGTCCGTCAATTAATTTTAAAAAATGGAAGCAAGAATAATAATAGAAGAGAAGAAGTTATATTATGCCGCTTCAAAATTGCCCACTTACGGTTTGTAAAGAGCATAGCACACGCCAATGACTATAAAGCATAATACGCTGATGGGAGAACAATTAGATCAAATAAAGACGTTGTCTTCTTGCTAAGTTCTTTTAATTATAGCAGAAAGTGATCAATACATTTTCAAAAAAAAAGTCTGCCTCCTAGAACTTGTGTCATCACAGCGTTTTCCTTCTTTTTTTTTTTTTTTCGGCGCATCGACAAATCTTGGCCATTAGCGCCGACGTCCAGGGTGCAGCCAGGAATGTTCTCAGCGAGCCCTGCAAAAGCGAAATTTCTGCCGCCGGTGGGGATCGAACCCACCATCTCCCGCTTATGAAACTAGCGCGTTAGCCACTAGACCACGGGAGACCCCCGTTTTCCTTCTTATCCCTTCTTTTGGAAAGCTTTGAATAGAAACAATTACTTGTAATTTCGCGAAAACAATTGAACACATCCTCCAAAATTAGTAAACTCGCATTAGCCGACTCTATGCGTAAATTACTAAGTTCTCGACATTTGGACATTTACTTATCCTGTTTTACAGGGGAAAAAATGAAAAATTGCGGCAAACACATTTGAATTTTAAGAATCGATATTTCCCAACGAGATTGCTCTATCAAGAATTTCCTTTTTCTTTGTAGAAAACGTATTATACTTCCGATTAGTTTTTTTTTTTTTTTTTTCTTTTCATGTTTATTTAAAATCTGTACAATTATAAGTACAATAATTAATTGTGCTGGTCTAAGTATACATGTCAACGAATAGTATATGGAAGGAGCCAAACATTATCGGCACTTCCTAATATATTAAAACAATCTGTGCTGTTTTTGACTGCTGTCATCGTAGCTGGTCACGAGGCCAAAGTCTCTTAAGCCTCCTGGGAAGGTCTTTAGGGTGGATCTGAGTGGAAAGGGATTGACCTCTAGGATTTTGTGGGATGACAATTTGGAATGAAACGTCAGGAAGCGGGATTTGGCGAGGTCGTTTACGAAAGGAATATTAAGGTCGTTGTGTAGGGTTTTGTTGGAGACATAAAAGGGAGCATTGACTATTCTACGAAGGACTTTGGATTGGAATGCTTGTATTCGTTGTATGTTTGAGTGTTTTGCAGTTCCCCATAATTCGAGTCCTTAAGTCCAGATAGGTCTGATTATAGTTTTGTAAATAGTAAGTTTGTTTTGTGTCGTAAGCTTTGAAGTAGGTCCAAGTAGTCGTCGTAGGAGTCCATATCTCCTGTTCAGCTCAAGTCTTTTCAGTCGTGTGTGTGGGTTCCATGTGAGTCTGCTGTCTGCAAGAAGTCCCAGGTAACGTACTTCATTCGATGCAGGGAGTTGACGTCTGCAAATGAATAAAGGAGGGCAGGCGCTCCTATTAAGAGTGAATGTAACTTGAAAGCATTTTTCGGGGTTCACTTTAATTTTCCACAAGTTGCACCATTTCTCGACAGACTCAAGGTGCTCCTGTCACCTTTCCTTCAGGGGAAGAGGAAAAGATGGCTGTATCATCGGCGTAGGTCGTAATGTGGGTAGTCGGATGAGTGGGGATATCTGCCGTGTACAGGAGGTAAAGGACAGGACCTAGGATGCTGCCTTGTGGGACGCCTGAGGATATGGGTCGAGAGGAGGACAAGGTAGTACCAGACCTTGCTTGAAAGGAACGATTCGAGAGGTAGGATTGAAGGATGAGGTAGTATGTGTGAGGTAAAATACGCTTTACTTTGTATAACAACCCCGGGTGCCAAACCCGATCGAACGCTTTGGCGACGTCGAGGAAGGCACTCGTGCAGTAGTTTTTACTTTCAAGCGCGTAGGATATTGTGTCAACAACGCTAAAGCATTGTTGGATGGTGGAGTGCCGGGAGCGGAAACCGAACTGGTGGTCAGGAATGGAATTGGAGGATGTAACGATGGGAAGGATTCTCTTCAGGAAAAGTTTTTCAAAAATTTTGGACATGATTGGGAGTAAGCTTATAGGGCGATAGGCGGATGGTGTATTTGGAGGTTTTTGGGGTTTTGGGATAAGAATTTAACTTCCGATTAGTAACCACGATATTCCAAACGATTTCAAGATATTTAAGAAAATATAAGATAATGCCATAAATGCTCAAGTATCTTAATACAATTTATTGATTTTTTACTTCTTTTTTTTAACTCCAATCGTAACCGGAATTTAAGTATCTTTGTCTCGATGAATTTGAAGAGCCTGGAAAAAGTTTCAATTGGATCAATCGTTTCTGAATACTCAAATCAAGAAGAAGTAAGAAAAACTAGTTGTATCAACTTTTGTCGAAAGCAATTACATTATATTGCCTTAACATCGTTTCATTAGTCTCCCCGTGGTCTAGTGGCTAACGCCTTAGGTTCTCTTGTGGGAGACGGAGTGTTTTTCATCTCAGGGCCCCTTTAGAAGGTTCCTTGCCGCACCCTGGACATCGGCACTAATAAACCAGTTGGCGGTGCGCCGTAAAAAAGAAAAAAAACACGTAAGCGCTACAATTTTTGTCACACAAATGTTGTACAAAAACCATGTTCCGGTGAAAAAAATTGTGCTGGTTAACCATCTTGACCTTTGAAATTAAACACAGTATTTTATTTATGAGTGTACACATTTAAACATAAGCCTATGGAGTGAAGGAGGAAAATCGTTAAAATAGGTTTCCGCATAGATAGGTATAGCAGGCCCTCTGCCGGAGGTACTTGAACTAAAGAAGTCTATGCTTTCAAATCCAAGCAGATATCAACGTTATATGGAATCACGTATGGTTGAATCAGTTCATGGGTTCGGCACATGAATATCATTTAACATTAATGGAGAAATTGATTTAAAAGGTGTTCACTATTGATTTCCTACAACTCTTGGATGTTTTCCTTATTCTGTATTCCGAACAGGAAAGGTTTTAAAATTCCACTCTTCTCAAGGAGGGGCCTAATATTCGCAACAGTTGTCACCCCCAACCCAACACCTCCGTCCTCCGCAGTCTCGTATTATTAGATCCTCTTCCCTTCACTTATCCTTATCTCCTTGTCCTTATTTAATAATGTAAATCTTCATTATTTTTCAGCACTAAGTGACCCATCCCTTTTTCCTGCCATTAGACGATATTCGTTTACAATTATTATAAAACCCCAATCACCGGGACTGCATCATCTTAACGCTTTTTCGTCCATCTGGACTGAATTAAGTAAAAAAATAAAAAATAAATAAATAAAAAAAAAATAAATAAAAAAAAATAAATAAAAAAAAACGTAAACTAAGGTAAACAAGCCAAAAAAAAGCTCAAAGATCGAAAACAACTCTTTCGAATTTGAATTATCAATTTCTCAAACTGAGATAGCTTTATTATAAAAATGAATAGACGACGTTTTTGTATGAAATTTAATTTGGAATGATTGCAGATCACCTACCACAATTTCATAAATATTTAAGCAGCTATATTAAAATTTATTTAAAAATTATTAAAATTTTAATTTATCTAAATTATTATTATTATTTATTTATTAAAATTTAACTTAAAATTTTAAATTTGCTCATATATATATATATATATATATATATATATATATATATACACACATCATTTTCGTTCTCTAGAGGTTCTGAAACGTAAACTTTTCTAGTATGCTCTTCCGGATTGCTTCATGAGGTCAACCTTATGAGCGGTGTACCTCCCTATGGAGGGAGGAACCGCGCTAAAATTAATATTGTTTGATCTAAAAAATCAAAATACATCTTTATTTGTAGCAATTTCCATTGTGTCCAAGTGTAAATGAACATCCTAGTTGTGATTTAAAGAGGATAATCAAATAATAAAAAGAAGCAAAGACTAATGGGATTAATAAAATGTCATTAAAGGCGCGTGGGTATTAACACTTAACATCAAATATCTAACAAATAGGCAAGTAGTAAATAAGAAAATATACTCCTAAAATAGTCCTAAATGGCATTTTTTGGGAAAATACTGGCGATTTGCGAATTTAGTTAAATAGCATTATTTTCTGCTCGATGTAAAAAAAAAAATTAGGTGAATTTTTAAAAACTTTTTGTGCCAGTTTTTGATTTATTATAATACCCTTAATGTGTACTAGAAGCAAGAATAATTTGTAAAATGAAATAAGAGTGCACAAGCTCTTTAAAAATCCAAGGTTTTTTTGACATAGCAATTGTAACCATGCTTTGTGTAATAACTAGGGACCGGATTCTTAGGTTTTCACCTATTTTTTTCCTTTCTGCTGCGGGTTTCTCTATGATTCGCGTCTTGTAGTATCATTCATGAAAATTTGGAAGAACCTAAAAAAAAACTATTCAGGATGATATCACCTAAAATCAGCTAAATAACGATGAATGACCTAGGCATAACTAATCTTTGAAATAGAAAATACAATTCAATGAACTAATTTCCTCGATCAAAAAAATTTTCTTAAAAGCATCTTTCCGGATCTAGACGTTTAGGGAAATTTTACTAGGAGTGCGCTTCCACCAGAACCCATTTGAACACGCTGAGGAAGAAACAAAAACAGTTGACGCTTTGGATATGAATGAAGCAGCTGCCATTTCTAAGGCTTCCATGTTCCTCCAGAGCAAATTTCATTCACTTTGTTTTTTAAATAAATATTTTGTTGAATATTTGGACTACTTAGTATTTTTTTTTTTTAAATAATAACTCATATTTCCGTTTTATTTTTAATTGCTCATCTTTTCCTTCTCAATATACCTACTATTCTATAAAATAATGTTATTTGTTGTTTATTTTGATGTCACTATTTATATACATATTAATTTATCAATTATAAATTAATCAAAATTATTAATGATAAATTATAATAGATTGAACTTATTTTTCGAAACATTTTTATCACCTAAAAAACCTAAAATGGATTTTTAAATAAAAACCTAAAAAAAGCCTTTTTTTTGAACCTATTCAAAACATTTTTATCACCTAAAGAAACCAAAAATGGATTTTTAAATAAAAACCTAAAGAGGCCTTTTATTACTGCTGGAAAAACCTAATTGGGGGTAATTTTATCCTAAAAATCCGGTCCTTATTAATAACCAATGCAATATTTTTTTTTTTTTTTTTTTTTTTATTTCGTATTTATTTATTTGAAATCTGTACAGATAACAGTACAATGATCAAGTATGTTGATCCAGATATTATGTACAAGTTGATAAAACTGAAAAAAGTAAAAAAAAAAATAAAAATAAAAAATTTGGAAGAAGCCAACCATTGTTGGCACTTCCAGAGGTGTCTCAGTAAATATTTTATTGATTATAAAAAGATCAGGCAAGTAAATTGTCTCGAGGCCACTGTCTCTTGAGCCGCCTGGGGGGATTGTCTGGATGGGATTGGGATGATAAGGATTGACCTTCAGGATTAGGATGGTGAGACAATTTGGAGTGGAACGTTTGGAAACGGGTTTTAGCGAGGTCAAGGACAAATGGGATGTTGAGGTCATTGTGTAGGGTTTTGTTGGATACATAAAAGGGGGCATTTACAATTTTACGGAGGACTTTTGATTGGAATGCCTGTATTCTGTTGATGTTTGATGGTTTTGCAGATCCCCAGAGTTCAAGTCCGTATGTCCATATTGGCCGAATGATTGTTTTGTATATCGTTAGTTTGTTCTGTATTGATAATTTAGATGAGGGTCCAAGGATTCGTCTAAGTAGTCCGTATCGTTTGTTCAGTTCTTGTCTTTTCAGTCTCGTGTGAGGGTTCCATGTCAGTCGGCTGTCAAGGTATAATCCTAGATATCGAACCTCGCTGGATACTGGTAGTGGAGTGTTTTTGAGGTAGACTGTAGGACATGATCTCCGGTTTAGAGTGAATGTAACCTGTTTACATTTTTCAGGGTTGATTTTAACTCTCCATCTTTCACTCCAATGCTGAATAGCGGTAAGATGTTCCTGCAGGTGTTGGGATGCTACTGAGGGATCAGGGGAAGTTGATAGGATGGCAGTATCATCTGCGTAGGTGGTCAGTAAGGTATGAGGGTGTGTAGGAATATCTGCAGTGTAAAGGAGGAAAAGGAGAGGACCAATAATACTCCCTTGAGGGACACCAGCGTTTATGGGGCAGGTCGGGGAAAGACTTGTACCTTGTTTAACTTGAAAGGATCTGTTTGAAAGGTAGGATTTGAGGATAAGGAAATAGGTGTGAGGAAGTATAAGCTTTACTTTGTAAAGTAATCCCGGGTGCCAAACCCGATCGAATGCTTGAGCAACGTCGAGAAAGGCACTCGTGCAAAAACTCTTACGTTCAAGCGAGGAGGATATTGAGTCTACAACTCGTAAACACTGTTGTATGGTGGAATGCTGGGAGCGGAAACCAAATTGGTGGTTGGGGATTTTCTTCGAGGATTCTATGATAGGAAGGATTCTTTTGTAAAGGAGTTTTTCAAATATTTTGGACATTAACGGTAGAAGGCTGATTGGTCGATAGGAAGAAGGGCAGTCGGGAGGTTTAAAAGGTTTGGAAATAACAATAATAACTGAGTGTTTCCAGGCGTTCGGGAAATGGGTTGTTCTAAGGATCGAGTTGTACAGGTATGTAAGGAATATAATGGCCTTCTGGGGGAGGTTTTTGAGAATTGTGGAGGTGATGAGGTCATAACCGGGAGATTTCCTAGGGAGGTGTTTGATGATGTATTTTACTTCGGACGGATGGAAAGCTTTGGGAGGGAAAGACAAAGGTAAAGGAGAATTCAGGTAGTCTACAATATCTTCATCATGGGAGGGGTTCGTTTGAGGATTAGGGGAAAATGCTGAAGTAAGGTGTGTGGAGAGAAGGAGCGCCTTTTCTTCATCACTTCTGGCCCAGGACCCATCGCTGCGTTTGAGTGGAGAAGGAATATGGTGAAACCTGAGGATTTTACGAGTGACTGTCCACAAAGAACAGTCTTGTGTAGAGAGGGATGAAAGGTATTCGTTAAAGGATTCTGAACGGAATTGAGATATTGAAGATTTTAGTTGTCGCGTCAGTCTGTTGTAGGCGTTTCTGTCGGAGGGATAGCGTGATCTTTGCCATAGAGCTCTGGCCCGACGCTTGGCTGCAAGAAGTTCTTGGATGTGGGTTGGAAGTTTCAGTTTGGGTGAAGGAGGTAACCTTGTCCTTGGTCGGCATGAATTGCGGGCACTGTCCTGAATGGCTTTAGTAAACAATTCAGTGGCTTTGTCTAGGTCTGAAGGGGTTTTTAGGGATACGGTTAGGTCTATGGAGCGCTCTAGGTTGAGCTGAAATGATTGCCAGTTGATAGGACCGGGTGTAAGGGTTGGTTGTAGAGGACGGGGTACAGCGGATGAGAAGAGGGTTAGAAGGATCGCAGAATGGTCCGACGATAGGTCGAGGAGCGAATCAACAGAAGTCGCTATACCTCCCAAGCCAGAGGAGATGAAGAAATCGACTAGGTCAGGATTGCGGGATGGATCAGTTGGCCAGTATGTTGGTGTGTTTGGTGATATAGGGAGATAATTCTGGGAATTGAAGATATCATAAAGGATTCTGCCACGGGAGTTAGCTGAACGGCTTCCCCACATGGGGTGTTTCGCGTTGAAATCACCCCCGGTGAGGAAGCGGGGACCAAAGGATTGGAATATTGAGAGGAATTCAGGATGGTAAATGGTATGATTGGGAGAACAATACACTGCGGATAGTATGATGTCGAAGGGAGAAAGGGAAAGAGATATGGAAGTTACCTGCAGGCTTGCTGAAGCGATGCTGGACTCTTGATGGTGTTTGATCTGGTTCTTGATTAGAATCAGAGTACCATGCTGCGCCAGAGATGGATGGTCGGTTCGATAACAGGAGTAACCCTTGACACCGAATGACATTGATTTTTTCAGGTGTGTCTCCGTTATTAGTGCAATGTCAATGTTTTTGTCAGTTAGTAAAAGTGTCAGTTCTTTTCGTCTTGTAGTAAGTCCGTTGGCATTCCACAAAAGAATTGAGAGATGGGTATTATGGAAGTGTTGCATTCTGGGGTTTAGGAAGGAAGTGTGCTATGAGGGTGGTCATCAGGTTAATTAGAGGAGTAAGAAGGGTTTCGAGTTTGTTTAGGAAAGAGGAGAAAAGGATCATAGGATCTTGTCCTTGATGCTGAGGGATTTGCTTAGATGGGGTGGGAGTAGTTGGGAAGGTAGGCAGGATTTGTGGTTGGGACGGTAAAGTTGAAGAGGTAGGAAGGGAAGATAATTCTTGTGGTTTCTGAGCTGGTTTAGGGACAGGCGGCTTCTTTTTCTCGAGCGTAGTTAGCAGAGAGGAGTAGGTGACGTTCGGCCGACGATGGGACGATTCTTGTGCTGCAGAAACGGGTTGTAGGCTGGGGAAGTGGGATGGTCCGCTGGGTGGTGATGCTTTCTTGACGTCTTTTTGATGACTGACCTGGGTTTTCTGCCGTTGCATTCTGATTGTTTTGAGTGCTTTATATACTTCACACCCTTTGTAGCTGGCAGTGTGATTCTCGCCGCAGTTCGCGGAGCACGCTGGGGCTTCGATTGGCTTGGGGCAGTGCTTAGAGGGGTGTTCGGAGCCGCATTTGACGCATTTTGATTTGTGATGACAATATGTGCGGGTATGATTGAACTCTTGGCAGTTTTGGCATTGTATGACGTCGCCCCTGCGTCGCGGTTCTTCTACTTTTATTTTTGTATATAGTAGGTATTGCTCGCGGAAAATTTCCTTGCTTTTTTCGTTTTTCTCCAGGTCGACGAAGAAGAGCGGCAATTGGGCCTTTGTGACTGGGTGCCGTACGTTATGGGCTCGTTTGACAGAGTAACCTTTGTTGGAGAGCTCACTAATGATGTCTTCGGGGGGAGTTGAGTGGTGGAGGTGTCGGATAACCACCCTGTAGGATTTGTCCTCGGGTAACTGGTAGCAGTGAAAGTCAGCTTCCTTGCTTTCCAGGTGTCGGATGATGCTTCTGTAGGAGTCACTGTCAGTAGGCTTTATGACGATGTCATTGAACCTTGCCCGGCATTCAAAATTATTTTCTCCAACGAGATCTTTCAGGGTGCTACTAATTTTTTTAAAATCCGATACCTTCCTGATGTAAATATTAGGAGGTTTCAAGGGATTTTGTGACGAATCCTGGCACGCTTGATTATTATCTGAGTGTCGGCAGTGAGTTGAGGGGCTATTTTGAGGTAGAGTCGACTTTTTTTTGTTTTATCTTGGGTGGTGTTAGTACGTCACTGGCTCTCTTGCGTAATCTTTTACGTCTTCCTGTGGCGACGTTTTCGACATCTTGGGCTGAGGTTGACTCTATTACTGTCATATTCTGTTCCTCTATTGAAGACATAGTCAACAGCTGTTTATAATATAATTAAAGAAAAAAAAAAATAATAAAAAAAAAAAAAAAAAAAAAATAGTTGTCTCCGGCGAGCTGCGAACCCGAGACAATTAAGTTTGCAGAATCGAACGCTGCCACTGAGCCAAGATGGCTGATGTACGTCGACTAGTAGCGCAGGGCCTAGTATCTAAATTACTGAAGGGGCATTGACAGCCTCTCTATCAGGCGAGTGCAGGATCGCCCCACCACTAGCCTCAGCTAGGGTAATGGCCCACACAATAATAGAAAATGAGTGTTTTTACTCACTTATTTTGTGGTGATCCAGTGAGTGAAATTTCTTCAAACTACACAGTAATGTTCACTAGTGGCTCAGCTACCACTGTGCAACTTTTCATTCACAGGGAACACCTCGGTCCACTTGAAAAAAAACTAATTACAGAGAGCTGTTTAGATCGCTGTGTCAATGCAATAATATGGGTAAAAATCAATCTGATCAATATAAAAGGGCCTATTTGTTACTAACAATACAATCAAAACCCCGAATTTGCCGGCGATGGGGGATCGCCCCACTGTGATATCGCTGCCCGCCGCGACACTTCGCGTCCTGTGTGCCCGAGCCTTAAGATGTAATTTTTAGATCAATTATTGTTGATCGCAGTATTCTCTGTGTTGTTTAAAATGTATAATTAGAGGAAGAATACTGTGTCTTGTGAATATATCCGTTACTCCCCCCACCCTCTCAAAAGAGCCTTGTTCCCGCAAGGACAGACCGACCTTGTTTACCAACTCCAGCAACAAAACAAGAAGAAAGGAAAGGACATAAAAGGAGATAAAGGAAGCCACCTCCATTCTCCTCAATGACACAACCTACCGATATCTTTCAATATATTTCAGGCTGTTTCCAAACTACAATAGCATCTATATTTGGCTACAACCGAACTTTCATAAAATAAAACTTTCAACTCTTAGAATATGCATAGTTTCAAGTTGGTATTCCAATGTTTCACTCCCACTTCCATTGTAATTCTTCAGCTCCTAAAGTTCTCAAAGCCTTTTCCACCGTAAATCTTTTCATGCTATTCAGGATTTTTTACTGATTTATCTTGGTAAGACTACCTGATTTAACATCATTGAACCAAAAGAACTTACAAAAAATTAAAATAACGCACATTTTATAAAGGTTTTCTTCTAAAGACTAGACGACCAGCACCTGATCTCTATCTAAGAGATTTGTTACACATAAATGGCCATAATTCTAGTACAGCACGACTGAAAACAAGCTTCGAGAAATGAAGCACACCATACACGAATGTTCATCCAATAAAATCCCAAATAAGTCATTTTAGGCCGTCTCAGGATTGACCCAGAACGACTGACACCTAAACTATGTGAAGACAGGATATACTTACATGTAGATTCTTCAATTCAGATTTATCAATAAATCCAAGGACATATTTTAAATTACCCTACAATGTGTTCGAATTACTTTCCGATGGTAGCCAGTACACTGATGAACTTATTAAAAAGCAGAGACACACACATAATATATTAAAGAAAAATATTATGTATGTAAAAATGATTTTTCGTTAATTGGTCCAAGAAAAAGATACTGTCTTATTGTTGAGCGAATTTCATAGAACATAAAGAACATTCGATACAAATACAAAATAATTGGTATAATAATTGAAAAAAGATACAGTTTCATTACCAAATGGAGAAACATTTTCTTCAATACAGGTACAGTAATATTGTATACATAAAGTAAATATATAGACAATGCGCTGATATAATGTAATTTATAATAGTATTATAAATATAATAAATATAAATACGTAATCAATAAGGTAATATAATGCAATGTAATAATATACTCATAATATAAATATATAGGCAATAAGGTACCATAATGTTCTGTAATAACTATATAAAATGGTAGGAACACCAACAACTATATATAAATAATATAAAGACGCAATTTCCACTCCCCATTTTTTTTATTTTTTTTTTTTAAGAAACCGATTTTACTAATTTTTTTTTTACCATTATTTTAATAACAAATCTAAAATGAATATATTTACTTTGGGAACATCTATACGACATAAACGACGTCTTGCAGTCTTAATTACTTGCCTTCCTGACATTTCTTGGCACTGTCAGTGATGGGTATTTATCAGCACATTTGTAGAACAGAAAAGAAGTACCAAGGCGAGTAGATTTATGTTAATCCTGCGTAACTATTGTTAGGCGAATGAGAGACTTATTCCAGGTATAAAATATCACTAATTACGAACCTACCAGACTACAAAGCAGTAATTAGCACTTCATAGATAAGTCAAAATGAGTACTGGACAATATCGAATTATTGAGTCACAAACCTCTGTTATTGCTGAAGGGACGTTAAAAATAAAATAATGTTTTAGTTAGCAGCGTAGTTACTGATATATGTAAAAATTATAAAAAAATCAAATAAATATGAGTAAAAACAGCTAACCCTTGGTGAAAAAATTAAATGTTATTAAATGCATGTGGGATCTATACTTCTGGGAGAGATTTGAAGGTCTTCAGATCCTCTGGGTGTCCTGTACGGATTGACCGTCGTCTTGCAGCATCACGTCTTCTCATCATTTCCTTAATTTCGGGAGTGAGCCAAGGAGCAGGGGGGCGGCGGGCGAGGATAGTCTTCACAGGAGAATGTTTATCAAGGATGGCAAGGAGGTTCGAGGTTAGGAAATCAACTTTGGCATCAATGGAGGGATAGGAATGAATGAGTGACCAATCTACTGCATATAAGCCAGGATCGAGGGATTCAAAGGTGAGAGAGAGTTGAGGCTTCGTTCGGAGATGGTTTTAGGGATAAAAGTCGGCATTCGATGTTATAAAATATGGAAATGAGATCATGTGCGGAATGCAATGGAACCGGATACTGGGAGAAAGATAGAGGGTGACAAGGAAGTAGTCGAGAAGGGTATTAGAAGTTGAGGCGTGAGTAGGTGAGAATGGTACAACTTATAGCCCTAGGGAGGAAGTGAGGGATTCAAGGAAACGCTTATCAAGGGAATTAGACAAGACGTTGATATTTAGGTCCCCGGCTAGGATGGTGTGATCTCTGGAAGGAATAAGTTTTAGAAGAAGATCTTCGAAATCATGCTCAAAAGGTATGTTGGGAGGGCGGTAAACTACTACCGCAAGGATTCGAGAGGATGTGAGAATAGTCCAGAGAGGGAGAAATGTGAAGGATGCGGGAGCGGAGGCTAGTGTGCACGTATAGAGCGACCTCACCACCAACGCGGTCTTTTCTGTCGTTACGGAGGAAGGCGTGATTAGGAAGAGAAACAGCAGAGGAAGGGATATTGGGTTTGAGCCAGGATTTGGAAATAGCAATACGGGAATAGCATGTGTCATGAAAGTGGGCGGAGAACTCCGTATACTGGGCGAAAAGGGAATGGGCGTTAACATGACAAGCTGTAAGAATATTAGTCATAAGAGACGAAGAAAAGAAAGACAGTAAAATTAGTTCAGAAAGAGAGGCAATAGTAGGAAGACGCTTTACAGTGAATTGAGGGGACAAGACTGACCAGGAGCAAACAAGATAGAAAGGGGAGTGTAAAAACAAAGTGAAATAAAACTGTGGCAGACATAATCCACGTCGAAATAAAGGAAAAGAATAAAAAAGTAAGAGTACGGGAGGGAGGAAATTAAAATTTAATTAATACTTATAATACTAATAATTGGTGACAAGACGTTCCAATGGGATCCAGATAATACAGCCACATGACAGAATCCGGGTTGAAGCCAGTGAGATGTAGGGTTACAGAGTCCATGATGTCATCCAAACACGTCCAGCTCTTCAGCTTTGGCGATGATGAGTCCAGGCTGTCCATCGTCGTGGCATCTGACTTTCCCACCAGTGAACCAAACTTAATTTATCTTCCCAGCTTTTTTCATCTGCCTCGTGAGCCAATAAAGATGCCGGTTATCGGGGGTCATGTGTTCGCTAAGGTATATTGGTTCGTCTGTCTGAGAAGTCCCTTTTCACTCTTCGGAGTCGGATGACTTCATCTCGGACTGATTGGCGAGCAAATTCAGCTATGATAGAAGGTCTACCAGTTTCTCCCTCCCGGGGAGTTCTTATTGTAACCAGGTCAAGATCTTCCGGATAGTTTCACTCCCAGTTGGGCACCAATGTTGACCGTCCCCTCCGAAGTATCACCAGTCCTTGTTGAAATTCCACGAATACCCAGAGATCGGCTTAAGAGAGCTTGCTCCGTCTGATTAACTCGCACCTCAAGATTTTTAACTTCCTCTCTAAGACCCTCGTTTGCTCCGATGAATGTTTGTATCAGTTGCTCCTGCTTCTCAGCTCTCTCTTCTAAGGCCCGTAGCCTGGTCATTGCTTCGAATGGCAGGTCTACCTGAGTAATTCATACTGGGTATTCATGTATTTAACAGTAAAATGAGTATTTTAGTAAATCAAGATAAGAAAATGAGAAACGTATTGGCAATTTGTCAGGAAAGATTAAACATAACTAATAGCTGTTTCTATTTCATTATAAACGTCACTTATGATAAGAACGAAAGCGTTCAGAGATGACGCTGTTCCTTCAAATTGGACTTTTTATATTTATATAAAACATTGTATATCTTTTGTGAAATATATTTAAAAAACAAACAAAATACAAGCATCTCAATAGATAGCAAAAATAACATCGCAGATTAGCAGAACAATAAAAGAGTATTAATTAACAATTCTATATTCCTTACGATGTTCTTAGTAGATTCGGTAGATTATACGAAATAACTAGGTAAAATCTTGGACTAGAACAAGACCGAACAAACAAGGAAAACTAAAAGTAACAGTCTGTGAGTGGCTTTTCAGGAAGAAGCACAAAGGGGACGAGAAAATCGTTTTAACTTGACTATAGGTCACTCGACAGGAGGACTGTCGACCCCGAGACAAGACCCCCAAGTACTTCATCAAAGAAGCAAGTTCGCTAATTGGATAGGCTACAAATAGACCATTGGACGCGTTTATCTGCGTCACGCCCTCTCTCAGCTTTCTATAACAACCCACTTAGAAATATTTAGGAATAAGACAATTCTAAAGAAGGCGCCCTTTCAGATATTCCGCAGAAAAGCAAGAAGGAGAGAACTCTAATTAAAAAAATAAGAAGTAATAGAGTTATTATGTTTAGCTGACTCTGACTTCAAGACGAAATACGACAGACACGCTAACAATTCAGAACTTACAGAATAAAAAAGTGTGACTACTTAAGAATTCCACACATTTTTTTTGAGCTAGTACATGAAAATAGCCTACAAATTATTACCAATCTGAAATCTGTCTAAAAATAAAACGGTATCAGTGGATATGAAACATCCTACCGTATGTATTCGTCAGTGAAGCGAGGGTATAAGCTTTAGAAAGTGATCTTGCGTGTTTGAGTCGTGTTTATATATATATATATATATATATATATATATATATATATATATATATATATATTTATATAGGCCGTAAGAATCGATTGGTAAGTACTAAAATGAACACCCTGATTGGCAAGAAATGTGCAAGATAACTAATTAATTAAAAGGATATGCCATTCTACTTTTAGATCTTGAAGACAATTCTTGCAGAGTTTCCTCCACAAACCTTAGACTCCATCATTCTTTTCTTTGAGTATTATTACCAGATAACTCTCACTTGGCATCAATCTGGACTTAAAAGAAGATAAAATGTTGACGGGCCATCTCTGAAAGAAGCTGGACATCTTGGAGTCATCACTGCCAATAGAGAATATCTGAATATTTTTGATTTGAGCCTACCGCTCTGAGGTTTGGACACCGGCACACAGATGATGTTATTGAGTCAGAAACCTGAAATTGTGCACACATACCAGTATTACAACCACACTTAAGGTATTGATAAATCACTTACATGACAAATCTTTTTGTGGTCGGCCCGCACCTCTGAACTGCACTCGTCTGGGCTCAGGTGATAGTCAAAACCGATTTTTTTCAAAAAAAAGAAATGTATTTGCTCCTATCTCAGCCCACTTTTTTTAAATTTTATTTCAGGACAACTGCTTAAAATAATTTCCTTTGGAGTGACGAAATATGCTCATCGGGTATTAGATATTGATTTGTCCAATACTTACGTACCGAAAGCACACTTTTAGCGCGGTTACTCCCCATCTCCATAGGGAGGACCCGCTCATGAGGTTGACCTCATGACGCAATCCGGAAGTGCCGACTAGAAACTTTCACGTTTCAGACCCTTTAGATCACGAAAATATTCGGTTTGCGAAGGTAGAATTTAGTTCAAGTTTGTTCTTGATATCATTAAAAAAATACATAGGTATTTTAAATTAAACTTTCTTTCACGGAGAAATGATTGCACGTCGTTGAGGCATAATTCCCATTCTTCACATCTTTCTGCTGGAATATTCTTTTAGCGCGGATAGGATCGAAAATGATAGTGGTTAAAATTTGTATATATATATATATATATATATATATATATAGATAAATATATACATATATATATGTATATATTTATATATATATATATATATATATATATATATTTGTCTGTTCGCTCTGTAGCTCCCAGACGAATGGTCCGATTTTGATGAAATTTGGTACAAAAATCTTTCGTCTAATTTGAATTCGTTAACCAGTAAAATCCGCCTACTGGAAGATGGCGTTTGGGGCGAAATTCGCGCAAAAAAAAATCTTAACACTTACGTTTTTGAGTTCATAAGCTTGTAAGTACTCGTTTTATACGCTTCTTGGGCTAGGAAAACGAATGAAACCATTTTCAATGCGATAGCTTTAACCGTTTTCGAGAAAATTGGAAAAATAGTTTTTGAATACCCTTTTTGGTTTGGGTACTTAGAATCATGGGATTCAGTTGAAACATTTTCTGCGTGTTCTACTTTCATTAAAACTAATATGTTGAAATTTTGGTTACGTTTGGAGTTAAGGAAGGGTTAGAATAAAATATTTTATTAACAGACATAAAAAGTTTTGGTAACTTTGTTTACTTTCATTCATTGTTAGAAATACAGCTTGCCAAGAGAAAGAGATTCGATGACGTCTTTTGAATATTTTCAATTTCCTTCATGCTGTTGGTTTTTTTATTTTATTTTTTAATTGAATTTATTTGTGATATTATTACTATAGTAAAAGAACACAGGAATATGTGAAAAATGTTGATATTTTCCAATGCATTGAAACGTATGAAATGAAGTATCTGTAGAAGAGGAGATTCTAGGGTCTGGTGGACCCGACCAGGTAAAGTCATAAAACCCTTGAACAAAGGCAGAGGAAAATATTATCTGTTTCTATTCTAAGCTTCTCAAATAACAATAGGGATATGAACATGAACCGTGCTAAGATGATGCGGTTCCTGCGAGTAAGACGTTTTTTGATTTTGGTACTTAAAATCATGGGTTTCAGTTGAAACATTTTCTGCATTTTCGGATTTCATCAAAACTAATATGTTAAACTTTTGGTTACGTTTGGACATGAAATGTTTTGGGAACTTTGTATACTTTCATTAATATCTTTAACACAGTTAGGAAACTTTGATAAGTGGATAGATACTATTTGAAAACTATTGAAACTATTGACTATTTGATGTCAATCGAAGAAATAAGTGCTTAAAACTTCAAATACGTCTGTTTAGTTCTTATGAACGGGTTTTTGTCGTTCTTTTTGTAATTTTTGTCTCTTTCCCTTAGTTTTTTATTGCTTTTTATTTTTGTAATTTCTTATGTTAGGAAAATGTATTTGTGTGTAAAACAGGATAGGTAAAATGAGACCAATATTCTGTTGCTATAAATAATAAAAAGTTTTGGGAACTTCGTATACTTTCATTAATATCTTGAAAACGGTTGAAAATCTTGGGAAGAAAAAGGTTACCATTGGAAAGCTTACTAAATTGTCTACAAAAAAGGTTCTAAAGAAAGTTTTGAATAAGCGATGTCAATCGGAGAAATAAGTGCTTAAACTTTGAAGTAATTGATTCGTTTATTCGAACGGTTCTTCTTGTCTGTTTTTATTCCTTGTTATTTTTTAATTGCTTAAAAATGGATAATGTATTTGACAATAAAACAGAGAAAGAGATTCGATGACGTCTTTTGAATATTTTCAATTGCCTTTATGCTATAGGTTTTTATTTTATTTTTTAATTGATTTTATTTGTAGAATTTTTACTATAGTAGAAGAACACAAAAAAATGTGAAGAGGATTCTGGGGTCTGGCGGACTCGACCAGGTGAATTCATAAAGCCCTTTGAACAAAGACCGAACCAAATATTATCTGTTTCTATTCTAAACTTTTCAAATGACAAAAGGGACATGAACGGAGCCGCGCTAAGATTATGCAGTTCCTGCGAGTCAGACTTTTTGTAGATTCTTTCCTGTGAGACAATGAAGAGAATTCTAACTTGTTATTTTTAAGAGACAAATGCTCCAGAATAAAGTATTTATTTATTTCATTCATAATATCGGTCCTGCCATGTCAAACTATCGAAAATGAAGATCGCTACTTTTAAAGAGAGGAAGATGAAGCTTTAATAGTCATTCAAAAATCAATTAATAACAATTCCAGATATATCTATAGCCAAACGAATAAATAAATAAAAAAATAAAGTTAGAAAGAGAAAAAAGTATCTGCTGTAAGAGAGAGTAGAACTAGATAGAAGAAGGGGTGAAGATTGCAGACTTTGGAGTTTGTTGAAGTGCTGTTAGAAAACTATTAAAGTTTCTTGGAGACTGTTTGTTGTTGGTCAGAGAGAGAGTGGCCCTGTAGACTCCCTCCTGTAATAAATCGTCTTTCCCCTGTAAAGTTTACAGGATCAGGGGATTCGGGGCCTCCCTGGCGGCTAGAAGGAATCAATCATCCCCCTTCTCCATTCAATCCCTTCTAATCGACTAATCCGTCAATCCGAAAACAACAATGCATTGTCCCCAAATCGAGAGTAATATTCCATCATCGAACCTCAATCACATTCATAGGAAATAAGATGAAGAGATTGAGTACCATAAATAACACACAATTTCAAAATGCCCAGAAAGCAAGATTTTCGTTTTGGACGGAGATTTATTCCTAATCTTGGTCATTTCTACCTTAAAGCACATAGAATTTGAACTGGTTATTTGATTCAGTTAGCAGTTCTTTTGTATACTGGCTTGGGATATATATATATATATATATATATATATATATATATATATATATATATATATATATATATAAACACTCAGAAATACGTGGAATAGCCTAAAAAGTTACTGTTTGTGTGTCCAAAGTCCGTTCTACTCTACTAAATCGTGGGGGTCACCCCGTGGACTAGTGGCTAACGCCTTAGATTCCCATGCGGAAAACAGGGAACGTAAACAATAAGTAATAATAAAAAAATGGTATAGATACTGATACAAAATCCTTAAAAAACTCCTGTACAAACGTATCCTTCCCATAGTTGAATCCTCTGGTATCATTCCACCTCATCAGTTTGGCTTCTGAGCACTCCACTCTACCACTCAACAAGCTTTCCGAGTTGTAGACACAATTTCCTCAACGCTTGAGCGTAAGGACTTCTGTTCTGGAGTCTTTCTTGATGTAGCCCAGGCCTTTGACCGAGTCTGGCACCCGGGCCTCCTTTTCACCCCATCACCTACTACTTCATCCTAAAATACTTTCTTTCATCCCGCCTATTTCATGTGCAATACAATGCATCGAATTCCTCCTCCCGCCACGTGTCTGCTGGAGTACCCTAAGGCAGCATCCTAGCACCTCTCCTCTACTCCATCTTCACCGCTGATATCCCACTAATCGCAGTACCATTACCACAACTTTTGCAGATGATACTGCAGTGCTTTCCTGCTCCGCCAACCCGCAGCAAGCCTCAGAAGCGCTTCAAAATCATCTCTTGGAAATAGAGAAATGGCTAGAGAAGTGGCGAATTTAAGTTAACGCCGAGAAATGCAAGCACGTCATATTCACACTGCGGCGCAGTGAGTGCCCATTTGTTACCCTTAAGAATCCCTCCTTCCCAAATCTGATGTTGTTTGATACCCAGGCTTCCACCTCGACAAGAGACTTACTTGGAAAACACACAAAAAAACAAAACGACAAGACCTAAACAGACGCTGCGGCCTACTTAGACGACTAATAGGTCCCGAATCAAAACTCAGTAGTATTGAAAACAAGCTAACAATCTACAAAACTATTATTAAACCGATTTGGACATACGGCATTGAACTATGGGGTACAGCAAAACCTTTCAACATAAACCGAACCCAAACCTTCCAGTCCAAAGTCCTTCGCCGGATCCTTAACCCTCCCTTTTACGTCAACAATAATATCATCCACCGAGACCTCGAAATTCCCTTTGTCGCTGAATTAGCTAAAACCCGCTTCACCACTTTTCATTCCAAGCTATCCTTTCACAATCCCCCAAGACGCCTGAAAAGAAAGTGGCCTAGAAACCAACTGTAAAACTTAAAAGCATTATTAATTCCTTAGGGAGTGTCAGCAATGGCTGCCTTCTCCCCTCTGTTCTTCCTTGTGCAATAGTTTATGAGATATATATATATACTTATTGTATTATATGTAAACATATGTATACAGATTGTAAATATTCAATAAAAAAAAAAATAAATAAATAAATAAATAAAAGAAGATACATTAATCTAAAAAATCACAATTTCAGTGGTAGGTAATTAATCAAACAAAATAATTAAGGATTGAGAGATACGTAGAAGAAAAAAAGAAATAACAAAAGCTACTAAAATTATCACTAGGCCAGAAACACCCTTTAGTTGATCGGCTGGAAAATGAGTATATTCTATGTACTTAATTAAATGATATCCGAAACAAACAAATGTACTGATTATTAAGAAAATAATAATTTTTCGTATATACTATACTTAATTTGAAGAAATGTATCTTGGCTACGTGGACTAATGCCACTGGTACTAAATCCAGGCCTAGAAACGTTTCTCGAAAAATTCCTCATTACTATTGATTTAATTGGAAGGCACATTAAACAATGAGAACTCTAGGACACTGTAAAAAAAATCGAACATTAGACGAATGCAGTCATTCCAATACAAAGTCCTAAGTACGCTTCATTCTACGTTTCCAGCCTTAACATTCATAAAGATCTTAATTACCCACTCGTTAAAGAAGTTATATTATCCAGATTCCAACGTTTACACGCCAAACTTCTTACTTATCAAAATCCTGAAATCCTACCCCATCGAGCGTAACCCAGATCTGCTGCAATGAGCCACAAGTGAAGTGTTAGTAATGGTTTTCACTTCTTTAAAGTGCATCAATGTCTGTGGCTTATCGATCTATCTTTGCCTCTCTTTCAACGCCATCTCAAACAAGGACCTATAGAAACAAGAAATAAGAAATCATAAGTCCAAAGAAAGTGAACATTCCGAAACAAAAAATCGATAACGTATAGAGAAAGTGCAAAGAAAAGCTGAAATTGTAGACTTACTGACTGCCGGTATTGGCTTAGGGGTGGTTTATATAGGACAGGAGCTGGGTTGAGTTCAAATATATTATTTGAGGTAGTCCGTCGGAAGTTGCGGTCAGCTCTCCTTTGGCCTTATCTTTTCTTGAGCTCTAGTTTTTAGATTCGCTTCAATCATGGCCTATACAGTGATACTCAGTTCGTTTTACTGAAATAATGTAGATGCATTTTAGTATTTTCCTCCGAAGGAAAGTAGCAATTGAGGTTGCACTCATGACGGAATGTTTGAAAAATGTCTTCGAATCTTTATCGATCCTACCTAGTAGACACCGAAAATGACCCCAGTTAAAATTTATATATATATATATATATATATATATATATATATATATATATATATATATATATATAGTTATATATGTGTCCGTTAACACGATACAGGCCAGAGTTTTTGTTTTTTCGCCACGAAACTTGGTATGTAGTATTCCCCCATGAAACGATTGAACGTGAAACAATCGTTAACCAACAAAATCGGTCCATCCGGAGAGAGGGTTTACTCCAGAGCCAATGTAGTTATTTGTCAATACCAGCCATAATTTTTGTTATATTTCAACGAAACTCGGTATTTGTTGTGGTCAACTGAAGACAAAAATTTGTTATAAAAATAAACTAAATCGGCGTTACTTTGTACTATGTTTGAATTGAATTCTCCCGCCAAACGTAGGTTCGCGAAACTCATCAAGACCAATAGATCAAAATGTGAAGCTTTGTGTATTTATTACGTAGTGTAGTATCGCGGATACACAAAACTCTGGAAGGAAATTAATTACAAAAGTAATAATAGAAACAGCTGCTCATAAAAGCAAAAGAGCAGAACAATTTATTTTTTTAATTTTATTTATCTATATAGGTTATTTTAAGCTAATTATTCAGGAATGCACTCGACCCTACCCAATACTGAAGAAAGTGCTTAGTTATGCAGCTTTTCAATTTATTTAGATTTCAATTTCAAAATTGAATAGTGCTTATCAGAAAGAGGCCAGAATAAATTATGTATTAGAGAAAGTTCTGCTTCAAGCTGTATTTACGCTCAGATTCAGTAAATTATTTCTTGTATTCAAATTATACACTGTTTCCAAACTATTTTCTTTTTAATTTATAATATTTTTTCGAGTTTCAGCTGAATGTGAAAAAAATTGGGGTTGGTTATTTTTTGATAAACCTATTCCATTTTCTCAATAAAACTCTACATATGGATAGAGAATACTTTACCGAGCCTGTAAAGAATCAGTGGATTTTAATCAGCGTGAAGTTTGAGCCTGGATAATATGACATCTTTAACGAATGGGAAATCAAGGTGTTTAAGGAAGTTGAGGTTGGAAACATAGAAGGGTCATTGACAATATTTTTTAGGACTTTGGATTGGAATGTTTGGATACTTTCGATGTTCGTGGATGTTCTACGAGGCGAGGGCGGTTGTTGCCCCATACCTACTGGCAATATACAACGCTTGCCAAAACATCGGCTACTTCCCGGTCGTCTGAAAAACGGCAGGGGTGCTGCTGTTCAAGAAAAAAGGACCCCGTGGCCTGGAACAATGCGTATAGACCTATTTCGGTCATCCCGGTTCTGGGGAATACTCTTGAAAGACTGGCATGTAGAGAGTTCCGCCCTCATATTGAATTTTGTTTAAATGATAAGGAATACGGATCGCGTCCTAGGCGCTCAACGGCTTATGCCATTAAAAGCGTAATAGAGTCGTGTAGGACCAAATCATCAAAGTATGTTGTGTTCCAAATATTAGTATCATGTGTAATTTTGAGATAAACACTTCTTCTTTTAGTTATTCCCTAGTTATTGTATGGGAACAACGTAAAATGATACTGTTTGTTGGGGTCATCGATGTATGTTTGTTGAATTCAGTCATTTTTCTGTAAGCGTTTTTCAATAACCAAAGAAAACAAAATGCCTCAATGAATACAAAATCAGTATCACTATATGGATTTTGTTATGTCATATTTTTTAATTATTCTTGAATAGATGAGCCTCTAATAGAAATTTGAAGTTGAACAATGTACTTGCCACCAAAATTTGTCTGCCATGAATAGCCTATTCTTAAAGGAAATAATCTTGTTTTATAATAACATGAAAATATAATTTATAATCAATAAATTAAATTCATGGAGGACCGGTGACCATGAGCGTTAAGGCGTGAGCACTTAACACTCCGTGCCGAAGGTCGCGAGTTCAATTCCCTCTATGGGTGGTGGCTTTTCTTTAGAGAAAAAAATGAATCAGCCCTATCCTGGCAAGAAAAGGGTGGTAGCCTATAATACCCGTCCCAAAATTCTTAGTTAATAATAATGGCCGTTAAAATTTAAATAAATAAATTAAATTCAAAGAAAAATTAAAGTAACGTGCAAGTAGGTGGAAATGATATCCTGGAAAATTTCCAACAAAATAGAATAAAACATTATAGCAGGATAATAACTAGTTTAAATATAACTAAAACGAAATGTAATGTTCTTGAATTAGTATGTGGGGGCTGCGACCCTATCTTCATTACTGAATCTATTTAAATTCAGAATTATTCACATTAATTTTGACGATGTTAAAATAATGACTAAAGGGAGGTACTTTAAAGGGTTAAAAATAAAAATAATGGTAAATATATTCTTTTTACAAAACGATAATAGAATAAAAAATTAAATACGCGTGGAGTTTTTCTTTCACTTTTTTAACCAAGGGCTATTTGAGAACATGTTAAAGCTAGGATAAAACTTTGCAAGCATGGTTCACTAGAGGTAAGGTTTTTTTTTTAAAAAAGGCTTGCATAGCCCTTTGATCTAGCCGACACAGCTTCCTAATTGTCTCCTTAAAACAGAGGAAATATTGCCGAGGCAATATGATATGTTTCGTACATAGAAGGCTAGCAATTTTTTACAACAAAGAAATGTAATCAAGGTAGATTAGATGGGGCCAGTATTAAAAAAAAAAACTCTTTTATTTTTAGCAAACCCTTTGAGAACCAAGGCATCATGGACTTAAAGAAAAATAAAAAAAATAGCCAAGCAAAACTTAAAAAAAGTACAACTCGGAGGTACAGCTTCATCAGCGTCTCACACTCGTGTATTACTTGAAATGATTTACTACAACTAAGGTACTCAGCAAACCTACAAAAACCATATAAATCAACATTTAATTCTTTTTCCTCTTTATTTATATGTTATTCCGAAACTAATTGCACATTTCATTCCCACGTTACAGTTGTCAATGAGTTTTCTTCCTTGAAATAGTAAATGAATAGGTGAACATAATTTGATCCATTGACACTATGAGAAAAAAAAAAGGAGGAATTCCGCCTAAAATTCTAAAATGTAAAAAAAAAATATTGAGTTCAAGCATAAAAAAAAATGACGCTTCTTCTGTTTGCACACTAAAAAAAACACACTACTGTAAATTTGATTTAATGGAGGACGCAGCAGTAATATGATTACATAAATTCACTAAAAAAAAAAAAAAAGGTCACGTTGTTTGTAAATTTTTAAACAACCAAGATGACGTGAAGAAAATGGGACGAGATATTCTTAGGGTTGGGGAACCCGAAGAAACAATTAGCAGATTTCAGGAAATTTGTGTTCATTTTCCGAAATAGAAAACACGCCGCTAAAGTCAATACTCAAAAAGAACACAAACAGCCTACAAATGCATAAAATGTTGAATCCATTATGGCTAGAGTGTTCAACAAAAGTAAGCAATACTTGAGCTCCTAGGGAGATGAATTTGTGTTTGTTTTTAGACCTGATTTTTAATACGTAGTGATGAAAATTATTTTTTTAATTATTTTAATAAACTATTCCTTTATTATACACAGTTTTTTCAAAATATTTGCCTCCAAAAACATTTTTACCATGCACGCGTCTCGCAGACGCACGATACTTATAACGTACAAAATTTGCATGTTACCAGTTGAGGGTTAATATTTCGAGATAAATAAGAACACCTACTCCAATAAAAACTTGAAGAAAAGTTAGATTTCAGGCGACACTAACTACCAGTGTCGAAAATTGCTCTCTCGGTCTCTTCAACTTCCGTTTGAAAAGATCTATGATATGACCGGTTTTGACAAAATTTGAATATATTGATTGTCAAAACGAAAAAGTCCGTCTCGCAGGAACTGCATCATCTTAGCGCGGTTCCGTTCATATCCCTAGTCTAATTTGGAAAGATTAAAATAGAAGCAGCTATTATTTTGGTTCCACCAGTCTTTTTTTTTTAATTAATTATTATAATGGCGTGTCAACCCTTAAGGTCACTAACGCCATTTCTGTGTGTAGTAAAGTCTTGAAAGGTCATGATATACGATCTTACCTGGAAGGGTCGGCTAACACTAGGTCCCGCTAGTTATTAGGTCTTGGAATCTTGGAAATCTATATTTCTAACAATAAATTGTTTTTGTTATTTTACTTAACCAGTTTTATTGTCAAATACATTATCCAACTATAAACAATTAGAAAATAACAAGGAATAAAACAGACAAAAAGAACCGTTCGAATAAACGAAATCAATTAATTAGAGCATTTAGTAGGCTTTCGAATGGTAATCATCCGCTTTACAAGATTGCCAACGGTTTTCGAGATACTAACGAAAGTCTGGTGCTAAAGATCCTGGAAATAGATGCACCAAAAAAAAAAAAAAAAAAAAAAAAAAAAAAAAAAAAAAAAAGAAAAAAAAAAAAAAAAACTAACGAAAGTATACAAAGTTACAAAAACTTTTTTTGTCTGTTAATAAAATATTTTATTCTAACCCTTCCTTTACTCAAAACGTAACAAAAATTTCAACATATTAGTGTTGATGAAATTCGAACATGCAGAAAATGTTTCAACTGTATCCCATAATTCCAAGTACCAAAATCAAAGACAAACAACCCTCCCTAGGAAGGACGCTAGGCAGTTGAAAAGCTATATCTAGGAAATCCATATCACTAACATTAAATTGTTTTTCTTATTTTTCTAAACTTGTTTTATTTTCAAATACATTATCCAACTATAAGCAATTAAAAACACAAAGGAATAAAAAGAACAGTTCGAATAAGCGAAATCAATTACTTTAAAGTTTTAAGCTCTTATTTCTCCGATTGACATCGCCTAATCAAAACTTTCATTAGAACCTTTTTTCAGATCATTTAATAAGCTTTCTAATGGTATTCTTCCGTTTACCAAGATTCTCAACCTTTTTCGAGATATTAAGGAAAGTAAACAAAGTTACTGAAACTTTTTATGTCTGTTAATAAAATATTTTATTCTAACCGTTCCTTAACTCCAAACATAACCAAAATTTCAACATATTAGTTTTAATGAAAGTAGAACATGCAGAAAATGTTTCAACTGAATCCCATGATTCTAAGTACCCAAACCAAAAACGGTATTCAAAAACTATTTTTCCAATTTTCTCAAAAACGGTTAAAGCTATCGCCTTGAAAATGGTTTCATTCGTTTTCCTAGCCCAAGAAGCATATAAATCGAGTACTTACAAGCTTATGAACTCAAAAACGTAAGCGTTACGATTTTTTTGCGCGAATTTCGCCCAAAACGCCATCTTCCAGTAGGCGGATTTTACTGGTTAACGAACTTGACCTTTCAAATTAGACGAAAGATTTTTGTACCAAATTTCATCAAAATCGGACCATTCTTCTGGGAGCTACAGAGCGAACAGACAAATATATATATATATATATATATATATATATATATATATATATATATATATATATTAAATTTGAACCACCGTTATTTTCGGTTCTAGGGGTTCTGAAACGCGAAATTTTCTAGTCGGGACTTCCGGATTGTTTCATTGTGTCAACCTTATAAGCGGGGTTCCTCCCTATGGGGGAGGGAGGAACCGCGCTAAAAACAAGACTGACTCGTCTTAGCGCGCTTCTGTACTTATTCGTGGAGTCATTTGGAAAGTTTAGAATAGGAACACTTAATATTTTATGAAATATGTTTGCACAAGTTAAAGTGTAAAATGAATTCTCCAAGCGAAAATAAAATCTCAGGCACCACAAAAAGAAATTGACAGAATCCTACGCGGAAATAACTCAAATTAACTATTGATTTCTCTAAATGAGATCGCTCTACCAAAAATCGTAATTATATGAAATTTAATAAGGTTTCAAATAGATACTTTACATTTACTACGTTTTCTCATCCGGTTTTGATTTTATTTGTGTTGTTTAACGATGCACTACTTCGGGGTGAATTACGAGAAACAATATTTGTCTTGGGCTTTTCCAATGCATTGGATACATATAAGAATATATTCCACCAAATCCCAAAAAAAACGATTTTTCTTTTCAATTTTTCTTGACAACAGTTAAATATACCTAGCCTTGGAAATGGTGTCATTCTATTTTCCACTATCATTTACTTGTAACACATGTACGTGTTTAAACTTCATCGTTACGACATTTTTTCGCAGAATATCGCCCAAAAATCATGTTTAATTTTAACGGTTTACGTTATTATATTGTCTCTGGTGTCTGTTGATAGGTCAGTGTGGTAGCAATATGAGTTCTTCTCTTTCTTACAAAAAGGCTCCATATTGATTAAAGATTGTATTTTATTGTGATATCTGTTATCACAGTTTAAGTAACGTTGCAAGTCTCGCTCAGTGGCTCGACTAATTTTGTGCATAGGTTTGTGCATGTAGCACATCCTTGGTTTTGTTAATACAATTAAGTTACATCTTGTTCATTTTTCGCTTGACGAATTTGGTTGACTATGGTGGATATCACTTGGGAATATATTTTTTTTTTTTAGTTGTTGCAGTTTACAGATCCGCAAATGCTGCTCTATCCTTCCCTTTTTTTTTTTTTTTTTTAAGTTTTTAATTATTTGAAATCTGTACATGATCAAACACTTAAAGTTTTAAGTACCATGTTGTGGTGCAGCGGTTGCACGAGAAGCCTCTTTATTTTCACCACAATGGCCGCCCGGCTTTCAAGATAACTTAACCCCTCTCCTCAACCAACTTTATAATTAAAGGGTAGTTAATTAATTTCATTAGCACTTTAATGGGGTTTTTGATAGAGGGGAAGCGAACCCTCTTTGAAACTTATGCCAAAGCCCGAGCTAATTTTTATCCAACGTCCCAGGTTGAGCCTTTTAATTGTGTTTCCGAACATCTATAACTATTTATTCCTTTTTAATTCACAACTTGTTTTTAATAACCTTCGCATAGTACGAAAAGACAGGCAAAGGGGTTGAATAATGATTATACATAAATTAGGTACTTTTCAAACCTAGTTATGGTAAGTAATGTCATAAACTTTTATTAAACTAATATTAAACATTTTCATACCAACATTGATAATGAAACTTCCTCTGCTTAGAAACATCTTTATAAGTTATTGCTTTATGGCCATACCTAGCATACTGAAGGTGAAGTTATTGCTTTATGGCCATACCTAGCATACTGAAGGTGAAGTTATTGCTTTATGGCCATACCTAGCATACTGAAGGTGAAGTTATTGCTTTATGGCCATACCTAGCATACTGAAGGTGAAGTTATTGCTTTATGGCCATACCTAGCATACTGAAGGTGAAGTCATTACCCGTCTTAAAACAAAAATTAAGGTCACATTATGAGTAGGACTTGATTTAAAAAACATTGTGCAATATTAAATTGATTGCTTCAATGAAACTGTATTGAATAAACCGGAGTTTCCGGAACTTAACCGAACTGTTTTTTTTCTGAAATATAATTTATATATATATATATATATATATATCCCAGAGGGTGAAACAAAATTCAGTCTTCCCACAAATTTTCTTTATTTTGCACTAGGCCTTTCAACACAAATGTGCCATCATCAGGTGCTAACAACAAATAAAAACATGCATTAATATTGTTTGACTCCTTAATAAAAATTAATATTGTTTGACTGTTGTTGGACAGTAATTAGTCTAATTAATACTTAGAATTTTTAAAGCAAACGATGAAAGTATAGATTGGAACATAATGTTATAATTAATAGTTAGAATATATGAAGCAAACGGTAATAGTAAAAATTGGAACATAATGTTATAGATTACAGTTTCTTAGTAAATAATTACAAATTATTTACCGTTACATTTAGACACCTAAGTTTATGAATTTGTAATTATTTACTAAGAAACTGTAATCTATAACATTATGTTCCAATTTTTACTATTACCGTTTGCTTCATATATTCTAACTATTAATTATAACATTATGTTCCAATCTATACTTTCACCGATTGCTTTATAAATTCTAACTATTAATTAGACTAATTACTGTCCAACAACAGTCAAACAATATTAATTGTTATTAAGGAGTCAAACAATATTAATGCATGTTTTTATTTGTTGTTAGCACCTGATGATGGCACATTTGTGTTGAAAGGCCTAGTGCAAAATAAAGAAAATTTGTGGGAAGACTGAATTTTGTTTCACCCTCTGGAATTAAGCAACCCCACTACCGGAAAACATCAATAAAAAAAAAAAAAAATATATATATATATATATATATATATATATATATATATATTGAATTAATCAGTTTATTTTGGCATGTAAGTGATTTGTTTCTTATGTATTTACAAAAAATAGATTTTGACAAACAGAAATGGTCTCTTTTTATGAAACATAACAATATAGTATACATTACTTGAGTTATTTCATTTTCTATTATATGTAATCTTCCGAATAGGAGTGAAAAACCCCTCCTTACATTTTTGCGGGAATATCCCCACATGCAGCTACATATAAAACAATATAGCGGCTTCGTGTCCCTTTGCACATAATCAAAAATATCAGATGAATGCCATCTGGACATGGTGTACACTGGTGTGTGTGTGTGTGTATATATATATATATATATATATATATATATATATATGCATGTGGGGGTATTCCCGCAAAAATTTAAGGAGGGATTGTTCACTCCTATTACGAAGATTACATATAACAAAAGTACCCTAATGATCCTAGCAGTTAATATGTAACACAAAAATATGTGTGTATATATATATATATATATATATATATATATATATATATATATATATGTATATATCATGAAGTATCAAGAACTATCGCCCCATCTCTGGTCTTTCCGTATTCAGCAAAATATTGGAATCCATAGTACTCAAGCAATTATCACCTCCAAATCTGCAGTTCTCTGAACACCAGCACGGGTTCATGTCCCGGAAAAATACGGTATGTAACTTGGCATGCTTTCAGGGGTCTATGCAGGTAGCCACATTTTGCATAGTCTTCCAAGAAGCCTTCGACACACTTTCACATGAATTCCTTTCGATGAAATTGGGTTAATTTGGAGTTTATTGTCCCCAACTCTTCTGGATCCAGTCATACTTATCGAACCGAGTACAAAATTTCAAAAGAATGGCAGATTGTCTAAATCAATCCTGGTCTCTTCTGGTGTTCCTAAGAGGTCTAAACTACGCCTTGATCTACATAAATGACCTAGCAACGTCAATTAACAAAGATCGCCCTCTCTTCTCCGCCGAAGACTCAAAAATCTTTTTAAATTCAGAATTAACGAGGACTGCAAAGCGGTCTTAATGAACTTTCCGACTGGTGTTGCAAGAATTCCATAGAGATCAATATCAGCAAATGCTGAGTGTCACCACTTTCACTAGGAAAAAAATCCAATTATTTACCCTTATTTTCTTGGTGGTGAAAGATTTGGGTGCTCACATGGATCCTGGGCTATCGTTCAAAAATCATAAGGACATCGTTTTCAAGGAGTCTTTAGGCCTCTTGTGGAGAAATGTTCTGGACATTGTGGATAAACGGTCATTTTCAGCGCTCTACACTAGCCTAGTGAAATTCCAACTTGATTACGCCACAGTGATCTGGTAGCCATATACATTCCAGGACACTAACTGACCATAGAAATCCCGAAGAGATTTATTCAGGGTGAAATACAAACAGGAATGATACCACAGCCGAATAAAAGTACCTTGAAATTTTGATATATTGTTTACCATGTTCATTTCTACTCAAATCACTTCTAGCGCCTATTTGAACATTTAAAAAAAATCATCGCCTCGAAAATATTTTTGGAAAAAAATATAGGGTTGTTTCTATAAAATCTAACTTATAATTTTCCTGTCAAGTTGTAGCAAAGATCTACTTTTTCCAGTTTTCTTTAGGTTTCTTACTCGAATTATTCGCAGAGATTAGCTGCCAGTTGTGAGCTTTTTATCAGGCATTACGGTCGGTCCTATATGCCTGTTACAGTACACAAATTGCTAGTTTATGGACGAAACATAATTGAAAACTGTTTGGTGCGCAAAGGAAAAATGTCTGAGAAAGCTCAAGAAATTCCCAATGAAACGTTTCTGAAAACGGGAGAATTCAGGTCTCATAATATGAATAGATTATCAAATAATGTGGGTATCTCCATGGTGTAGTGGCTAACGCCTTAGTTTCTCATGCGCGAGATGGTGGATTTGATTTCCACTGGCGGCAGGAATTTTCTCATCTCAAGGCTCGTTGAGAAAATTCCTCGCTGCATATTGGATGTCGTCGCTAATGGCCCTGATGTCGATGTGCCGTAAAAAAAAAAGAAAAAAATAGGTAAACGGTGATTTTAGTGAAGATTTTCATTAAGGCCCTGAAGACAGTGATGATGATAATTATAACCTCCATTTATTATTGGCAACGAATGTAAAAACATTAGAACAAAAATAATATATATGTATAGAAATGAATATTTTTTCAAAGTAAAACATATTTATTTTTCCATAGGGAGGAATCCCGCTTATGAGAGGCAATCAGGAAGTGCCGACTAAAAAATATCACGTTTCAGAACCAATTTACCACAAAAATAACGATGGTTAAAATTTGTTTGTAAAAAAGTATTATTTTTAATTATTATTTATTATTTGACGTACAGTAGGACCTCCATTGTCCAGGGTAATGACGGGGAGGGTGGTTCACGGATAATCGAAAACCCCGTATAATCAAAACACACTATTTTATTGACTAAATGTGCTGGATTATACGATTATAAAGAAAACCTGTGTACAAGATGTCATGTAAACCTTTTTATTTGTATTGAGAAATGTGTATGTAAACGTTTTCATAAAACCACATCGCTTTTACACTCACAATTGGTCCAGAAATAGGAACTCCCTCAGAGCGTTTTTTTTTTTCTTGTTTTAAGGCATGTCAGCCACACGGGCAATTTATGCCTTGATTGGGGTGACAGATAGCGCCACCATCACCGACAGGACCCGACCAGGCGAGGGCACGCCCACCGATATCACAGGCCCGCCACTCGATGAGGGTTTAGAGTATACTGCAGATATTACATGACATTAGCTTGTGACCGAGGGTCTGATCGGTGGGACCAGGCCGACCAGAGTCTCCAAGCTCATGGACCCTTTGGTCCTGAGAGCCCACCGGTCCTCTTTCAATGGCATAAACCATTGATAGACAGCATGATCTAGGTCTTTTAATGAAAAGGTCTCCGTAGGTTTCCTAGAACACATTGTTTGGGCCGACGACGAGACCAAGTTGGAAACTCTTTTTTTCTTATTCACAATATCACGAACTGTTTGTTCGCCAATTCCAAATTCGGCGGACAATTTTTTAACACTTTCACCTTTTTCTTTCCGGTTTATAATGGTTAATTTTTGTTATAAAGGTTACACGACACATTATCTTTTTTGAGCCATTTTAATTTTTATGTAACATATACTGACAACTAAGGAAATATTTCCTTGGTAGGCTAACAGCCCGGTAGGGGATTCATAGAAAGACGTAAAAATGTTTCAGTGCCATGAATATGAAATAAATTGGGTTGCTTCCAGAAATATGGAATCATCACATTCTTCCAGCGCTATTTTTCCATTTGTTAGTTTACAATGCACATAATTAATTTAAATTCATATTTATGTACATAATCGTCATTACATACATACAAATATTTAATACATAATTATGGAATCAAATACTTTAGTTGATAAAAATAAAAATAATGCAATATATATGTTTGTATGTATATACATATACGTACATAATATTTAAAGAAGGAATAAAAATAAAAATTCCTCCATCGAGACCCCGGTTAATTGGAATCCCGGAGAGTAGAGTCCCGGATAATGGAGGTCCTACTGTATGCATATTTTAAATTCCATGTTTTCCCCATATTCCCAGGCTTGACATTTAATCCTAACAATTAGAAAGCCATGTCCAAAATATCGGTATTTCGTTCCTGTGTGCGGCGTGCGGACGTTCTGCTCGTCTATAAGCTTCTGCAAGGCGAGCTGAATTGCCCCGCACTGTTCACTTTTCTCCCTTTCCACGTTCCTCTAATCATTAAATCCATTCACTCCTACACATCACACGCCTCAGCACACTGCTTTTAGAGACGTTATATCTTGCTTCTTTGGACCCTGGATTCATACAATTCCATGAAATAAATGGTGAAGTAACCAACAAATATTTAAAATCATATATGATCAGTATATGTAGATGTGGAATGATATTTTATATATTTATTCATTTTTGGTTATGTTGTATATTTGTTATTATTTAATTTTTGTGTGACGACAATTGGATGACCGAGGCCTATTAGTTCTGGACATTTCATATCCGGATTTATAGGTCAACGATATAAGCATACTTTCTTACTATGAAGGAAGAGAGTAAACGTAATAAAATATGCAGGTCCATAACATTGCAAAATTATAATAATGTCTCTTTGTCAAGAGATGTTAGAAAAAAAGTTTTTAAAAATCCTCATGAATAAAATATGTAAAGATATAGAACTAGATATTGAAATGTGCCTATAAAGAGGTGACTGATATGCGTTATAGGCTGGTGATAAGCCTTATCACTTATGGCTAATGCTTCACTTATTCACCTTGTATCTTCTTAAAGTCTTCTTCAGCTCCTTTACTAACCAAAACATGCACGTAAATAAATTTGAAGATTTTCTATATTCGATATTTATTCTATAGTGAATTAAAATATAGATTATAATGTGCATCGTTACTCTACCCAATCATTTAAAATGCTCACACTTTAACTCAAAAATGTTAACTAAGCAGGTTTGTAAAGAAATTAAATTAATAATTCTGTTTGTTATTTATTCCTCACATTTATATGTGGGTGTGTATATGTGTATGAACGTGGGTGTATGTGCATATACGTGTGCTAGATTAGTTTTAGAATTGGTATTACTATAAATTTTGTTATTTAGTATAGTTTTAGTATTAACATTGCATCCAGTAAAGTATTAGTTTTAGTACAAATAGTTGTAATAGTTATGCTAAGTTTGTATTAGTTACATAGTTTGTATTCGTTAGTTCGTTAAAAAAAAAAAAAAAAAAAAAAAAAAAAAAAAAAAAAAAAAAAAAAAAAAAAAAAAAAAAATGACATTACTCAGAAAAATAGATATATAAATATAAAAAAGATATACATATACATATATATATGCATTAAAAAAAAAACAAAAAAAAACTATATACAAGTCTCTTAACTGTATTAATAGTGCTATACTGTATGTTAGTATTAGTTTTAGTGCAAATAGTTCTATTAGTATCTAAGTAACAAGTTAGTCGTAAGCAATGACATAGGTTAAAAACAAAAAAAAAAAAGAGTACAGGTCATAAAAATTACAGTTCATTGTCATGCACTGTCCTAAACACAAAATTACAATCCCTCTCACGACATATACACGACTCTCTAGCACTACACTTCAGGGCGGTGAGGACCTAGATGTTTTCTGCCCTTAAACACCCAATCCATCCATCCATCCTCACATTTCTTTCTTTATTTTTTTTTTATTTTTATTATATTTAATTTAGTAATTTCTTTATTGTTTATTAAACTCAAAGATAAACTCATTACATCGCATAAAACAAAAACAAACTCGTCATCCTGGTGATGTGTCGCCGTTTTAATTAATAACGCCATCTTAGCTCAAGAAATACAACGCAAAACACGTCTGAAGGCTGTTCAAATACGCACTCCAGATCCAATCATGATATGTAACATTTATATAGCCCCAAATCAAGATTTCTCTTCCAATGATTTACATCCCATAAGAATCAACTTCCTAAGCCAATACGGCTCGTTGGTGATTTCAACGGACATAGTCAGTATTGAGGATGAAAACTAGATTATAATACAACAATAACGGAACGTTCTAGGCAATGGGTACAAAAGAAAAGAACATAAGCATAGGGAGGGGGGGGGTTCTTTCATTGGCCCTCCTCGGCTTGCATTAAAAACGTAATGGACGATAGAAAGGAATTGTTTGGAAGTAACGATTCCTATATTTCTATCTTCATAAATATTGATAAAGACTTCCAAAATTATGTTTCTACTTAGTGGAAAATACAAACAGCAAATTGGGAACTTTTACGAAACATAATAGAAGTTCAGTTGGAATGAATCATCCCAATCATATCAGAATGTCGCATCCAAGAAAAATTAAACTTCTTTACAAAACTATGATTCTCTGCAGATGAACTATCAGGGGCTCCTTAGCCGGAAAAGTGCCGAGTCCCTTGGAAGAATGAATCGCCTTGTTTTGCATGAAATCTCTTCTTCTGTTTTCCTCTTCCTCTCTTCTGTCCGTATGAGAACCACTCCGTTGTCTGCTTTTTGTCCTGAAAGTGTGGCCAAATGAACACTCCAGGCATCGAATTTCCCATTCGTACTTAATGGAAAGATTGGACAGACCAAACCACGAATACAGAAATGAGGCTATGAAAGTTCAACACATAGTCACGAACTGCAGGCAACTCAGTAATTTAACTGTCACCCACAACCTACACGCATTACTGACAGAGGGTAGTCCATAGATATTATTCAAAGATATATATATATATATATATATATATATATATATATATATATATATATATATATATATTATAAAATTGTGACCCTTTCTCTTTCAATATATCATTTGAATAGGAGGAAGGTCATGTATATATAAAACTCGTCAACTTCACTTCATATGCTTTATTTTTATGCTCTACATGTTTCGCGTCTCCTGACGCCTCTTCAGGAGCAACTTAATCCTATATACATAGATTTAGCCTTATCTACGGAAGACCTTCCACAGGTAGGGCCACGTCCATACTAATACAATGACGTTAAAATGGCTGTTATCCATCAGCTGATCCAGATCGATCATGGCTTATATCGATTTCAGAGAAAACTTTTGTCATACAACGTAAAGTTAAAATAAAAATAAAACGAATATTCCTAATTACCGTCGAGTATATTACAAAATATATCGTTTAAATAGTTTATCTCCGTTTTTTTATTTACAGTTTTTTTTTTTCCTATTTTTAATTATATGTATATTTTCTTTTATTTTTCTTCGTATGGGGTTCTTTTCTTTATCCAAAACTTTTGTACTCTCAAAATCAAATTTGTGTCTATGTTTTATAAAAGTTTTGGATAAAGAAAAGAACCCCATACGATGAAAAATAAAAGAAAACATACATATAATTAAAAATAGGAAAAAAACTGTAAATAAAAAAACGGAGATAAAATATTTAAACAATATATTTTTTAATATACTTGACGGTAATTTGGAATATTAATATCATTCGTTTTATTTTTATTTTAACTTTAGGATCTATGACAAAAGTTTTCTCTGGAATCGATATAAGCCATGATCGATCTGAATCAGCTGATGGATAACAGCCATTTTAACGTCATTGTATTAGTATGGACGTGGCCCTACCTGTGGAAGGTCTTCCGTAGATAAGGCTAAATCTATGTATATAGGATTAAGTTGCTCCTGAAGAGGCGTCAAGAGACGCGAAACATGTAGAGCATAAAAATAAAGCATATGAAGTGAAGTTGACGAGTTTTATATATACATGACCTTCCGCCTATTCAAATGATATATATGTATGTATTAATAAATTATTCCAATCTACCTTATTAAAACATTTATTTTGTAGGAATAAAACAGTCTTATAAGCACAGCCATTCCACCATTTTCTTTACTATCACAAATATACATAACATCCAATACCATTTTAACATTAAAATAATAACCACAAAACATTCATATGTGTTTACACATGATAAAACTATTTCTTAAAACCCATTAATACATTTTTTATCAACCAAGTATGTATTTTTAAATATCGATATCTATAACAACTACCTATCCATCACAATAATTATCACATTTATTTTTTTTATGTTTAATTTTATTTAATATTTCAGCACAATGTTTATCAATTTCATGAGTATTTGTTTTAAAATAAATAGCGTACTCATTGTTTATTTATTTAACTTTTATTGGCTTAACAAATAGCTGGGGAATAAGATTGTTTCCAATATTTCAAATCTCAATATAAAAAATAAAAATTCTTTCTTGCAGATTTTTTTGTCCTGCATAATTTTTCTTTTTAAATTATTGCCTTTCTCTTTGGCATATTCCTAGGATTAAAAAATTCGACTCTATACAGAGTTCGTGGTCCGAGTTGCGAAATTTAATTTTTTAAAAAGTCGATTAAAAATGCATGCCATTGAAATAAACATTAATTGGTCTGTATATAATTTCAATTTTTTAAATTAGGTCAATGAGTTTTAATTAGCATCTTTAATCGTAGAGATTATTGCTTGTCATTCGGTTATTAATTAAATTAATATCTAATCGTTTTCATTATGCTTACTTAATTATTGAAATTAATTTCTTATAAATGCACTTTCCGATGGAAGATTTTATAAATCAGAGTTATATTTTAAATCCTTGTAAATAAGGAAATATTGCTTTAAAATAATTTGTGACAAAATGTCATTTACCAAAATGCCTTTCAATTCTTTTTTTTTTTTTTTTTTTTTTTTGCGTATCCGGAATGACATAATAATCTTGCAGACAAGAATACGGAATATTTATTACAAAATGTTTAAATACGCCAGTAAACATCTGAGAGATGAGAATGTATCCAACTAAACAGGAATAGATGTGGAAACATTTCATGCAAATATAATTTGTGCGAAGTTGAAGCAGTATGAGAAGAGTTTTAGGTCTGAAACTAGTTCCATTCGTTCCCGAGTTTCCTGGCAGTATATTATCTACGGAACATGTGCTAGGGACGGCTTCAAGAGCGGATGGCATTACGATGCAGTATGTTACATACGACTTATGCCTCGACCTGTTCATACTAATGTATATATAGCTACAGATATATTTCTGAACTCCTTCCCAAACAGTTGGAGGATACAAGCTCCAGGCTGAGCAGCTTCTTCCCAGCATGAAAAAGGCACCATCTCCTCAAAAGTTATTAATACAGTTTAAACTTGAAATTTGGACCCTAATATTAAACCCTAGATAGCTAACTTACGTTACTCTCCATGTAGCTTGCGAAAGGGGGATATATATGTAAAATAAATAAATAAAATAAAGATATATATTTATTTGTGTGTGTAACAAAACGGGAATTGTATTAATAATACCATTTAAAACTAAAAATGAATAATGAACACAAACCTACTTGTATATTGCCTTACAACATTTGACTGTATCAAACTAACGGAGTTAAAAAACTCTTAACTTATTACTAGGGACCGGATTTTTAGGACAAAATAAGCATCCAATTAGGTTTTTGCAACAGGCATAATAGGTCTTTTTAGGTTTTTATTTAAAAATCCATTTTAGGTTTTTTTAGGTGATAAAAATGTTTCAGTAGGTTCTAAAAATAAGTTTAACCTATGATTAATTTATAACTGATAAATTAATATGTATATACATAGTGACATAAACAAAACAAAATAAGCAAATAAAAATAAAGCGGAAATATGAGTTTTTATGTAAAAAAAAAGAATAATTAGTTAATATTCAACAAAATATTTATTTAAAAAACAAAGTGAATGAACTTTATATAAATAAAATACATTTTAAGAATAAAGCAATGTTTCAAAAAATAAAAGAAAGAAAACAAAATTAAATTATTTAATAAAACATACATTAAAAATAAATAAATAAGGACATAAAACAAATATTTAAAGGACATTTTTAAGTTTCTTTGCTAAAGAGTTCCAACTTCTAAAGAACTATTAAGAAAAAGGGAAGATGCTATTAAGAAAATTTATATAATGGAGGAAATGAGTTCATTGAATTGTATTTTCTACTTTAAAGATTAGGTCTGTCTAGGTCCAATACATTGTTATTTAGGTGGTTTTAGGTGATATGATCCTGAATAGGTTTTTTAGGTTCTTCCAAATTTGCATGAATGATACTAGAAGATGCGAATCATATAAAAAAAAACAATCAATATCATGTTTAGGAGAAAGGAAAAAAAATAGGTGAAAACCTAAGAATCCGGTCTCTACTTATTACCTACTTTGTAAAATTTGTAAACACATTTGATTAATTGTTTAAACTGAATGAATTATTCAAATATTACATTTTTATATAATAAGATGTATAATGAACTAGATTACTGTTGTAAATGTATAAACATATTTATACATTTGGATGTATACAGGGTGTATCGCAAGTTAATGACAATACTCCAGGGGGTGAAACTGGTGGTTCAGCACCACCACCCAAACATTTCTATCTTACAGATGGTATATACGTGTATATATATATATATATATATATATATATATATATATATGTACTTCCGGATTCCGTCATGAGGTCAAGGTCATAAGCGGGTTTCCCCCCTATGGAGGAGGGAGGAACCGCGCCAAAATAATAAAGAATGCACATACAACATTATATCATACATTATGACGGTTAACCAAACATAGGCAACACAGTATAATCGGGGAATTTTAACTTTTAAACCCTAAAAATTACAAACGAAAAAACAATCCAGGCTTATCCTTATTTTGAACTATTTCGTTAGCAATGCCAATTTTCCCAATGTCAATAATGTTGAATTATGCAAATTATATTTTTCTTGACATAAATTTACAATAGATTTAATTTAAAATTAATTTTCATATTACCTTAGGCACTTATATAAATTCTGAATGTAAAAAGTACGAATACATACTCTTGTAGAAGTGAGACATAAGAATAGGTGGGATGGATGTTTCTTTGTACGCTTATGCCTCAGAGAGTTTCTCTTAGAAGTTGTAAAGGTGTTTTGTAGTAGTTTGATAACCATCACCTCCTTCGGGAACATGATGATATGGGAACTCTCAAAAATATCTTACTTCTCTACTTTCTAACTTACAAATACCAGTAACAAATTTAAAAAGAAATGTTATTTCTCTATTTCTTTCTACCTTACATCTCAAGAACACACAATCCTTATGGTGTCGGATTATGATTTGAATTATTCAATGTCTTTCTCTCATGTTAGACAGTCAGGAGTCATGACTTGATCAAGAAGCCAACGATTTTTTACATTCGCCTATTGTTAGGAACACTGTTACCTATAAAGGTCGGCAGTTAATTTTATAGTGTTCGATATTTTTACTTTTATTGAATAAAAATGGGCAAAAATTTATGTTATGCCAAACTAGTCAAGCTTCAATTTAACAGTCAGTCATTTATTATTTCATAGCTTCTCGTCACTTTTATGTTATTTATTTGAATATTATTTTTGGCTCAGAGGCGATGTGCTAACTTGGTGATTCGTAGCCTCGGCGGCAAATTCAAACATAATTATAATAGGGGGACTATAAGCCTATAATGAAATCGATGGACCAAATTTTTAAATACTCCCAAAAAAATACTCTATTTGCTCAAAACAAATCTGACATCAGTTTTTAAATAAATTTTTTTTATATTGGATAATTTTTTAAAGGTAGGTATAAGGAATATTTTGGCAGCATAATGACTTCTATAAAGTCGAGTATGTAAAACAATTTTTCATTTAAAAACGGATATCAGATTTGTATTTAGCACATTCAAATTTTTGGAAAATTACAAAAAAAAATTTAAAGATTAAAATTTTGTTAAAGATTCAACAATCCTGCCATATTTCAAGGAACATTCACCCGATTCAAACCAAACTTGGAGGGTCGATAAAGGCCCTAATGTGACACATTTCCTTCCAATCGGGGTGTTTCTACGTGTTCTGGGATCGACGTTATATGCAAAAACGTTTACATTTTATTTGTATTTTCAGAACCATTTTTTGCAAGTACCTTTTGAGATAATACAATAGTCATTTATATGGTTAGAATAAGGAGTCTTTCTTCTTTTGAAAGATTTTAATTATGTAAAAATCGGATTATCTCAAGGGGAGACATTGAATTTCAAAACGTCACGTTACTTTTTCGCTTACAAATTTTTAGTTTCTTCCAGGCAGGGAAAAATCATTATTTTTTGTTTTCAATGATATTTACCACATTAGGGTTTCTTGAGGTGCTGATTTTAAATGTGCTATTTTTTTTTGTGTAAAAAATGTATAATACTAGTTTAATTGAATACGTAATCATATTTTTGAATTTATTTCACGAAATATAAATTATTGTTTAAGGATTATATTTTTCCTTTAATCTACTCTATAAAACAAATTAATTGGTGAAAAAATCATGTCGATATCATTTTATGAACTCGATATAAAAAATAAAGCACTTTTAAACTATTTTATTTTATTTCTCGGCTCCTAAGGCGCATTGGACGGAACGCTCGGATGCATGTCGACTATTTTTCGATGCAGAATCACCAGAAAAAAATGGACCAGATCGGTGACCCTACCGGTGTATACTCCCTTGTAAGTATCGTGACTGGCCACAAAGGCCTAGATGGGCAGGTATTGTAGAGGTTTCTGATTCGTCGCAATAGGACACACTGAGTGCATAGTTTGGTCAGTACTATGCTCTGGCCGCCTAATGATGTCATTCGTAGATACCCAATAAATGCTTCAGTGCAAAGATGATGTGGGACACCGCTTTGGGCTTTGGAACTACGAAATTAGTCGATTGGAAGTCTTTTGTTCTTGCATGAGTTCCGAACTGAGGCCCTCATGAGTCACATGCTCTACTGTCCAGACTTCCTAACCTTCTATGATTATTAACACTTGGAAAATTAACATGAAATACTGTACTACATTTTTGTTTGAATTTTATAGCCTCCAAAGCTTCCAAATAAGAATAAAGATGAGGAAAATAATAAAAATAAATAAAAAAAAAATGGAAAATTGATTCCAGATGGCGGAGGATTAAGAGAGGCGTTGAGAGGAAATGGGCAGAGCTGAGAGAGAAAGAGAGAGAAGCTTTGCGCTAATAGAGGTCTCGAGAGGAGACAAACAAACAAGGTTCCCTCATTTAGAGGTTCCTCAAGGCAAAGCCCTTCCACCACTCCTATTAACAGCGTTTACTTTGCAATTTTTTAGTAATTTATTTTTTTTCATTGCTATTAATTGTTTTCTCTTGCCCGTTGTAATGTATATTAGAGTTGTTTAGTTATTTAAATCCAATGAATATTCAAACGTCGTTCTTTAAGACTCGTTTTAGAAGTATTTTCCAATAGTTATTCAAAAACGTTAGACGTACGAATAATATTCCAGTGTAAATAGATTGCACGGGTCAAGCTTCATTTAAAAGATAAAAACCTGATTTTTATTTTTCAAAACATTACCTCAGAAGGAAGGATTTCTACCAACAATTTCCCGTTATAAGCTGATTAGTGTTGAAGCGTTAAAAAAATAAATAGATAAAACTATTCATGTTTATTTGAATATAAACAAATACTAACCAACTTCTGAGAGATGTGTTTAGTTATTCAGGTTCTCTGTGGCTGATGTTTTCAGGAATTCAATCTTACTTGAGGTAAACATCTGGATATTAAAAGCAAAACCTTTCACTCAGATTTCCATTGCCTAAAAAGTAAGCTGTCCCCTCAATACCATCCGTTGTAACAGATAACACTAACGATAGGATACGATATGGGTTATGGGGCAATAAACATCTAGGTTATTACGCCCTATAACTCTGACGATGAAAAGCGAGTTTAATTATATTAATGAGGCTTCATGAAAAAGAAAGTCCGACTCGCAGGAACTATGTCTTCTTAGAGCGGTTCCGTTCATAACTCTAGTGATATTAGTAAAGGAATAGTAGCAATTATTGGTGGGGTTTGATCTTTCGTGAAAACTATAAAATAAAATCTCGAAGAGAAAATAGATTTAAGGCGCCACAACAGGAAACTGACAGTATCATGGCGACTTCCCCCACCTTCTCAACGTTCGCTCTTGGAAACACTATAACAACGTTTCACCTTTTCTTATCTTGTTTTAGTCAAATACTCGTTTTACTGTTAAATGCAATTAAAATAAACAACAACTAGTTAAAAAGTTTGTTAAACAGATACAAAAACCCGTTCAAAAGAGCAAAACTAGCAATTGCATATTTTCAAATCCTTTCTCCGATTGACATCACCCCATCGGAACCTTTTTTTGCAGAGAATGTAGTAACCTTTAGAATGATTACCTTCCACAATCCACGATTTCCCAACCGTTTTCGAGATATTTTACGAAAATCCCAAAACCTTTTACGTCTGTTAATGAATTTTTTTTTTCTAGTACTGCCTTAACTCCAAAGTAAACCAAAATTCACCTATCAAAGACTAGATGAATATCAAACTTCTGGAACAAGTTTCAACTGAATTAATCGTTTCTGAATACCCAAACTGAAAATTAGTTTGGAAAAGTAGGTGTTTCAATGTTTCTCGAAAACGGTTATAGGTGCCTCTTTGAAAATGATTTCATTCGTTCTTGTACGTTAAGAAACCTATAAAACGAGTATCTGCAAGCATATGCAGCCTTCTATAAACAGCCTACAGATGGCAATAGTAGAAGGGCTGATATAATAGCTTGTAGCAGCCTAGTGTAAAACAAGGCGAACTGATATATCAGTCCATAGCACCCTGGGCACTCCTTCCTCCGGACTGATATATCAGTCAGTAGCAGAGTAAGGGTTAATACCTTGTAATAAATAAGTGAGAGGGTGTTATTAGGTTCTTTACAATGTATTAAGGGCCTAAAACTTGGTATTATGGCTAATATATATAAATCACACATAGTTATTATTAGATGAGGCAGTGGCCGCAAGATGGACTTTTTCAATAGAAACCTATAAATAAAAATGTTCTCCAGCTTTCATAAATCTATTGCAATGTTATGAAGTGTTTTGTAATTTGCTCCGATAATTATCAGAGAAAATTAAGAAACACTTCATATCAGGACCCGGCAATCTTAGGATGAATTATAATTAGTCCTAATATTGTCGGTTCCTAGGTTTCTTCTTCTTTGATGTTTCCCTTCCAATTGATATCTCCATCTGAAGACAATGCCAGACGACCCCGTCCTTGCAGGTTCCCGTAGTCTTTACTTTCCAGTAGCCATTAGAGGCCAGGTAAGGTTGTCCGATCATTGGTACTTCTACCCCTTTTAAAGTGTAGTTACCCTGAAAATTGAAAAAAAAACAAGAATTAGATTATCCTCACACACATTCTAATCATTTCATTCATATGTCAGTTTTTATTATTACTCATCGTCCTTACCATGTCAAACTATCGAATATGAAAATCGGTACTTTTCAAGAGAGCAAGAAGAAGCTTTAATAGTGATTCCATAATCAGCGCCTTTACAAAAGGGCAATTTTGTATATTTTTTCTATGTATATTGTTAATCATTTTAAGTTGATACTATGTTCAAATTGTCGAATGTGGTATTTTCGATAGTTTGCTGATTCCGATAGACTAACTGTATAAATACAGATATTGGGGTTCCGTTGAAATTATTTTCTTTTAGTAACTTAGTTGTAGCTATTTTGTTCGGACATTCAATCAATAGAAAGCCACTTTTGCATAGTTTCCGAACATTAATTCCTTTCGAGAAGGAGCTCAACCATTTATTAATTTGAAATGGGTTTATATTATTAAAACTTTCCCCTTTCCTTAGGAATTTTACAATAAGGTACCGAGGGATAGTTCTTAATTTATCTTGATTTGTTCTATTATTCCCTTGACTTTGAACACATGCTGCTAGGTTTCTGCCATATTAACACTACTATGAATAATATATTTCGTACAAGGTTTCAACACGGTTAGGAGTTAATTCTTGAGAAAGTTAGTGCATAACCCACTAGCGGCAGAATTTTACCTGTTAGGAGTAATCCACAGTACAGCATCTACCTAGCGGCACTAAACAGCACAAACAAACAAAGGCACAAGGGTACACAGCTTAACACGGGACAGAGAGAGATGTTCAGTCGACCGAGTCTTGAACCGAACTGGCCAATCCTATAAACGCAAACCCGTAATCGTTACGGTTAATGATTTTCAACTTTTATTTGAGATTAAGTACAATTTGTACAAAATTTCATTAAAAATGTGCCATTTTTGAGGCCTAAAGTCGAGTTAACGAACATATATAAGTTATAAACATAAAATAGGAGGCACAGTGTTAAGGCGTGAGCACTTAACACTCCGCGCCAAAGATCGTGGGTTCGATTCCCACTATGGAATGGTGGCTTTTCTTTAGAGAAAGACAAAAGGGCTCACCCCTATCCTGGCTAGAAAAGTGTTGTAACCTATAGATAACCCGCCCCAAAATAAATATAAAATAATATATGTATTAAATATTAGGCTGAATACACATATAAGTCTACATAAAAACACGCTCAAATAATAATGTAATACAATCTTAGTTGGGGACGTGATTTATATATATATATATATATATATATATGCTATTTTTCAAGCTACTTCGCTGGGAATTCAATGTGTTGTTCATTCGGCATCTGTCTCCAGCGGGAGTCTCCCGCTGGAGACAGATGCCGAATGAACAACATATATATATATATATATATATATATATATATATATATATATATATGTATACATATATATTAAAAGTGTTTCTTTTTTGGGGGCGTGTAAACTTCTTAGCTGTGAAGATATTTATCAATTATTTTCATTGGGAAGTTATGAAATCAATTTTGTTTTTTACAATTGGTATTGCTTATATTAATTCGAAAATTGGTGAATTCGTAAGTGGAAAAAATACGCCTATTTGTATGCTACACGTACAAATACGCCGCGGCGTGGTATCGACGCCTCCACCTGGCGACCCACCCCGATCCGTTCCGACGGGCGAACGCTGACAGACTATCCTTTAGTTGACTAGTTATCTTCAGGGCAGCAGAGTCGTTTGGTTTGTCGTCAAACTCCCATTCTTTGCGCGAGAATGTTCTAATATCAACTGTACAATCACGTTTTACTGTCTGCAGAGTTGACAATAGAACAGGGAGGGTTTGTTCCGACTAGTCATTACGTGAGCGTGTATTAACAAGGATACGTAGTAAATTAGTTTAAGCACATCACTCGGCAACTCTGTAGAATTTTTTATTTGTCAAGTAATTTTTTTTTAAAGTTATGCTCGTACATATATTCAGAATTAATGCCAAAAATGAATTTTCGATAATTTATGTCCATTGTTTATGCTGCGAAAATTTGGATTTTATTATTTCTCCTGAAATGACTGGTCGGAATTTATTCTGCCTCATGCTTACTAATCAAAGTAGAGTTCGGGCGTGTGTTTAATTTGTGTATTTATATTTAGCATCCAATTCGGAGTATATTCTTAATCTACTTGTGTGTCGGTTTTTCGTCAAAACAATTCATATATTAAAAATATGACCAATATTATTATCTCCATATCATGTCATTTTATTTTTCATATTACGGTACGTTTGGCAAGAAATTACAAATATGTGGATTCTCCGAATATTTATTTTTTCAGACTCATCATTAATGAAAAGTAATAGGATTTGTAATTTTAAATGCCGTGAAAAATATCTGGTTTTCACTGAATATTATTTCTCTCAAATTTCCCTAATCACGCGAATTTAATAACATCAACGACATTAGGAGAGGAGGTTTCCAAAGAAAATCATCGTAAAAAGAGTGGAAATTGTCTCTTTTATTTACAAGCCCCAAAATGAAGTAATGTTTTTATGAATTCTAAATTTAGTAAAAGGGTTATGCAATGTAAAATTTAGTGAAGCATAAAAGGATTATACTTTAATTTTAATGTAATCGCTGTTCCGCTTCTTGTTAAATACTCAAAGTTACTTCAAATATTCAAAACTTCGTGTACCATAAAAGATGAAATAAATAAATAAATAATTTATACGTATATATGTATATATATATATATATATATATATATATATATATATATATATATATATATTATTATTATTATTTTTAAACGGGGTGTCTTCTCAGTTTCCTGGAGTAAATTCTTTCGGGGGCTATTGCCAACCGAAAGAATTGTTGTTCATGTTAGTTTTTTTTTTTTTTTATTATTATTATATTTTTATGTTTCTTGTCACGGGCGTTCGTTTAAAAATTTTCGAACTATTCTTGCAGTGTCGAGCAGTACCGCTTGTTGTGCGTCTTTAATCAGTTCCTCCGAGATTTTCAAGTATCTTGTAGCTGTGACTGTGGTTTTTGGGATGAGTCCATTAGCCGATATAATAATAGCTGTTATCCTTGCGGAATCTAACTTATACAGATCTTTTAATTCTATGGCCAAGTCCTGGTATTTTCGAAGCTTCTCAGCATAAGATTTCTGAATATTCTCATCATTCGGGACAGCGATATCAATAATATCAGCTCTCTTATTCCCTTTATCAATGATAAGAATATCCGGTTTATTGTGATGGACAGTTCGGTCCGTCAACATCGCTTCGTCCCAATACACTTTTATTGTATCTTTCTCTAGAAGCCTTTGAGGAACGTAGCGATAATAAGGGACCTTCTTATCCAACAAACCGAATTTTTCTGCGAGAGCTTGGTGGTATATCTTGGCCACGTTGTTATGACGTTGAAGATAATCAGATCCCGCAAGGATCTCACAGCCCGCCGTAATATGCTGGATCGACTCATACGTTTTGTTGCACAATCTACATTTATCAGAGATGCTCGTTTCTTTTAAAACATGTCGTCTGTAGGATTTTGTAGCTATAACTTGATCTTGGGTGGCTATTATGAAACCTTCCGTTTCAGAGAATAGCCTTCCCGATGTCAACCAAGCCACCGACAATGTTGATTGCACATCCGGGTCCAACAAACGACTATAATATCGCCCGTGTAATTCCTTACATTGCCACGACGTGAGGCGATCCGATTCCGTCGTAAGTTCATCCCAGTTGTTGATCTTCAATTTCAAAGCTGTATAGTTCTCGTCTAAGTTTACCATTTCCCTGAACAGACGCGTCTCACTGGCCCTTATGTAGCTCCTCAGGCTAATTTCCTGAGAGCGACATAAGTTCCGAATGTTCAGGAGACCTCGTCCTCCTTTTATTCTTGGTAAATACAGCCTTTCAATTGAAGACGTAGGATGGTGCAAGCGTGCTTTGGTCATCTCTGTTCGTACGAGTCGATCCAGTTCCTCTAATGATGTATTCGACCATTTAATAACTCCGAAGCTATATAATAATGAGGGTATTGCCCATGTGTTTATTGCTTTGATCTTTCTACGACCGTGTAAGTAACTTTTCAGAATTAAACGTAAGCGCTTCAGAAACAATGCTTTCAGCTCATCTTTGACATCTTTTCTGGATATTTTAAGATGCTGGTTCAACCCAAGATATTTATAAGATTCGTGTTCCTCGAGTTCACGTATATGGCCACCATCGGATAAAATTAAATTTGTTGTTGATACTGAACGTCCTCTTTCTACATGTAATACAGCACATTTATCAACACCAAACGACATGCCAATGGTGTCACTGAAACTTTGCACTATGTCTGTCATACTCTGTAGCTGAACAGGGTTCTTTGCGTACAGTTTCAGATCGTCCATATACAAACTGTGACTTATCCTGGTAGTTGGGTCATTGATAGTCAGTTGGTAACCGTACCCACTATCACGAAGTAACTGGCTCAGTGGGTTAAGGGATAAACAAAACCACAAAGGACTAAGGCTATCGCCTTGATATATTCCCCTTTGTATTTTTATTGTTTCACTTTCGATCGCGTGTCTTCCCTTTCCAAAGCTAAGCTTTGTTTCCCAAGTAGCCATCAATCGTGATAGGAGGTCCGTCACACTGTGAGCGACTTTATTCAACCGTAACACCTCAATCAACCAGGAGTGAGGAACTGAATCAAAAGCTTTCTTGTAGTCAATCCAAGCCATCGAAAGATTTCGCTGTTTTGCCGAGACCTGAGATGCAATAAATGAATCTATAACTAACAACTCTTTACATCCTTTAGACCCACTTTTACAGCCAAGCTGTTCAGGAGCTAGAAGCTCATTCAGAGTAAGGTGGTCTCGAATCTTTATTGCAATAATGGATGTAAATAGTTTATAGATACCATTTAAGCAAGTTATAGGTCTGTAATCTTTTGGTTCAAGGTTTTTACCCTGTTTCTTCGGAATCATAAACGTAATTCCCTCAGCGAAATCTTTTGGCAGTGGCAAATTGGCTACAAGAATTTCTTGGTAGCATCTTGCAATGGCTTCATGAAGACTGCTAAAATACTTCAGCCAGTAATTTTGTATACCATCGCGTCCAGGAGCTTTCCAATTGTGCAATTTCTTAACTGCTTGTGTCACATCTTCTTTCCTAATTATACAGTCTTCCATTTGTGGAATGTTTTCCATTTTTTCGTATATATTCTGTAGCCAAGTTCCTGATTTACTATGGCTTACTGGAATTTCCCAGATATTAGCCCAGTAGTTAACCATTTCGTCCATATTGGTGTCACTTATTTCTTCATTTTTACTTTTGACTAGCGAACGATAAAAGTCTTTTTCCCTAGTGCTAAAAAGAGAGTTCTGCTTTCTTCGAATATATGCCTCACTGTATCTACGTATTCTATTTGCGTAAACAGCCAGCTTCTGTTTCTGCTTATCTAAATACATAGATAAAGTTTCAATTAGGCGATCTTCCTCCACCATTCCTATATGGAGTACTAGAATCTCATCTATTTTAGCTTTCAGCTTGCTACTAGCAGATTCAGGGCAACGTAAATAGTTAGTTACAACACCAATTCTCCGACGAAGTTCTAAAATCTTATTGTCTAATCTTCTCCGCCATGGTGGGGTAGCATTTGATTTTTCTTTTCTATCGCCAGGAGTATGTGTTTTCTCGTGCCCAAACTCCAAATAGTAGCAAACTGCTTTTGCAGCTGAATAAATCAAATGACGGACGTCGTCAATATCTTCTATCGCCTCAGCATGGGTCTCTAGTACTTTATCCATCGTCATTACAGTATTCCGAGTATTTCTATTATAAGCGACTCGCGGAAGAGATGGTCTGCACTGGAAGGGTATTCCTTTGTAGCGAATATATTCACACATCAGCTGGGTCTGAAGTGTGGCAAAAAGTTCCTCATCATCGTTTCGAGTGTCATTTTCATTATCCAGTGACTTTTCAGCTTCTATATCATTATTTATTTCGGGTTCAACCAAAGAATTTTCACTAGCTACTCGATTACTAATAATACCTGAACATTCTCGGACTTCGTTCTTTATTCTTTCAAGCTCAGAACTATTCAGAATTTTGCCGGTGCGCAATATACGTCTTACACGGTCTGAAAGGTTCTGAGATGTCAATATTACGTTAGGGTATAGTTCGTTCCAATACTGCTCAATCCGCCTGGTATATCCCGTTTTTTCATGTTCGCATTTCGTAGCCAGATAGTACGCTCGCATAACTGCAATATGCATGTCTTTAGTCCATTTCATGCGTTTCTGCGTACATCTTGGCCTTTGTCTAACAGGAGCGGGAGAAGAATCACTCTCCTCCAAGCTCAAGTCAGAACCTGATTCGGTGCTCAACATAACCGTTTTCGTTGGCCTTGGTCTTACGGGCCGATACGGCATCGGGGCACCGCTCGCACTGCCTGCCGATGTCGAGGGCTGACAATCAATTCCCTCCGGAGCAGCCCTTACTCCAGATTCGTCCGAGGCTTTTTCTTTCCTTTTCACCATTGTTAATGGGTTGTGCATTTTATACCTACTGCCAGGTATAGCACCCAGGGAAGGTGACCCTGGGGTGTGTACTGTAGGTGACCTTATGTCAGTGTAAGTGTTTAGTGTACTGTGTGTTATGTGTGCGGTGTACTGTACTCGGGAAAGGGGGGTTCGTAAAGCCCCAAGCAACTGCGCATATCAGTCGCTCCCTGCCTTATTATTATTATATTATTATTATTATTATTATTATTATTATTGGTGGTTTTCTCCTCAGTCTCCTGGGATAAATTCCTTCGGGGGCTGTTGCCAACCGAAAGAATTGTTTTTTATTGATTTTTTTTGCTGTTTTTTTACGGGCGTTCATTTAAAAATTTCCGAACCGTTCTGGCGGTATCAAGCAGTACCGCTTGTTGGGCATTTTTAATTCAATTTTATTATTATTATTATTATTATTATTATTATTATTACTTAATTCATTTAAGATAAACAGCAAATAAACCATAAACCGGCACTACCAATCAAATATAAACCACACTCACACTAGACCTACATTCTGCGTATGCTAAATAAATGTTGTGAGATATATATTATTTCTGGTAGCACATAACTCGAGCAATAAATAATTCATATTTACAATTTAAAACATATTTCCTTTAAAACTAGTGCGGACACAGTTTGCCTAAAACGCCATTTAGTACCACGTAGGAAGTAATGATATCTTACAGAAATGGTGTAAATAACTGACCATCTAAAGTTTATTTATTTTTTTTTCCAGTAGTCGCAGCAGTTGTTAGAACACGGGCCATCGCGCGGCGCACATAGTGCGCCAAAGTGTTTATTTTCTTTATTGTGTTTTAAACCTCCATTTATTTATGTTTTTCTTTACCGTTACATTAGTTATTGTTTTTAAGTCACTATTGTAGACAGATGTATTAATGGTAATCTAAATAAGCTCATTTTGTCTTTTAAAACAAATTTATTGCATATAACTTTTTTTTTAATTATTTACTTTACAATAAGACTGACCATTTTAATGTGTATAAATATTAATGTTTGGAACACTTTAAAAATGTTGGTAACATTAAATGATATTCCAAGGAAAGTAGAAATATATAAATGGTCATTAAATTCTAAAAATGTAATGCTTACGATCTATTCAGACAAATCAGTGTCCTGTCCACTTTTACTGCATTTAATGCAAATTGATTTTACTCGTTTTTACATGTAAATTGTTTACACGTTATTGTGGTGTTTGAATTTTTTTGTCTTCCACAAACATGAAATCGCCTTTTCTTTCTCTTCGGAGATGATTCTTCCATTGTTGCTTCTTGACTCCTTGGGGATTTCCTAGACAAAAACTGCTTCGTATCGGAAGGAAGTGACGGAATGCTTGCACCTGACAGCAAATATTCCTTCATGAGCTGAAAATCAAGATTCTTGCACTGGTCGCGCGGACACTGCAGGGTTTCCCGGCAATTACTTACAAGACGAAACGCTGCGCAAAAATATATGTGAAACATAGCGCACTCAACAGGGCAAAACACAATGAACAATTAAGAAATATTTGAAAAATCCAAGGAAATAATGTGAAGAATCAATTAATGGGAATATGCCCATAAAGGTTCTAATAAAATCCATTCGAAATCTAAAGTTAACTGGGAGAATATTTCGAAAATATTCATAGAGTTAAGTAATGCCTTTATTAAAAACAATTATTGCTATCGACCAAATATAGTATTGTTTCATGAAATTAATCATCTTAAAAGCGGTTTACTAAAAAATAAAGTGCAATAATTCGTCGGATAGGGAAGGTTTAATGAGAAAAATAAATATAACATAAAATATAATAACGAGTGCAACGAAAAAACGAAAACTGTAAACTGACTGTTTCCCATGGACTGTTTCTTACTGAAACTGGAAAAAAAAAAAAAAATACTCTAAAAGTTCCAAAAAGTGTAGTTATTTATCGAAACTGTTTTCATTATCAATCTCGTGAGTTGTTGTTCAATGTTTAAACTGAAATTCGGTAGTTGCTTCTATATTGTCAATCATATGAATTACATTGTTTGGTTTTTTTTTTTTTAAATGTTAGCAGAACTGTGTACTTGGAGACTTACATAAAAAACTGTGTTAAACACTGTACATAAACATGTTTGTGTTTATAAGTTAAACACGCTGGGCAGAACTACAAAATTAACATAAAGTGTATTTATAAATTAACTGAAAGAGTTCATTGATTTTATTGCAATAAGACAACGAAGAGTTAGTTTCATGTTCTTTCTTTTTCATGGTGGATGTGAAACATCTTTGAAACTATGTATGAAAAATAAATAACATATACGTTCTTGGTAGGAAAAAGCCGAACGAACCTACCTTTGGTATTGGGCAGGAACTAGGCAGGTCTGTGTGAGCCCAAAATAAAGCCCAAACGTTACTTTTCAAGACACTGCAAAATTTATCATTCTTGTATGTGAACAAGTATTCGCAGAGATCCCTGTTTTCCTTCGAAACACATTTCCATACAATAGATCTAACCTAAAATGTAGAATTAAAAAGCCAAGAAAACATTACAAATTAAGTTTTCATTTTGTTCCAGTTTTAACAGAATGAACAAGAGGCAGTTGGTTTGGTTTTATGGGTTTATTAAACAAAAATCATAGGTTTATCATTTCCTCAGGGATACATTTAGCTTATATTCTTATCTTCGTGGACGGCGGAAGGTCAACAAATAAAATCTTCAACACTCAGTATCACCAACTTTTAAAGTTGGTGATACTGAGTGTTGCAGATTTTATTTGTTGACCTTCCGCCGTCCACGAAGATAAGAATATTTAGAAAAGGGTCAGTTGAAGAATAATTATTTAGCTTATATTTTTTTAATTACACGCTTTTGTTATAAAAGCTCATGTCTCATTTTAAAGTCAAGTCGGAAAAAAAACCTCAAAGAAGTCGGAAGAGAGATTAAAGCTCAACAAGCAAAAAAAAAGAAAAAGGAAGAAATAATAAAAAAAAAAAAAAATGGAATGAATTATTTACATTTTGGTGTATAAATGTAAGCTTTTGAGATTTTTATTTAATTTTTGGTTGCATTTTTTTTTTTTTTTTTTTAATCCATTTACTTATGAGCATCCGCAACTAAGGCGATTTGCTCAGCACAATTATACACGTACATTTCAAGTGGTAATTTAACAAATACATTATTTCTAAACACTTCAAAAAATATTACAAATAAAAAGAAAAAACTTAAGAATAACAGACAAAATACATTGGAACAACTCAGTTTATTAAGTAACAAATAACTTTACAATTTCTTCGTGAAAGAAAGATTAAAATAATAATAAACAGTTATTGTGCAAGTACTATGAGTAACGTATATTTATTCAATTTTAACGTCCATTATAACTAACTAAGAATTTTAGGACGGGTTATCTACAGGTCACCACCCTTTTCTAGCCAGGATAGGGCTGATGCCTATTCTTTTTTCTAAAGAAAAGCCACCGCCTCTAGTGGGAATCAAACCCACGACCCTTGGCGCGGAGTGTTAAGTGCAAAGTAACATGAATAAAAGAATTGATAATGAACATAAATGCTAACAAAGTAAGAATCGAAAAAACGAGAAAATCAGAATCTCTTGAGAAACAACATTATGTTAATAAAATAAAAAGAGAATAAATAAGTAGAAAAAAAATAATAGATGATTTTTCAGGGACAGAGATCAGATTAAAAATAGCATTAAGGTTGTTGAGCGATTGGGTATTAAAATTAATTCCGAGATACGGGTATATAGATACAACAATATCTATATTTTTTTGTCTGTGTTTTAACGGCGTATCAACATTGGGCTATTAACGCCAATATCTATATTATTTTGTTTTTACACAATACTTCTTGAATAAAATACATAGTAGTTGTAAGTCGTTTAGGTCATAAGACATAATATATATTATATAATCTATTGTGTTGTCTGTAGGGTGTATGTGGAAAATTCTTAAGTTCGTCAGTACTTTCCATCTAAGTACGATCGGGTTAGTAGGTGTGTGTTCAATATGAGAGACCTGCTCAATTATCCAGGTTGTCGTCGTATTTGTAATTTTTTGAATTTGTTTTTAATTGTATTTATATTTTAGTCGTTAGTGTTCTGGTAAAACCAGTTTCTTATAGAATTATATAAATAATACTCACTCGTACTGGCTCTTGTATTTCATGGGTTATTATGATGTCACCAAAAACCTTTACTTTATTATATCCAACCTGTGATATTATCACGTTCTCCACTCTATTTAGAGAATTCTTTTTCCCAGGACATTGCTCGAACTTCTCTATTCTTAATGAGTACTTCTCTGGAACTCCATAAACCTAAAAAATTCAATTGCATGTAAAATAATTAAAACGGTAAAAAAAGAATGATGCTTTAAAGACTATGTTATGTTACGGAAAGAATATAAATATTATACGGTTGTTACACTCGAGATGGGGGCGAGCACTAATGAACTGGAGGATCCAGGTTCAAAACCTGAGTGTGCATTAAACATTTTTTTCTTCTAGTGTTATCGTTTGAGGGTTGGATTTGCGGTCCCAGATTGCCCCTAGGCTCGCCCAGCCATTAATTCGTTAATTATTTAATGGGTACATGCAAAGGGAAAAATCAGGCGACCGGAGCACAGTACTGACCATCCTACCTTCCCAGTATGCCGTACGGTCATGAATCAGATGCCTCTACAGTATGTTCCCCTCTGCGCCCTTAGTGGCCTGTTACGGATCAGATTTTTCTTTTATATATATATATTTATCTATATATGAATAAATAAAGAAAGAGACCATAAAATTATCAATGTTAATAACTATCTTATAATAGTAGTAGTAAACCAATCTCAGTGGTAGCTGACCACATTGGACAACAGCATTCTCATAAAACCAATGATAGGCTAATTTCTAAAGAAAAAAAAAATTAAAAAAAGAAAGAAAAAAAAATTAATTCAGGAAGTACTCGTAAATACTGTAGGGGCAGATACTGTAGATCTGATTCTTGACCGTACACGAAGGACCCATAATAAATTTATATATATTTATTTTATACACACACACATATATATATATATATATATATATATATATATATATGTGTGTGTGTGTATTATTAGTTTATTATCATCAGGCCTCCGTTGGCCTTCAATTCACACTGAGACGTTCACACTGACAACCAACACACATCATGACCACAATTTCATCAACCTTGACATACAATTTACGTATAAAATAATCTGTAGAGTAAAGATGTTAAAAATCTAAAGGTTTTCCTCCTGTTGATGTATTTGTACTTTAAATTGGATTTTCACATTTTTCGATTAAGCCTTCATGTTATGGGATGGAGTTAGTTGGCGAAATAAGCAGTTTTCTTCATAAAGAAGCAGAAATACAGCTCAAAGCTCCATTTTCCCCATTTTAATGTGAAAATTGGGCTACAATTTTCTTTTCAGCATGCAGCGAGTCCTGTCAATAGCCCTGAACACCCATTTTCTGAATGACGGGAGGCAAAGACCCCTGTCTAAAAATGGAAATTTATTAGAAAAACTCAAAAGCAGTTTTCTAATACGGTTATAAATTCTTTACAATTTCAAGGACAGAAAGGCTTTCTCAAATTTCTCTTTCATTCAAACATAAAATTACCATTACGTCAAAACTTAATCGATTATTCGATGAAGGGGATCAAATATTTCAATTAGTCCAAGGAATGGTAGGATATAAATCAACATTCAATATTTTTCAGTTAAATTTATCTTAACTAATAAACTAAATAATGAGCAATAAAAAAATATGGGAAAGAGACAAAAAAAATGGTTTCTCTGATATATTTAGTATCATTTGTCTTATTTTATAATATTATAATTTTCTCATTTTGGCCTGAGCTGGTCCTTTATGAATGGGGAAGCGTAGGTTTGTGTCAGGGGGAGAAGGAAAAAAGGAATAAATAAACAACAATAAAAAAAGGAAGAAAATAAATAGATAAAACAAAAAAAAAAATGTAACACAAATAGAAAATCCTGACACGGATGCTCCTTAAGGAAAGCACGCCCCAACCCAGAGGAACGGAATGTACAGTTGCGTGATGTAGTTTCATGGTAGGGAGCTGATGACTGTGAGGTTTTTCGCCCGAAATATTTCAAACAACTTATTTTTCGGTATGTGACCATTCCTTCGAAAATTACAATAATAAAATAATATGGGGTCTCCCATGGTCTAGTGGCTAGCGCGCTGGATTCATAAGCGGAATATGGTGGGTTTGATCCCCACCGGCGACAGGAATTTTCTCATCCCACGGCTCGCTGAGAAAATTCCTGGCTGCACCCTGGACGTCGGCGCTAATGGCCAAAGATTTGTCGATGCGTCGTAAAAAAAAAAAATAATATAATAATAATGAACCTTTATGTGTACACATAATAATACTTCTTACAAAAATCAAACAGTTTTTTTTTGTTTTCTCTATGTACAAAATCAGTAACTTGCTGAGGTTTTTAGGGTTCGTTTATGCTTTAGTAACTTATTTCTGGTTTTATCCTAGCCTGGTAGTGAGCTTCGCCCAGCCTTTTCCATTCTCTTCTTTCGGCTGCGACTCTCTGCCAGGTAGCTCCCCCACATGTCCTCATTTCTTGGTCCCAAGGCATAGGAGGTCGACCTCTGCTTCTCTGCTAGCCACGGGGGTGCCAGTTAATAATATCTTTAGACCATTTGTCATTCCTGCTCCTAACCAAATGTCCTGCAAGCCCATTTCTTCTGTGGATGATTTGTGCTATCTGGAAACTTTGTCATGAGCCTGATCAACTTTCTCGTTTTTCTTTCCTTTTTAGACACCTGTAGGATATAGCGTTCCATACCTCTTACTGTAGCCCAATAGAGGGCTACAGGCACTGTAGGGGGGGGGGCTATATATACAGTGGGTCAAAAAATTATTCATACACTTAATTTATTAGTCAAAAATGTTTTATTTTATTTTTTTAACTCAAACTAACTGCTGCTAATAATAACAAATATCATTTCCCATTATTTTGATGCAAAACCAAAAATTAAAAACACGCTCAATTCTATTAATAAAAAAAAAGAAACTTTGGCATGCAAAAAAAATATTCATACACTCAAATTAGACGTTATGATAACTCTAAAATTGTTTCATGTGCCAATGTTTCAACTTAATACCAATAATTATTTATTTCTTATGAAACACAACGTGTTATCTAAACATGGGAAACACTTAAAACCTCAATATTCTAAGATAATTCTAGCGAAATAGATCGCAAATCTAAGGATCTGAGTTCTTGTCTTAAACATGAAATCTTAAAACTTTTGAATCAAGGGCTGAGTTACCGATGCTTCTTATGAAAGCTGGGGTTGTATTAAGCGTCCAAGCAATATATAATTAAAAAGGTAAAATCCTCATCAGTGGGCAATAAAAAACACACGGAGAGAAAACGCTCGGCGAGTGTGTGATTCCCGTGAAATCGTGCAGAAAGCTGCAAAAAAACCTCAAATTATTTGCTCCCGAACTAGCAGAACACATCGCATCATGTTGTCGGAACCATGTAACACCTTAAACCGTGGGGCACTGGCTACATTAAGTGGGATATCGCCGTAGAGCAGTTAATAAAATAACTTTTATAAAATTAAAAATTCGACAAAAAAGAATTAAGTTTTCCCGGGATCATGAGTAAAAAACAGCTTTCTTTTTGGAAAAATATGTTGTTTTCGGACGAGAGGAAGTTCAATGTTTACAAATCCCTCGAACAGAGATTTTTTTGGAGGCAAAAGAGCAGAGCTTTCGAAGCAAAACATCTCCAACCTATGGAGAAGTAAGACAGGGGTAATGTCATGGTTTGAGGTTGCATGAGCGCCAGCGCGTAGAAGAACTTTCAAAAATTAATGTTTATTTGAATACTGAGAACTATGTGAATGTGTTGCAAGGTAATTTAAAAAAAAAAATGTGGGAAAGGTAGGAATAGACAGCACCTATTTGTTCCAGCTGGTCAGTGATCTCAAACATACCGGGGAAAAAAACAGAATGGCTATTGTACAATGTTTGCCAAATGCTGCAAACACCACCTCAATCACCAGATCTTAACCCCTTAGAGCATTTATGGGCATTATTGAAGTTAAAAATTTTAAAAAGTTCATGCTATTTAGGGAAAGAGTTAATTCATAACCTTGAGAATACTTTGGCAGAAATCGACTCTCAGGAGAGTAACGAACGCATAGAAACAACGCCCAGGAGACTTCAAGCTGTCATAAATCAGAAGTACTGAAAATGTTTTAGTAGAATCTTTTTTTTTTTCATGTAATAGGTGTATGAATAATTGTTTTGCTTATACAATTTTCAAATTTTGCTACTGATTTAATTCTATTAGGTATTACATTTCAATGATTTATAAAATTAATGTCAAGTGCCCTCTGTTACAACTATCTGTTGATATTTTGCGTTAAAAAAAAGAACAAAAAAATACAGACAATGAATAAGGTGTATGAATAATTTTTTGAACCACTGTGTATATATATATATATATATATATATATATATATATATATTCCCTTCTTCCTGACAACATTCCATTATGAACACACCATGAATTCCGAAAGCTCCTCTCCCCGGATGATTTCCGCCCTAATTCCATTCTTTCCATACTTTCGAAGCCTTTGGATCATTCAATTTTTTCTCCCCTTAATTTATACACCAGTGAGTCGTAAAATACGGAATACGAGTATTTTGAAAACGAATAATATCTCTATTTCGAAGAGAGATCGGGTTACTTCAGTTCAGCAACAATTAGCCAATAAAAAAGGCAAATTACTACCTTCTCATTAACCATGATGTAGGTGTTATTTGTTTTATTATTTAAACTCTTAAGGGAGATTTGACAAAAGCAAGTGTAGTAATTTATTTTTTTAATTATTTAATTTATAGAGTTCCGCAATACAGGCGACAAACTCTTTTGACGTCAACGTTAAGAAAGAAAAAGATAATTAAAAACAAAATAAAAATAAATTAAAAAAAGAAAAGAAAAAAAGGAGAAAAAGCTGTGACAAAAACAAATAAAAAATAAGAAAAAGTAAAGAGTAGTAATTTAGTAATATTTAAAAAATAAAAAATATCATCTGGAATAAATCTGGCAATATGATGGAATATCAGGGTTCTTTACTCTAGGCCACCTAACTTCATCCTCGATTAACGTCACAAACGAACACATCACGTCGAAAGAGAAAGTAGAGTCATTAGCGACCTGTAGGAAGATTTTTTTCTCTATTCGTTAACTTTATTTGCACGTTAGATTTTAATATTACTTATTTGCTTTCTAATTCTCTAACTATGATCTAATTTATTATTTACGTTTTTAATGAAACAGGCTTTGTGTTCTGTGAATATATATATATATATATAAATATATATATATATATATATATATATATATATATATATATATATATATATATATATAATAAATACATATAAACTTTTACAATTGAACATAAAATAATATTTTATTTTTCACCTAACTTAATATCAGCACTCATGTCGTAGAAATTAAACATTCTAATCCTGATTAGACTTAGAAAAAAATCTAAATTTATTTTCAAATCATTCAAAAATAATATTATTTCAATTTACTTATTTATTTATGAGGTTCGTAACGTAAGGCGATGAGCTCATCAAACAGATGATTTCAGTATTTCGTCAATAAAAACAAAGTTTAAAAAAAAAATCAAATAATTTAAATATAAATAAGTAATGTGACAAAATATGCAAAACGTTTAAATCATATACCACTAAAAAAAAAGAACAAAAGCAGCTTATGGCAATAATTTTAATATTAAAATTTTGAAGACTTTTGATTATTAATTCAGCTCTATTATAGACAAATATAAAGAATAGTCAATGCTTGGAAATTAAAATTTAGGTTTACCTAAATAAGGAAAAAAAATAGTACTTAGGCTTAGATGAAATTACTAAAGTGGATACTAAACAATTAAATTCCAAAAGACAAAGGAAACAAAATTACAATATTACGAATATTACTTTTAAATTATAAATCTATATATATAAAAATCACGTGTCTGTCTGTTTTTCTGTTTGTTTGTTCCTTATACAAATCTACACCGTTTGACGGATTTTGACCAAACTTGGAATAATGGTAGGTCTTGATACGAGAAATCTCCTAGGCTAGGTCAAAAAAATCTACCAGCTGTCTGTCTGTATGTTTGTCGCTTATACAAATCCACACCGTTCGTCCGATTTCGACAAAACTCGGTACACATGTAGATCTTAATCTGGGGAGTGTCGTAGGCTAAGTCAAAAACGTCTACCAGCTGTCTGTCTGTATGTTTGTCCCTTATACAAATCCACACCGTTCGTCCGATTTTGACTAAACTCGGTACACATGTAGATCTTAATCTGGGGAGTGTCGTAGGCTAAGTCAAAAACGTCTTATAGCTGTCTGTCTGTATGTTTTTCTCTTATACAAATCCACACTGTTAGACCAATTTTTACGAAACTTGGTATACATGTATGTCTTGATACGGGTGGTGTTATAGGTTAGGTCAAAGTCGTCTAGGACTCACAGTTGGGAGGCCACGGGTTCATAACAGTTACAGATTCGTGTTATTAGATTTTAATAATACTTATTTGGTGTCTAATTTATTTAGGCTTTTCTATACGCAGAAAGTAGGCGTAGCATGGCACGCCGGGTAACGGCTAGTTAAAAATAAATAAAAAGAACACCTGAACTGACTTTATGCTGAATAAAGCGGTTTAGGTTTATTTCAATTATTGGTTAATTAATATAAAATTTCGTTTTGAAGATATCTCAGTCATTTTTTCCAAGTCTAATCAGGATTTGAATTTTTAATTTCACCGATACCAGTGCTGATATTAAGTTAGATGGAAAATAAAATATTCTAAAAGTTTGTTAATTATTTACACGTAATTTAATAAACAGGAAAAACAAGAAACAAACATCCAGCCAGACAAAGTTGTTCTAACAACATCATTTAAAAAAAATACATTGAAATCGGTTAAGATTTAAAGGCTGTAGCCTTTTTTGAAACACGAAATATCGTTTGGCCCACTGTGCGCCGGGTAACAGCAAGTAAATAAAAAAATATTGTAGCCGTTTTATCGCTACAGCATCGATAAAGTCTTAAAAAAATAATCTTTAGGCCATCACTTGCTGTCATAATATCCACTATAATGTATATCAGCCCGAAAATCTAACAACAACACACATTTCTGTAACAAGAAGTAAATTATTTCCTTTCGGAGCTAATATTATCAGTGAATTGATAAAATCACTACCGAGCCATGCCGAGGGCTGACAGGGGAAGCGGTAACGGTGAATGGAGGTTAATCATGCGACAAATCACCAGGTCGTTATCACAGGTCGTTTCAACATTGATATCTCGCTAGAATGATCAATACCTGTCATGTTGTTTGTATCCATTTGGTCGGAATAACAATGGATTTATTGCAAAACCTCCCCTTCTTGTCAGGGACGTCAGCGGAATCCCGCAATTAAGGGACTCATTCGGTAATTTAACGTTTCATGATAATGACAAAGAATAGTCCATGCAATCATATATCAGCTGAGCTCCAAATAAGTCTAGCATAAAAAATCTTTCTAAGAGAAAAACTTTCAAAATAGGACAAATACAGGAGTACCTATAAGTAAAAGAGCTCAAGGAAGACTGCTTGTGACCTAAGGATTCAAATACTGAAGATTGGCTGCCACAGGATCAAGTAAATAACCTAAAAAAGTCCGACTCGCAGGAACTGCATCATCTTAGCGCGGTTCCTTTCTTATCCCTAGACTAATTTGGAAAGATTAAAATATTTATATATTGATAAGGCTTCGCAACTTTGGCGAATCGCCAAGAAGAAGAAGATTAAAATAGAAGCAGTTATTATTTTGGTTCCACCAGTCTTGAAAGGTCTTGATTTACGATCTTACCTGGAAGGGTCGGTCAACACTTGAAAGGGTCCCGCTAGTTACAAGGTCTTGGAATCTAGGAAATCTATATTTCTAACAATAATTTTTTTTGTTATTGTACTTAACTAGTTTTATTGTAAAATACATTATCCAACTATAAGCAATTAAGAAATAACAAGGAATAAAAACAGACAAAAAAAACCGTTCGAATAAACGAAATCAATTACTTTAATGGTTTAAGCACTTATTTCTCCGATTGACATCGTCTAATTAAAACTTTTGTCAGAACATTTTTTGTAGAGCATTTAGTAAGCTTTCGAATGGTAACCTTTCGCTTCCCAAGATTTGCAACCGTTTTCGAGATATTAATGAAAGTATACGAAGTTCCCAAAACTTTTCATTATTTCTAGCTATAGAAAATTGGTCTCATTTTACCTATCCTGTTTTTCACACAAATACATTTTCTAAACATAAGAAATTACAAAAATAAAAATCAATAAAAAACTAAGGGAAAGAGACAAAAATTACAAAAAGAACGACCAACACCCGTTCATAAGAACTAAACAGACGTATTTGAAGCTTTAAGCACTTATTTCTTCGACTGACATCACCTAATCAAAACTTGTTTCAGAATCTTTTCTGTAGAGAATTTAGAAAGCTTTCAAATAGTTTCTATCCACTTGCCCTCCAGTCTTCATATGCAACAGTCAACTTCCTGTATCTAATGAGGTGCGTTACCTGGGACTTCTACTAGACAGCAGACTCGAATGGAACCCACACACACGACTAAAAAGACAAGAGCTGAACAGGAGATTTGGACTCTTAAGACGACTACTCGGCCCTACTTCAAAGCTTACGACACACAACAAACTTACTATATACAAAACTATAATTAGACCTATCTGGACTTACGGACTTGAATTATGGGGAACAGCAAAACACTCAAACATACAACGAATACAAGCATTCCAATCCAAAGTCCTTCGTAGAATAGTTAATGCTCCCTTTTATGTCTCCAACAAAACCCTACACAATGACCTAAATATCCCCTTCGTAAAAGACCTCGCAACATCCAGATTCCTAACGTTCCATTCCAAATTGTCATCCCACCCAAATCCTAGAGGTCAATCCCTATCCACTCGGACCCACCCTAAAGACCTTCCCAGGAGGCTTAAGAGACTTTGGCCCCGTGACCAGCTACCCTAGCAGCGGTTTAAAACAGTGAAAATATAAATGTTAGCATATTTTAGGAAGTGCCAATAATGATTGGTTCCTTCCATATACTATTCACTGAATGTACGCAAGACGATCACAATTAATTATTGTACTATATAAATTGTACAGATTTTAAGTAAACATTTATTAAAAAAAAAACAAAAAAAAAAAAAATTAAATCATATAAAATTTATTTTTATTAAAAATGTCTGCCCCAAAAAAGTTGACGGTTAAAGTCTCCTCCGCGTTAGAATTCAATGAATCAAAAAAAAAAAAAAGTGAACTATATTCGTGACCATTATTTAATTAATTGTTGCGCATAATCATTTTTTTTTTATTTATTAATTTAACATCCAAACCTCATCACTTCGCCGGAGGAACAGAGCGAAATTGTTGGCTAGTGTCAGTGCATGTTCTTTTCCATTTTCCTCGTTCAATAGTCCGTATTTGATGGTGGAGTATACTTTTTCTATGCGAAGTGCCCAACGGTTAGCTTTGGGAGGGAGGTACGCCTCTTGTCCTCCTCATCAGTCGTATAGTCGCCACAGGCCAAGCATGTTTGGCAGGTTTATTACCTTACCATGTGCTGGGGTAAGGCGGCGGAGTCATATCTATTATCGGTATTATATCATATCGGTATTCTTATTAAGTTCTTCTCACAGCATTTCGTTTCGTCTGCGCGTTCCCAGGACACATCTCCTTATGATCCCGTTTTGGAAAATGCTCCATGAGTTAGTGTGGGTGAACAGGTTTTCTTTGGTTTAACGATGATTCCGACCTCTTGCAGGAAGTTCGATATCTCTTCGCTAGATGTTTCAGCTTTACACATGACCGCCTTTTCCTAGAGACTTGGTGCATAGATCCCTATATCGTCGGCATAATCTGCTGCGTTGTGTCATGAGTTTCACGTCATAATTGTCGCATAAGAGCCGAGGCCTGAATCCAGAATGTTTAGGAGCAATCGTATATCGTATATCGTAAGCTTCTCGTATATCTTCAACGTGTGAGGTATGGTCGGAAGCCAGGCAATCAGGCTTCTTCTGGCCATGGGCTTCTCATCAATGGTGGTAAAAGTTTCGGACAGTATGCCCGAATCGTTAGCATTTGTGGCACTGTATCGGACCTCTTCGGCTTTTTAAAGGCTCAACCCTGACGTTTATGTAGTATATCGCCTTTATCTGTTTCTTTTTCTCTAGGGTTATAACTGAGTTCGTTTTCGTTATTTGTTTTCCTTATGCTGAAGTATAAAAAACTTTAAAAGAATTTGTGTGATGGTTAACTACAAGAAACCACTATTGAGAGCATCAAATATGTAGCGGATGGTTGTCGCTACTAAAGGTAGGCTAGGAAGGGTAGGAAGGATGTGTCAGGAGAAGATAACCAGGTAAGTACTGTGTCCCGGTAAGGGCGCTTCCTTGGACCTGGAGGATACCGACTAGGTACTAGGCCTTAGCTGTTCCACTGAGTCGGGGAGAAGGTGTTCGGTACTGAGCCGTAGCCGTTCCTCGAAGCGGGAGTGAGAGGGGTAAGGAAGTAAATAAATAAGCCAGGTATTGACTAGAGTTGGGGGAAGTAGGAATCGGGAGTGTAGTGACTGGAGGCTAGCGTGACCACTGGAGACTTCGAGACGGCGGCTTCGTACTTTGTCCAGAGCGAGAGGTAGCGCAGGTAGCTAGGTCCTTGGTCCTGAGTGCATGGCTGGATGGTTGCTGGAACGCCGGTTGCTTGGTCCTGAGTGCATGGCTGGCTGGAGTCTGGCCTTGAGAGAGCTGAAGTGTCCTGGAGGGAGCGCCGGATCGGAATGTGTTCTGGCCTTTTTTTTTTTTTTTTTTTTTTTTTTTTTTTTCCCTCACCCTCCTTGTTTTATTTAACTAAGCTAGAGGTCACCAGGCCTCTAGGGTCCTGGTGCCGGGGGTACTTTTTACACCTTATCCTACACTTATGTACTAGAAGGGACGATATAAATGTGTTCTGGCCAGCAGGAACGCCCCTATTGATAGGCCGAGGTCGGGGTGCCTCGGTCAAAGTCGGGGGTGCTCGGCCAAGCGCTCGTTCCTATTGGCTGTTCCCGGGTGCTTCTCATTGGTCCAACAGTGGTAGCCTGTCTAATCATTACATCTCCACAAATATATAAATTACATACCATAGTCATATTTTAAGAAATACGTATGTCTAGCAAGCAGATTAGAATATACGAAGCTTCACGAAAACCAAATATTTCATTGAAGGCAAACGTGGCCACGGAAATCGAGAAAACACAGGTTCTGGCCTGGAATCTAAATCAGGAAAATGAATTGTAATTGAAACTGAATATCGAAATAATTAGGCATCCCTAGAACATCAATATAGAAAATTAAGGCAAATTGGCTTAGCGAATTATGGACACCCGGATATACCAGGATATAGGCGGAATCTGATCGACTCCATGGATCCAAAGACGCTAGAATAATTGATCCATTATCCTGCATTGGCCATTGAAACCCCCGAACAGGTATCAATAGCTCTCAGATTGAACCTGATTTTTGGGAGTGTCGAAATACAGAAACTAAGGATGCATAAGGTGGGATCACCTCCCCTTTCCTGAAGTATTAGATTTCAGTTCGTAGATATTAGCACTTTCCGTAGTACATAAAACATAGTAATATTTACATATAAGTATCAACAACAGTATTCCAAGTTGTCCAACATTCTTGGAGATCGGTCGAAAAACCACATACCTAAATTTATTACGTTTTGGGTTTGCTTTTTCGAAATAAGTGAAAAAGGGTTAATGTTAGAGATACTTCTTACTTTAAAGTTTGAAAATGATAAAATGTATCCCAAAAACATTTTTTTTTTGTTTGTTTTTGGCGTGCCAGCTATTATCTATTAACGCCAAAAACGTTTTATTAACATAAATAGTAAACGCGTTACAGCTTGTTGATAATAGAAAAAGTTAACAAGATTTATGAAGGGAAGATGGGGTGAGAGTGAGCGAGAAGGTGGAGAGAGAGAGAGAAAGAAATTGAGAGAAATCTCCCGAAGTGGGCCATGTTGGATGACATGAGTTTATGGTATTTTAGATGAGTTTATGTACTAGAAAAAAAAACTCAACTTCACTTATTCCTTCCCTTTTTCCATTCCTCTTTACTGGACTAATTAGGGTTACTCTCATAAAGTATTTTTTCAAACATTTCTTTAAATGTTTATAGATCCTTCCTAACTCGTTCCAAAAATGGCACCCGTAAAATGTATACAGATATCTCCATGTTTCTCTCTCTCTCTCTCTCTCTCTCTATATATATATATATATATATATATATATATATATATATATACACACACACACACGCACGCACACACACACACACACACACACACATCGACACTCCAACAAACCAATGATTTTATCTTTTAGATTCGTCGTAAGATCCGAGCCGTGGTCCCAGACCCTTAGTCTCACCTTCAAAGAGCAAAATAATGCGGACCAAACATATCGCACTAGTATTTCTAAAGTGACACAACTCAAAAATCTATTTTATTCACACCTTCATATTTAGTCAATATCTCTTTATCGACCATCAAAACTATATGGACAAGATCCAGAGCTTCTAGACCAGAGCGCACTTTTGTCACGCTTAAGCCCCCTACATAGGTAAGAGTGACACATTTTCAGTTGAGTTTTACTTTGAGTTTTGTCACTTTAGAAATACTAGTGCGATATTAGTGGCCACAGTATCTCCTTATTGTGCCGTCTATTAAGAGGCAGATACCTCTACAGTATTTTCCTCTCTAGCTTATCATTGACGTGCGTATTGATTCCAGAGCGGCCACATTCTTTTGTTTTTGTTTTTTTTTTTTTTTTCCTCCCTCGAAATTTTCTGCAAATAATTCAGAATTAACCGAGATCGGTTATTCCATTTTTTTTTTTTTTTTCTGTTTCTCACTCGAATTTCCCACGTCAAATAACCAAGGACAATGGAAATATATTGTTTAAAAATATATTACAAAATATATATATATCAAAACACGGTAGTATAGCAAAATAATAATACATACACATAAATTTAATATATATAGGAGTCCAAGCAGAGGGAGAATCATTGCTACAGACGACTAGTGAATGGAGATGACAATGAGACGGAGCTGACTGAAAATATCCGCTGAGCAATCATTCACTCAATGTAATCACGATGAATGTCACGTTGAACATCATCATCATCAACTAGTCACATTGCCTGCCGATTGTACTCGACTAATGGCAGGGGCCTCGGGCTCAAATAGGCTGTCATTAAATCACGCATATGTTCTACAAGTTGTATGATTGAAATAGACAATACTGCACAGTATTTAGATTTACTCCATTGTAATCGAATATATACAATTATAATGTAAATTATTTGTAAGATTTTTACATGAAAAAATATTTAAATAGTTCCTAAAAATGTCTATATGTATAAAACAATTTCCTACGGGTTCTGAAGACTAGAATTTCAGCGTTTAATATCGGAGAATAAATAAATAAAGTCCCCCCCCCCGGAGTAATAACTGTTTCCTTGCTCAGGAATTACCAAGATAATAAAAATCTGTCTTAAGACCTGTAAAAATTTTCATCCTTTTTCTGCGTTCATGGAAAAATTGGTAATCTTTTATAATCAATAGGTAATCATTGGATGCAATCCTAAGATAAATAGTGTTAAACCGTTTTGTACCTTCTCCGAATATAGTTACCCTTTATCAGTACTCTTCCTTATAGTTTTTACATTGAAATTATTACTGATCTATAGCTTCTATTACTATAAAATTGGGTCTATTTAATCTTGTTTGAATTCTGAACTTTTAATTGCCCTATTGTTAATACGCAACAGCCACAAGTAATAGAAATCGCTTGTATCAATACTATATTGGACCATATAAATGGAAAAATTTACGCATACATAAAAATAAAACGACATACATATATTATACGTAAGCGTATAACTTACGTGATATCTCCACAATTGAAAACTTATCTTCCACGTCTTATCTTCGAGAATGCCTCGTGGCAGCATAAAGGATGTAAATCACAAATATTTATGAGACGTTTGCACCAAAAAAAATCATTTCCTTGAACATCTTCGTGAATGTATTAAACCTTTTTTAGCACTTTCCTCCGAAGGAAAGTAGCTATTGAGGTTGGACTCATGACGGAATTTTTGAAAAATTTCTTCAAATCTTTATCGATCCTACCTAGTAGACACCGAAAATGACCCCCGTTAAAATTTATATATATCTATATATATATATATATATGCATATATATATATATATATGTGTCTGTTAACACGATAGCGGCCAGAGTTTTTGTTTTTTCGTCACGAAACTTGGTATATAGCATTCAATTAGCAAACGATTGAACGAGTTCGTTAACCACCAAATTCGGTCCACCGGAAGGGGGGGTTTACCCCGAACCCAAAACACTTATTTGACTATGTCAGCCGTAATATTTGTTATATTTCAACGAAACTTGGTATTCTTAGTGGTAATATAGAGAGAAAAGTGAGATATAAAAATGAACTAAATCGGTTCATTAGAAGGGGGGGGGTTTACTCCGGACCCACAATACCAATTCGCCACTACCAGCCGTGATTTTTGGTATATTTCGACGAAACTCGGTATTCGTAGTGCTAATCTACAGGTAAATATGTGTTGTAAAAATAAACTAAATCGGTTCATTAGAAGGGGGGGTTTACTCCGGACCCAAATTCCTAATATACTCCTACCGGTCGTAATTTCTGCTGTATTGTAACGAAACGCGGTATACGTCGTGGGTAACTCATGAGAAAGAAGTGTTGTAAAAATGAGCTGAATCGGTCAATCGGAAAGCGGGGGTTTAATTTGTAATATATTTGAATAGAAAAGCCGGCAGACGTAGGTTCACAAAGCCGCCGCAAGGAGCGCTTTCTACCACTAGAGTGACTGTATCCTGTTCCTGCGTTAGATCAAAATACGATAATATGAGGATTTTTGTATTTATTACGTAGTGTAGTAGGTACCATGTGTAAACATAACTCTGGATGCAAATTAATAATTGATCAGTTACTCATTACAAAATGAGAACTATTCACGATTTTATTTTATTTATGTAGGATATTTTAAGCAAATTGTTCTGGAAAGCAGTCTACACTACCCAAATTCTGAGGAAAGTGCTTAGTTATGCAGCTCCTGCGTGACGGACTTTTTTAAAGTAACGAAAAAAATATAAAAATGTAGCCTTTGAAAATGATTAACTGTATTAATTACAATACTCTTTAATTATAAAAAATGGAGAAGATTATAGGAGTTTCCTAAAAAATGATACATACATAATAAATTGCATTCAAATTCTCATGCAAATCCCGCATATATTATGTACGAGGCTTACATTTGTGATTGACATAGCATATTCAAATGATATTCACAAAATTAACACCACATGCTGATGAGAAATCAGTTGTTGTTTTTCCCAAAAAACAATATTAGATCTGTATTAATGTCGGATTGCTCTTATAATTTATTAAATTACAAAGTTTAGCGATATAAAAATCTATAAATATTTTCCACAAGATTTTGATGGTGTATTTAGTATTTCAACGGTGAGTTTGCCAATTTGATATAACATAAAATTCTGTAACCCAGGTGCTGCATAACTAAGCATTTTACTCCGTATTGTAATTCTGGACATAATTTCCAACAAAAAAGTTCATTTAAAATATGGTACGATTCCGAAGGGAAAAAGAGTTATGTTCAATTTTCCGTTGTTATTTTTTTACGTAGACAAATGTTTTTTTGAATAAGAAAGGATTAGTCAAAAACCGTTCAAGCTAATTAAATTATAATTATGGCATCATAAAATAGACAAACTTTCCTTTAAGAAAATAGTAATTACATTAACAAAAACCATTGATAGAAGAAGATACTTTCTGGAAGTCCAAGCACTTCTCTTTCTGTGGATGAATCAAAACTCCATTCTCTCAGTAAACTTCCACTTTATTTGCAGTGCTTTAATGCATACTAAATTCAGAAGTTTTCTAAAATTCGCGAGAAACCTCTGATTCATCGATAAAAACAGAAGCGCGTTATTTGTAGTCCAAAAAGCATCTTTTTTCAATGAGTTTAGCCCATTAAATCACTGTTTTATTAAAAGAAATGTTGTCAAAATTATGTTGGCTTAATTAGAATTTTATTATATTGTACAGTTTGTGAACAATCCTTCAATAAGAAGTATGTCTACGTTAAAAAAAAAACAACAGAAAATATGTCTTCTTTACCTTTCAGGATCGGACCATACTTTAAATGAACGTTTTTGTTAAATATTTTTTTTTTTTTTTTTTTATTTAATATGTTTATTTAACATCTGTACAATATTTAAGTACATTGGTTAAGTATGATCAGTATATACAGATTCTTATTTATGATCTCACATAATGAAATTTAAAAAAATAAATAAATAAATAAATAAGTAATGATGATAATATATACAAAAATTAATTACAAATAAATAAATAAAAAGAAAAGAAATATGAGAAAAAAAATATATATGATTAATAAAGAAAAAAGCGAAACAACAACATAAAATAAATTACTAATGATAAAGAAAAAAAAAATTATAATAAAAAAAAAAAAAAATTAATAAATAAAGGACTTTGGAAGAAGCCAATCAATATTGACACTTCCTAATTGAGAGATTTTATTTGTCCTTTAATTACATAATTGATCACGAGGCCAAGATCTCTTTAGCCTCCTAGGAGGGTTTTTGGGGTGGGATTGAGAGGAGAGGGATTGAGCTCTGGGATTGGGATGGGAAGATAGTTTAGAGTGAAAAGTTAGGAATCGGGATTTTGCAAGTTCTTGAACGAAAGGGATGTTGAGGTCATTATGGAGGGTTTTATTGGAAACGTAGAAAGGAGCATTAACTATTTTGCGTAAGACTTTGGATTGGAATGCCTGTATTCTCTGTATATTTGAAGTTTTGGTTGTTCCCCATAGTTCAAGTCCGTACGTCCAAATAGGTCTGATGATGGTTTTGTATATAGTGAGTTTGTTCTGTGTTGTCAGTTTTGATGAGGGCCCCAATAGTCGTCTTAAGAGTCCATATCTCCTGTTCAGTTCCTGTCTTTTCAGTCGGGTGTGTGGGTTCCAAGTGAGTCTACTGTCCAGTAATAATCCCAGGTAGCGCGCCTCATTGGATATAGGGAGTTCGTGGCTGAATATGCAAACAGGAGGACAAGTCCTCTTATTAAGGGTGAATGTTATTTGGCTGCATTTCTCTGGATTCACCTTGATTTTCCACCTGTTGCACCAATCCTCGACAGACTCTAGATGTTCCTGCAGGTGGGAGGAAGCAGTTTCAGGATCAGGGGAGGAGGAAAAAATAGCTGTATCATCAGCATAGGTAGTTAAGTGTGTATTTGGATGGGTAGGGATGTCGGAGGAGTACACAAGGTACAGGATAGGACCGAGGATACTTCCTTGCGGTACGCCGGAGAAGATTGGACGGGAATGAGACAATGTGGAACCAGATCTTACTTGGAAGGAGCGGCTTGATAGGTAGGACTGTAGGATTAGGAAGTATGTGTGGGGAAGTATACGCCGTACTTTGTATAATAACCCCGGGTGCCAAACACGATCGAACGCTTGGGCGACGTCGAGAAATGCACTCGTGCAGTAATTTTTACATTCAAGCGCATAGGAAATGGTGTCTACGACGCTAAAACATTGTTGGATGGTTGAGTGCTGAGAGCGAAAACCAAATTGGTGATCAGGCAAGGAATTGGGAGGGATCGTGGACAGAATTCTTTTTAGGAGGAGTTTTTCAAATATCTTGGACATAATGGGAAGCAAACTGATAGGACGATAGGAAGCTGGAATTTTAGGTGGTTTCTGAGGTTTGGGTATAAGGATTATGACGGAGCCTTTCCATGGATTGGGGAAATGGGTAGTTCTAAGAATTGAATTAAAGATGTAAGTAAGGAAGGTAATTGCTTTCTGGGGTAAATTTTTTAGGATTGGAGCTGTTATGAGGTCATGACCAGGAGATTTTCGGGGAAGATGTTTGATAATATATTTAACTTCTGAAGGGTGGAATGCTTTAGGAGGAAGAGATAAAGGAAGAGGGCTGTTAAGGGTATCGAATATTTCTAATTCGTGGGAAGAGTTTGTTTCAGGGTGAGGTGAAAAGATTGATTCCAGGTGGGAAGCAAATAGTTCGGCCTTATCTTCATCGCTTCTGGCCCAACTTCCGTCACTGCGCTGGAGAGGTTGGGGAACAGTAGGGAATTTAAGGATTTTGCGGGTGGCTTGCCAAAGGGAATTATCTTCGGTGGTAAGTGACTGCAGGTAGTCATTGAATGATTCGGATCGGAATTTGGATAATGCTTTTTTTAGGAGTCGGGTAAGTCTATTGAAGGAGGTGTGGTCAGATGGATAACGGGTTCTCTGCCAGCGAGCCCTTGCTTGGCGCTTAGCTGATAAGAGAGTGAGGATGTGGTCTGGTAGTTGGAGTTTAGGACGGAAAGGAGGACGTGTTGTTGGCCTGCTGGAGTTCAAGGCGCAGTCCTGTATCGCTTTCGTGAACGTCAAAACAGCCTCGTCCACGTCAGATGAGGATTTCAGAGGTATATTGAGGTTTATGGATTGAGTTAGTTGTTGCCGAAATAACTCCCAGTTGATCGGCCCTTGAATAAGAGAGGGATTTCGGGAACGTGGTAGAGGAAATGTATTGAGGACAAGTAGGACGGCTGAGTGATCTGATGAAAGTTCGAGCAGTGACTGAACTGAGTATGATATTCCCCTTAGACCAGAAGTGATGAAAAAGTCGACCAGGTCAGGAGTGCGAGAGGGATCGGTTGGCCAGTATGTCGGAGAATCAGGGGAAATAGTGTCATAATTTTGGGAATGGAGGATGTCATTCAGAATTCTGCCACGAGGATTGGTTAGACGGCTTCCCCATCTGGGATGTTTCGCATTGAAATCAGCCCCTATGAGGAAGTGAGGACCGAAGGATTGGAATAGAGTGAGGAATTCAGGTTGGTAGATGGTGTAGTTCGGGGAAAAATACGCAGCCGAAACAATCATATTGAAGGAAGAAAGGGAAAGGGAGATTGAGCTTACCTGCATGTTGTCTGTCGAGAGAGAGGAGTGTGAAAAGTGAGCCAAAGAACTTTTCACCAAAACAGCAGCTCCATGCCGGGAATCGGAGGGATGATCTGCCCTGTAGCACGCATAGCCTGGGATTGAAAAGTAGTTTGTGGTAAGTAGGTGTGTTTCTGTAATCAGTGCGATGTCGATGTTCTTTTCTGTGAGTAGGAGTTCGAGCTCGAGTCGTCGTGAGATAAGTCCGTTAGCATTCCATAGGATTATGGTGAGGGGAGTGGGATTGGGGGATATCATTTTAGGAGCTTTGGAAGAATGTCAGAAATTAGGGAGGTCATGAGGGAGATGAGGGGAGTTAATAACGTTTCCAATTTGTTTAAAAATGATGAAAACAAGATAAAGGGATCTTGGGGTGTAGGAGTGGGAGGAACTGCTTTAGGAGTTGAAGGAGTGGGTTTTGTGGGATTTTGTTGTGCGGAAGTGGTTGGAGGTTTTTGTTCAGGGTTAGGATTGGGAAGTGGATTTAACTGCACCTTCTTCTCCTTGGAGGAGAGAAGAGAGGCGTAAGATGCGTTTGGCCTTCGGATTGATGCGATGGATGATGTAGAGGGCTGCTGTGGCTGAGTGCGTCGGTCCTCTTTAGCGATGGTTGCCGGAACCTGGTTCTGTCGAGATGCGCTGGTTGCTCTTTGTCGTTGAGCTCGAAGAGTTCTAAGAGCCTTATAGACCTCACATCCTTTGTAGTTTGCAGGGTGGTTCTTTCCGCAATTGGCGCAGGATGCTGGTTCTTCGGTTGGTTTCGAGCAGTCTTCGGATTTGTGCTGTTCGCCACATTTTACACATGTAGGTACGTGGCTGCAGTAGCCTTTGGTGTGGTTGTATTCCTGGCATTTATGACACTGCAGCAATTCATTCCGCCGGCGGGGCTCCTCAACTGAAATTTTTGTGTAAAGTAGAAATTTTACTTTAAAAATTTCTTTACTTTTCTCGGTCTTCTCCAAGTCTACGAAGAAAAGTGGGAGTTGGGCTTTTGTCGTAGGGTGACGAACATTAATAACTCTTTTTGCGTTGTAGCCTAGCTCGCTTAGCGCTGATACGATGTCTTCGGGAGGAGTGGTTTGGTGCAGGTTTCGGATCACTACTCTGTATGCTTTTTCTTCAGGTAGCTGATAACAATGAAAGTCAGCTTCCATCTCTTTGAGGCTTCTGATAATAGCCCTGTAGGCGTCGCTGGTGTTAGAGCTGATGACTATGTCATTGAAACGTGCTCTGCACGTGAACGATTTGTCACCAGCGGCTTGGCTAAGTCGGGCACAGAGGGATTTGTAATTATTTATTTTGCGAACATAAATGTTAGGTGGCTTATGGTTCATGTTTTCGACTGGTGAGGTAATTTTATTGATTTTTGTTGCATTTTGTTCTTCTGCTGTTTTAATTCCTCGTTGCTGCTTGGCTTTGGGTGATAGGTTGGTCGATGTTTTCTTACGTAGACGTTTTCGTCTCCCCAGCGTAAAGTTTTCACCATCGTGTGGATTCTATAAATGTGAGTTGTTGTTCACTATCCATAGTCGTGGACATTATGATTTTAAAAAAAAAAAATGAGAAAAAATAATAAAAAAAAATATATGTAAATGAACGGGGACTCGAACCGCTGACTGTGGATCAGGAGTCGAGAACTAACGCTCTGAGCCAAGCTAACTGGCTGATAGCTGACAGTCAAGAGACAGTGTTGGCGGGACAAAGTATCTTCCACTCTGCAGGGGCTCCTATAGGCACCAGGAGCGGGTCACCACAGGCAAGCCCCCCACCACTAGGCCTACTAGCAGCGAGGGCTGAATAATCTGTGAATATTGATGACTTTACTTACAGATTGTAGGTAAACTGTGAAGTCTCGGCGAATGATATGTCACAGATGTGTGCACTAACACTTTGTGCAACAGTGTGCCAATTTTCGTAAGAAAATATGACCACTGTCCACCACTTTTGACTATTAAAAACTGGGAGCTTTAATGAACGCTGTGTCGCAGTTGGAGGCTTTGACACTACTTTGTTAAATATTATGTCTAGAATTACCTCGCAGAGCTTGGCTACTTAGGTCTGAATCTCTCTGTATATACTATGTACTGGTTGAAGGTCTAAGTAGCCATATATATATATATATATATATATAGAGAGAGAGAGAGAGAGAGAGAGAGAGAGAGAGAGAGAGAACTTAGAGAAAGAATATCAAAATACATCCCTTTGAGTTATTCTGCAGGGCATGAATGACTAAGGGTCATGAGCGTATATAGAAAATAATCAGTTCATGCTCGACTCTCCATCAGGACGGAGCATATCAGTAACGGTTGCGACATATGTGTTTTTCTTTTAATTTTTTTATTTTCCATTTTGTGTTTTTACAAGTATATCATATTCTAAAGTAGTCTTGAAAGAAAATCTATAGACATTGTCCCTTCGGGGACTCAGAGACAATCTAAGGAAAAAATGGAACCCTCAAATAATGCTGCGTCAACAAGCAAAAGAAAACGAAGTGAAGCTACTTATAATGTTCCTGTAAGTAATAGTTATGACATTTTCTCAGATGAAGGTGATGATGATGATGAATCTATGTTTAGTGAAAAAAATGAAGTAATTAAAATCAAGCCATTCCCACCAATTATTCTCAAGAAAAGTTTTGATGACTACAAGGCCGCCATTAATAAAATCAGGTCATCCTTAACTAGTGATATAAACATTAAATATAAAAAGAACAAAACTATTTTCATTACTTATAATAACGAGAATTTCATAAGTGTTCAAGATGTGTTTAAAAAAGAAAACTGGGAATTTCACACTTATACTCCAAGTACAGGAATTAGGCCTAAATATACCCTAAAAGGTATTCCTCCTTCAATGTGCACTGAAGATATTCAAAATGATTTAATTAAAAAAGGTTTAAAGGTCTATAAAATATTCCAAATGATAAATAAAAAGGAAATTCCCAACATCAAACTTTCCATTTGGGTAGTTAAACTAGAAAATAAAAATCAATTATCTCTGCTAAATAAAATAAAGTATGTTTGCAATGTAGTGGTCAGGTGGGATAAATATAGATCTACAAAACAATTGACAATCTGTAATAACTGTCAAGAATATAACCATATTGCCTCTAACTGTCATAAAAAATCAAAATGTATGAAACATTCAGGAGATCACTTATCTAATAGCTGTGTCAGAGATACTGATCCAGACTTTACTCCTGTCTGTGCTAATTGCAAAGGTCCACACTACTCAAATTATGAAAAATGCCCAATTTATGAAAGAAATATGGCAATTAAATTGAGTAAACAACATCCTAAGGTCCCCTTGACACCTCTAAAATTCAGGAAAAATGACTTTCCAGCCCTTCCTAAGACATCTTCTAAATGGCCAACTGGTTCTTTTCAGCCCAAAGACCAGGAACCCTCATTGATAGATAGTTTTAAAGAATTTAAAGACTTTTTAAGTAACTTTAACCTGAAAAATATAGTTAAGAATGTTAAGTCACTAATTACAAAACTGAACTCAGCAGATGATGATGTGTCAAAAATATTTATCTTAGTTGAAGGAATTGTTGCTTTATTTGACTAATGATAGTTATATATAAGATTGTTAAAATATTCCTTCTAAAAACATTGTTTATATCATGTATTCTATTGAGTAACATAAGCTTAAGAGGAAATAATTTGATTACTTACATTGTTTATTATTTATGTAATCTGTACAATCTTGCAACACAATACACCTTAAATTATTCTTCAACATACATTTACTCACTCATATTAACAGATCTGTCAAAAGTATTCTCAGAAACAGGTAACAGTTCAGTAACCTACTATAAACAATTAAACTGTTCACTTATCAAACACCTGAGCGCGTTATCATTGCACTTCTGCCAACATTCTCCCCCGTCTCATCCTAATTATCCCTGCAGCATTAACGGATATTACTATTTTTGCATAGGCCACGGCAACCACGGTAGTGTCTTAAAATATTTGAATATAATTATTAAATATAAATCAAGAGTCCTGATCAGCTTTATTATCTATAATGACCACCTTAAAAAAGATTAAATTTATGTGCTGGAATGCACGCTCTTTGAGGAATAAAATGGTTGAATTCAAAGACTTTATTAATTCCAATCTACCTCATTTTATAGGAATTAGTGAAACCCATTTCGACGATAGGGACAGATTTTCACTCCCAGGCTATGTCCTTTATAGAAGGGATAGGAACAGGGATGGAGGTGGTGTAATGATCATGGTTAAATCAGATATACAACATAGTTTGAGATTAATAAATAACATGAAATATGCAGAAGGTATTGCCGTAGATGTCTGCATAAGCAAAACCATTGTTTCTATCATTTCTGTTTACGTTCCTCCCAATAAACTCATAAGAGCCGACTTAAAAAATCTATTCCAGATAAATAAAAAGATTATTTTAATGGGTGATATAAATGCCAAGCATATCCAATGGAATTGCCACAACAATAATAGAAATGGAAAATTGCTCCCGAAACAAATGCATTCCCAGAAACAACATAGTATTGCACGCACCGCTCTCTCCTACAAATGTTCCATCATAGCAGAACCTAAAACCTAGATCTGGTATTGACTAAAAATATTGACACATTATCCCATCTCGTCGCCATAATCGCCTTAAGCTCTGATCATGAACCTATAATATTCTGCCTTTATAAAACCCTTATAACCCAGAAAAGAAAAAGAATCCTCCACTATTCTAAAACTGATTGGAAAATGTACAGAAAAATAATAAATGAAGAAATATCCATAAACCCATTAATAACTTGCCCAAGTGATTTAAATATAGCAGTGCAAGACTTTAGTAACATTATTCTCTCAGCCGTAAAAGAATCGACTCCACTTATTACACTCAATCATACTGAAAATTTCCAACTTCCTAATTATCTCAAATATCTTATTTTTATCAAAAATAAATTCAAAAAAATGTCACAAGGATATAGATCACCCATAATATCCCGTATATGTAACTGGCTTACCCATTTTACTCGGACTCGTTTAAGTAAATGGAGAAATAAAAAGTGGGAACAATTCCTTTTAAAATTAAAACCTGGAGATGGATCCTTATGGAAAATCCACAAACAATTCACTAGATCATATAAACGCATCCCCCCTCTTATTTTTATGACGACCAAAGTAAAGCAGAGCTACTCGCCCAACACTTTAAACAAGTACATTATTTGACAAACAACTTCGGCTCTCGTCACCATGAAAATACCATTAGACGTCAAGTCAACAAATTTTTCAAAAAGTCAGTAGATCGAACATTTCAAGCAGTGACACCTAAAGAACTAGCCAAACTAATTAAACAAATCAAAACAAAGAAATCGATTGGACCCGATAACATTCATCCTTTATTGGTCAAAAATATATCCAAAAAAGCAATAATAAGCTTAACAAAAATTTATAACAGTTGCTTTCGATTAAAACACTCTCCAGACACATGGAAAAGAGCTAAATTATTAGCCTTTCCTAAACCAAACAAGGACCCCTCTCTCCCCTGTAACTTACGGCCCATAAGCATCCTCAGTATATTTTCCAAACTTCTTGAAAAATTAATATTATCGAGAATTAATAAATACATCTCCCAAAATCAATGCATTATTAAAGAGCAGTTCGGATTTAGAAGAAATCATTCCACAGTAGCGCAACTTGCAAGGCTAACAGACAATATAACTTAAAAATTTTAATGAGAAGAAACATACTGGCATGCTACTGATTGACGTGGAGAAGGCATTTGACACAGTCTGGCACCATGGGCTTATATATAAACTCATTACCCTAAATATACCTCTATACCTTATTCACATAATACATTCATTCCTTGTAAACAGAACATTCTTCTTTAATATAAACTCAGGAACCTCAAGCATACAATCCATACCAGCCGGAGTCCCACAAGGCTCTTGTTTAAGCCCAATATTATTTAATTTATATATTAATGACTTGCCAACACTCCCCCACACTAGCCTTTCACTATTTGCCGATGATACTGCCCTGTATACTAGCTCATTCAGACTAGATACAATAGTAAACAGATTGCAATGTGGTTTTAAAAAGATCCAGGCATATTATTGCAAAGGGAAAATAAAAATAAACCACACAAAAACAGAAGCAGTTCTGTTTACAAAGAGAAGACCGCGACAAGAAATTTATATTAAAATTCAAAATAATATAATTCCATGCCAACGGCCATAGCCACGTTGAATACACCGGTTCCCATAGATCACCGAAGTTAAGCAAGGTCGGGCGTGGTCAGTACCTGAATGGGTGACCGACCACGTGCTGTTGGCATTATAAAAGGGCGGCAACCTATAGATAGCCCGGCGCTAATGGCCAAGATGTAGATGCGCCGTAAAAAAAAAAAATAAAAATAAAAAATAAAAATAAAAAAAATAATAATTCCATGGAAACCCCCTGCAAAATATTTAGGACTAATTCTAGATAGACGTCTCACCTTCACTCAGCATATAAACCAAAAGCGGGATAGTTGTATGAAATTACTCTACTCAATGTTCCCTTATTTTAATAAAAAATCTAAATTAAGCCCGAAAAATAAAACAATATTTTATAAAATGATTGTACGCCCTGTACTGTTGTAAGCTTTTCCTGTTTGGAGTTCAACCTGTTCAACAAACTACAAAAAACTTCAGGTTATCCAAAACATCTGTCTCAGAATTATAAATGACTACTCTAGATACACTAAAATTACAGACATGCACGACGAGCTGGCAATGCCGACAATCACAGACTACGTACATACACTCATGACTAAATTATATACACACACTCATGACTAAATTCTTTCAGGCAGTACAACTATCAGACAATCCATTAATAGCTGAAATAGGTTATTACAACAAAGAAACCCTCAGACGATACACCCACAGACGGACCAAACATATACTTCTGGACACCTGACCTCATATAATATAAGTTAATAATTATCAGTTGTAGTCGTATTTTGCTTGGGAGTCGTATTTTGCTTGGGTTTTTGTATAATTTTTCCCAAACTTTCAACAATACTCATTGTGTATTTAGTTAGTCAATAAACAAAATAACATGTAAAATAGGGGGTCTCCCGTGGTCTAATGGCTAGCGCCTTGGATTCATAAGCGGGAGATGGTGGGTTCGATTCCCAACCTCCGGCAGGAATTTTATCATCCCATGGCTCGCTGGTAAAATTCCTCGCTGCACCCTGGATGTCGGCGCTAATGACCTAGATGTAGATGCGCCGTAAAAAAAACAAAAAAAAAAAAACATGTAAAATATATAATAACATGTAAAACTCAATGTACATATTGTATATTCAATTTGTAAATAAAAATCTCTTCTTCTTCTAGGAAATAACTTCGGGGGGGGGCCATTTCCGGGGTATGTAGTACTTACAATTTAGAACTTGGAATAGTTTTAGGAAACTAAAACGCTATTACACGTAAAATAAAATATTTTTTATCAACTAAGTGATCTTATTTAATTTATTTTTAGGGCAGCCCACTTTATATACGCCCATGCTTAGGACATTTCGATTCTAATCTAAGCTAAACACCTAGTCCGATGACATCTCCAAACCCCTTTAAAATCGCTAAATTCTAAACTCTTTCCTTGTAATTAAATCCTCCAAATGAATACTGACTGAGTGAAACGAGCTCCAAACCTGCCAACTTTCTGCCATTCAAATTATACCCTTGTTTATAACCTTATTAAAGAGACTTTGCGCCCATCCCCTCTCGAGGGAAAATCGCACAATTTAATCATTACATCGTGTGAATAGCCTCTCATCACCGCTCCCAGAAATCGGGTTTCCCATTCCTCAGATTAATTCGATCAAAAGTGTACAAATTATTGAGGTAATTACGTACATTCAATCCTTCAACTTTATGTGTCATTCAAATTAAAACGCCTAATTTAATATTTATACTGAAAATTCATTGAGTAGGCTTTAGTCAATGAGAGAAGAGGTGATTTTAATTGCTGGATTCTTTAAACTCAATGGTGTTTTGCACAACCCCTTCAGGAAAATATTGCTCAGAGTTAATAGGCCTAACTCTACCTCAGCTTAACGTATTCACTTCTTGTAACTAAAAATTACCGGGTGAAATCCAATACAAATGCAAATTATCGAAAGTGAAAAGTGATTTGGTACCTTATAGATATAAACGGTACCATATAGATGGCTTTATATAAACTTTATGCTATGGGGTCTCCCGTGGTCTAGTGGCTAGCGCGCTAGATTCATAAGCGGGAGATGGTGGGTTCGATCCCCACAGGCGACAGGAATTTTCTCATCTCAGGGCTCGCTGAGAAAATTCTGGCTGCACCCTGGACGTCGGTGCTAATGGCCACGATTTGTCGATGCGCCGTAAAAAAAAAAAAAAAAAAAAAAAAAAAAAAAAAAAAAACAGGTATTAAATGGGTATTGGATAATATGAGCGAAAATAATAAATATTAAACGACTGTGATCTCTTGTTCTTAATAAACTATTTTAAATTGGCAAGAAAGTTCCTTGCCACAGTTTCCAGCCTGACGGAATTCTTAGTTTTCCTTCAACTTGACCCCTCAACCTGATCCTTGAACTGCTCACATCCCGTAAAGTGCAGTTCCCGTAACTCTTCCAGCTTCTGCTGCCTAGTAATGGTATTTCCATTGGGTCTTTTAAGAGAATCAAGTTCACAGGTTTTTCTGCTTTTTGGCTAAGGCCTTGATAATACTTGCGTCTCGATTTCCTGACAGGAATATTTACAAATCCTTGTTGAATACAAAAAGAAAGACAGGATGCTGTTTATTTATTCATAGAAAAGTAGTTCAAAGGCTGTTTTATTTTATAATGTTATATAATATGTATGTTTCTTGCTGGTCACACGTGAAAAAATCTTTGGAAACCTAGAGTTAGTGTCAAATAAAATATGCTCACGACTGGATGAAATGTGGTGAATTAAAAGTATCACATATGATCCCTGGCTGGCAAGAAGGTTTTACAAAATTCCCATAATTCTCGTTTGACTGAGACATTAGGGCTAGGTTTCAACATCGGCGGAGAAAGAACTGGCTTGATGAATCTGAAATGTCACTTTTTCAACAACTTGATTACATACGGGGCAATTTGTGAGATGTTTGTGTGATAACACTAGGACAATAAAGTGATGAAAAACGCTACACCGCACATAGCAGAATTTTTCCTCTGAAATCACCCAAAAGTGGAAATCGTCAAGTTGAGTTGTAATCCTTTCAAACCTGTTAATATTTAAGTTAAGTAACTTTTCTGTCAATTGGAAGCGAAATTCATTTCTTGGATTAAAGTAAATACACCACAAATGAATGGGCCAATAACAAGCAGGAATTGATTGCCCGAAAGCATTCATTAGGAATGTGGGTGTACTGCTGAATCTAAATATTAATGTGAACTTAAGGGTCATTATTTTAACTTTCTTGAAACGAACTCGGTAGATATCCTTCTCAACTAATGAGCAATATGGTTTGTAAAAAACTAAGTCGGTCAATTAGAAGTTTGTGCTTACGTCAGAACAAAATTAATAATTGAGGGAGTGAAGCAGTAATAATATTAATAATAATATATATATTACGACTAAATGGGTTTCGAGGAGTCTAATAGTTGGTGTCTATTGATCTGGATGGTTTCCGTGAAACTCGACGATATTTAATCGCATTGAATAAAATCATGACGATTCGCCTGGGTTTTGAATATAATCCACCTTAAAACAGGACGTCTATAACGCTGAAACCCCTGAGTGCTCGAAAGCACATTTCCATATAATACAACCTCAGTAATCCAGAGAAATTCGGTAATTTAAGCTCTTAACAAAGGGTTTAGATAGTGAGGATTTAGGGCGGATCTGGATCGAAAATACGTGATGCTTCGTGAGCTATAGCTGTGTAAATGGTTAATTACGAATGTAAAAAAAAAAAAAAAAATAAAATAAAAACCTTTGTTATTATATATTTTAATTAGACTTAATTCACATTCGTCTATTTGACTCTCTGTAATTGATAATTATTTTTCTATAATTTTCGAGCGTTCGCCACAACGTACATCAGTCCAACGGCAACCGATGCCAAAAATAAATAAGGATAAGTGAGCAGACTGCCCCTCTCTGGGACCCCAACTCCACCCCTCAAACGACGCCACTAGAAGATGAAATCCTTAACTCTCAATTTTCAACTCCAGCATATTACAGCTCTCTACCATTGGGCTAACCTTGCCCCCGAGCTTATTTTTACTTTTTTTAAATAAAATTATATCTTCCTTGAAGTATAAACAATTTATATTTTGTAGTAATAGGGGGGGGGGGATAAATTACTTTACTTAAAATAAATTCTCTAGCATTATAAAGCATACTCAGTACAACCTTAAAGCTAGGTTTTCAGGGGCAATAATACGAAAACGTGCTCGCTTTTAATCTCGTTTTCGTGGTTCTTGCCTCAACGAAATCCAAGTGCGGATGAAGCGTGAGTTCGCATGTCCGTCCAAACGGCCACGAATCACGATTCAGTATTTGCTTGGAAATCGTGGCTTTTACAAGAAAGTTGTGGAGTTGTTGGTACGGTATATAGTAGTATTTTGGGCCATAAATTAATGGAATGTCAAGTAAATATTACAAAACGTAAGAAAAACCGCGCTGGTGGGTGAAAGAGTGAATTCAAAAAAGGAAGCATTTGGGGGCAACAAATTTATTAGATTTGGAGCTTCGATATAATAGCCCTGAAGCTCCTGACAATATGAACTTATTAAAACCTAGAATTTGGCGTTGACTTGGTCCAAATTTTCATCGCTTCGCAAATCCTTTTCACGGCAGCCAACCGCAAGGCCCGGTCTTTATATTCTTTGCAAGATGGATCGTACAAAATCCTCTCATTTGCATACAATTCTAAAAATTTCAAAGTTTCGTCATCTTGCAGTTTAATTACGCGATACGATGGCCGGAATTTCTAAATTTTAATTTTAAAAAACAAAGACTTCTTGGATTGAGATCCCAGATACGAATGGTAAGATTCGTGACCAAGCTTGAAAATGAAACACGTTCAATATCGTTCGTGAATTTGCCTGGCGCCCGATGACGTCCGAGGCAAACTCGCGCCACCTCGTACACTCGAGGCAATTCGACGAATTCCGGGCCACGCTTTCCGTGCGTGGTATTATTACCCAGTGAAAACAGATGATTGAAAATTGCCGTACTTAGTCAGCGCTCGCCCACAATACTTCAGCCAAAGCCAGTGACGACTATATCCACCAAGAGGTATGACGACAATATATAAAGAAAATTATATGGGAAGCATACTTTTTCTTGTATTTCACTTGATTCTTCGAATAACTGCAAATTCTATGGGAACTGCGGGTTTCGAATGACTCCCATCCATTCGGAAGATGATGGTATCGTGGAATCTGCCTGCGGGCAGGAATGGAGTAAAAACAATCTTGATTTAATTCAGCGAGAACGAGAGGAACCCGAGCCGTGGGTTATTATGTAAACGAGACTCCAATGAAATTCCATATTCACGGAATACCTCGGTCCTCTCCAGGAAACATTGTTCCAGCCTCTCGTACCAATTTCCACCAGTTCAATTCTAACTTACTTCTTTCCAAGAGTTACGATAATAAGCCTCCTGAAATAAATTCAAGGCGAGAAGTATAGATTTTAATCTTAGGTCGAGATGAGCGTTTTTACTACTTTCCGAAGGAATTTAGCTATTGAGGATTTACTTATCTCAGAATTTTTGAAAAATGTCTTCAAGGATTTAAGGAAGGCTGTATAGGGTAGGTCCACCACCCCTTTTCTGAAATAGTAGATTTTAGTTCGTATATATTATTTATTAAAGAGTTCACAACGTGGCGATTTGCTACTTCCTAGGTATTAGAACTTTTCAAAAGAATATAACTATTTAGGTCAGACAGTAAGTACATTGTAACTTGCAAAAGTATTTTTGATTTTTTTAAATTTTTACGTACAAGTAACAATAAAAAAAAAGTCCAAAGTTATCCGAAATTCTTGGAAGTTGTTAATCGGCCAAAAACACACACACATTTATTAATTTTTGTATTTTTTTTAATATCTCAAATTAGTTGAATTTAGCGATACTTCTTTCGTTTAAAGTTTGAAGAAAATTAAATGTACTACAACGTTTATCCCAAAAACGTTTTATTAACATAAAAAGCAAAGGCTTTACAACTTGTTGAAAATAAATAGTTCACAACCATATGGCTTTTAGAATAGCTTTTAATTTACATAGGATGGTGGCTTTTCTTTGAAAAAAAGAGCATCAGTCCTATCCTGAATAGAAAAGGGTGGTAACCTGTAGATAACCCGTCCTAAAATTCTTAGTTAATAATAAATGGACGTTTAAATTTAATTTTCATAGAAATATTTCAATAACGATTTTTTTTTTTTTTTTTTTTTTTTAACGGCGTATCTACAACTTGGCCATTAGCACCGGGCTATTTACAGGTTGCTTTTATAATGTCAACATCACATGGTCGGTCACCCATTCAGGTTCTGGCCACGCCCGACGTTGCTTATCTTCGGTGATCTACGGGAACCGGTGTATTCAACGTGGCTATGGCGGTTGGCTAAGAATGTTTTTATTGTAAATTTAATGTAGATTCAAAAAATGTGGTCGTTATTTCCGATACAATATTCAGAACTCTCGAAAACAAAGTTTTACATTGAATAAAGAAAAAAAAAAAAAAAAAAAAAACAATATTTATAAAAATAAACGAAAGTGTGTGTGCGCTGACATTGAACGTTCATTGTTACATGTGTGCTAAGTTTGGTCCAAATTGGTCAAACGGTGTAGATTTGTATAAAGAACAAACAGACAGACAAACTTACCGGTGAATTTTATATATATAGATTTACCTCACCTTCAGAATCGATTGCCTTCAAAGAGGAAACATAGATATTTAAGGTATGACATTGAGGAAATTAAGCTAGGAAACAAACATCAAAGGAAAATTCAGACAATACAAAACATAAAAAGTCCGTCACGCAGGAACTGCATAACTAAGCACTTTCAGAATTTGGGTAGTGTAGACTGCTTTCCAGAACGATTTGCTTAAAATATCCTACATAAATACAATAAAAACATGAATAGTTCTCTTTTAAATTTGTAATGAGTAACTGATCAATTATTAATTTGCTTCCAGAGTTATGTTTACACATGGTACCTACTACACTACTTAATAAATACTAAAAACCTCATATTATCCTGTTTTGATCTAACGCAGGAACAGGATACAGTCACTCTAGTAGTAGAAAGCGCCCCTTGCGACGGCTTTGTGAACCTACGTCTGCCGGGCTATTCTATCGAAATATATTACAAATTAAACCCCCGCTTTCCGATTGACCGATTCAGCTCATTTTTACAACACTTCTTTCTCATGAGTTACCCACGACGTATCCGCGTTTCGTTACAATAAAGCAGAAATTACGACCGGTATGAGTATATTAGGAATTTGGGTCCGGAGTAAACCCCCCCTTTTAATGAACCGAATTAGTTTATTTTTACAACACATATTTACCTGTAGATTACCACTATGAATACCAAGTTTCGTCGAAATATACCAAAAATCACGGCTGGTAGTGGCGAATTGGTATTGTGGGTCCGGAGTAAACCCCCCTCCTAATAAACCGATTTAGTTTATTCTTACAACACATATTTAACTGTGGATTAGCATTACGAATACCGAGTTTCGTCGAAATATACCAAAAATCACGGCTGGTAGTGGCGAATTGGTATTGTGGGTCCGGAGTAAACCCCCCTTCTAATGAACCGATTTAGTTCATTTTTATATCTCACTTTTCTCTCTATATTACCACTACGAATACCAAGTTTCGTTGAAATATAACAAATATTACGGCTGACATGGTCAAATTAGTGTTTTGGGTTCGGGGTAAACCCCCCCTTCCGGCGGACCGACTTTGGTGGTTAACGAACTCGTTCAATCGTTTGCTAATTGAATGCTAAAAAACAAAAACTCTGGCCGCTATCGTGTTAACAGATATATATATATATATATATATATATATATATATATATATATATATATATATATATAGAGAGAGAGAGAGAGAGAGAGAGAGAGAGAGAGAGAGAGAGAAAGAGAAATTTTAACGGGGGTCATTTTCGGTGTCTACTAGGTAGGATCGATAAAGATTTGAAGAAATTTTTCAAAAATTCCGTCATGAGTCCAACCTCAATAGCTACTTTCCTTCGGAGGAAAGTGCTAAAACCTCTGGATAATTTTCCGAATTTTAATTTAATTGAAAATATTTGAATACACGGAACAAATGTTCAGCTTAAAAGGAGCAGGATAATGTAAAGATGTGATAAAAGGAGAAGAGAAGAAGTATCTTGAGAAGAAGGGGTTGATAAATTGAAAAGGGTTCGACATCTGTCCCCAGAGCTGTCAAGGAAATATCAAAACTTTATCTAATACATCTTATTACTCAGCTCTCTTTCTAGAACCAGCCCAATATTCATTTTTTCTATCTCTTTATACGGCCTTTCTACAAATATTATAATGACCAAGTACCTAACAAGTCATATCTTTTTGTGTCAATATCTTTTTGTCGCAATCAATATTGGTCGGTAACAGGCTCATTAGATTTATCGCCAAGCAACGTACTTTAGTCACAATTTTAGCGCGGTGACTCCCTCCCTCCATAGAGAGGAATACCCCCTGTCAATCTGAGTCTAAACGTTCAAAATATTATACATTTTTTGCATGAAATGTTCACGGGCAACTTTCAATAGTGCTATCTCAGATTAAAAAAAAATGTTGCTTGAAGCATGCTTCTCTCTGCATTCCTTGATTTTCTCTGAGCTGATTTTGCAGAAAAAATAATTTTCGGTGTAAATTGAGACAAAAATGAAAAAAGTGTGAGAAAGTCTCGAGCATTCGTATAAAACGGCAACTTTCAGATAATATACCGCCCTTCAGATGCATTAGAACTATTTTAGTTTCAACAATCTCGCTTTTCCTGGATATCTCATTCCAGCAGATATTTCAAAATTTTAACTTTCCCTGCAAATAAAATAGGAAGTTGGAAAGCCCAATTTAAGCATTTCAACACAACGCTTTCCTAATCACATCAGAGATAACCTGCAAACAGCAACTCTCTAAGATGATTCAGATCCACACGGAAGTACTTTCAAGGCCTTCGGATAACAAAAGGTCAAAATTTTCAATTCACAATACTTCCAAATTGCGTCATCAGAGCAACATCTTAATCATAGGACATCCACCCTACACTAAAAACTCTCATTATATATTACCAAAAAAAAAAAGAACATTGTTGCGATATGATGCATTTACACAATATTCTGAACGGAAATATTTCAGACACAGCACAATTCTTAGACTGATTGTTAGGACATGAGGTATTATCGTTGAGGGTGGTGGGGCACAGGTGTTGAAGGGGAAAAATTCAAAGGACCAACGATTATTGAACAGGCCACTCTAGCGGGAGGGGCTGCTGAGGATAGGCCATTAATTCAGGCCTACCAACAGGACTAAGATAAATAAATAACGAAGGAAAGTTGAATTTTAGACGTTGGCCACACTGCTCCTCTGAGTGCTGTTAACACTGTTAATAATGAAAGTACCACTTACTCGTTGCCTTTTTTTATAGACCTTTTTCGGCAGTTTTCGTGTGCCCTCGGGCCGCTAGTGTCTTATGGCCTATCCACAAAGGTTTTTGATCGAATATAATTTCTAATTTATTTTATCTTAATTTTAATTCATATAGTAGATTCATTGTATACTTTTGTTTCACTGTATAGAATAAGTCTGCTACACTATTATTTATTACTTTTAGAATTTTTACTACTTTATATCCAAATTCTGCCCCAAGATGTAGGATCCAATATGAAAAACTACGAGCTAAAGGGTCATCTTCGACTGTTTCCGTTCCTTTCAATAGTTCCTCGAAGGCTTAGTGCAGAAACATTAAAGACTCGGGCTCACAGGACGCGATCAGTCGCGGTGGGCAGCGATCCAATGATCGTCGCGGCGGATATGGGAACATCACATAGGACACGATATCTTTTGTGAGCAATACAGTGAACTAGTTCCTTTTAGCACTTTCCTCCGAAGGAAAGTAGCTATTGAGGTTGCACTCATGACGGAATTTTTGAAAAATTTCTTCGAATCTTTATCGATCCTACCTAGCAGACACCGAAAATGACCCCCATTAAAATTTATATATATATATATATATAACTATATATATATATATATATATATATATATATATACATATATATATATATATATATACATATATATATATATATATATATATATATATATATATATATATAAATTTTAATGGGGGTCATTTTCGGTGTCTGCTAGGTAGGATCGATAAAGATTCGAAGAAATTTTTCAAAAATTCATATATATATTTCTTAACGAAACGTGGTATATAGCGTTCAAATAGCAAACGATTGAACAAGTTCGTTAACCACCAAAATCGGTCCACCGGGAGGGGGGTTTACCCCGGACCCAAAACACTAATTTGACCATACCAACCGTAGTTTTTGTTATATTTCAACGAAACTCGGTATTCGTTATTTTTATCTAAAGAGAAAAATACGTTGCAAAAATAAACTAAATCGGTTTATTAGAGGGGGGGGGGGTTACTCCGGACCCACAATATCAATTTGCCACTGCCACCCGTAGTTCTTGTTATATTTCAACGAAACTTGGTATTCGTTATTTTGATCTAAAGAGAGAAATACGTTGTAAAAATAAACTAAATCGGTTCATTAGAAGTGGGGGGGGGGGGGTTTACTCCGGACCCACAATACCAATTTGCCACTGCCCGCCGTAATTTTTGTTACATTTCAACGAAACTTGGTATTCGTGGTGGTAATCAACAGAGAAAAATGGGTTGTAAAAATAAACTAAATCGTTATTTGGAGGGGGGGGGGGGTTACTCCGGACCTAAAGTACTAATAAACTCATACCGGTCGTAATTTCTGCTGCATTGTAACGAAACGCGGTGTGCGTCGTAGGTATCTCATGAGAAAGAAGTGTTTTAAAAATGAAGTAAATCGGTCTATTGGAAAGGAGGGTTTACTTTAAACTCTGTTTCATTACAATTAGCCAGCCAGACGTAAGTTCCCAAAGCCGCTACGAGGAGCGCTATCTTCATGGGAAGTATCAAACAAATTCACAAATTTTTGCACTTTTTCTATGAATAATTCAGATTCTTCACTCATTTTACCAAACTGATCGCTGGCGTAATAACCAACGTGTTGATCGTCACTATATCCTGATCCAATCCTAGCCAAACTGATCACGCGAATAATCTGTATTTTCTACAACTGTATCGCCCGGCAAAGTGATAAAGATAAGCTTGAAACGACAGATCGTCCTACTTTTGATGGGGCTAATGCAATTTTGTGTAATACAAGTATATCGCCTGCCACTGTAGGCCAACTATTAATGCCCGCCGCGACACAGCAATATTTGTCTTAATCAATATAATTAATATAAATATCTCAAGATCTTAGAAGCCACAAAACGTAACTGACTGTATCCTAAGCGAAAATTACGTCATTGAAGCATCGATTTCTCCCAAAGAGATCAGTCTAATAAAAATCTTGTATTAATCATGGAAATTTAATAAGCTTTCAAAACGATTTCTAACATTTCCAAGAACTCTCAATGTTAGACTTTGCAGGTTTGATTCCGGATCGCTTCATTGGATTGGCATACTTAAATGATTTCTCATTGCTGAGAAAAAAGAAAGACAACAAAATTCAGAGTTCTCATTGAAAGAAAACATTTTTCCAACCACACTGGTATAGTACGTTGTATTAAAACCAAAAGACTTCGCATTTAGCCCTTCTAGCCAGCCCATTGACACCTTAAGCGTTAACCATAGTTTCATTAAAATATATCGAACGTACAGCAGTTTCCATGCTCTTTAGCTATCGACCGTAGTTGGGAGAAGTGGAGTAAGTTAAGGGACAAGTTCCTTATTAGGTTGGTTAAAGGGGCAAGTTGAGGTTGTACCTTTGATTGCAGATGGCGCTGATAGCCAACCCTTCCTTCGAACTTTAACATACTTAGCTTTGGACCTGTGCTTGACCGCTTCTTAACTCCAGAACCCTTGTCCCTTTCTGGTGTCGCTTAATCTTGTTAGCATTCCTCCGCTCTCACCCTCCGTAGCATAACAACCCTTCAATAAGAGGTGGATGTCAAAATACCTTAGAGCCTTCTCTGACGTTGGAGCTGACAACCTATGGAAAAGAAAACATATTATAACCTTGTCTGGAGCTGGAGATTCCAAGGCATTACCATTGCGACGAGCTGTCCCAGCAGGCATGAGCCCTTTCTCTCAATTGACTATATTTTAGCGCCCTTCTTCCCCCCCCCCCCACCGTTGGCCAGAAACCAGCTTATGTCGTCTACCTAACGACGACAAATCTGGAGGGTTCCGATTTAAAATGTCCAAGTTTCAAACCTCATAGTCTAAACAGCTCTCGTATTGAGGATTAATGTTATTTGGGTGCATTTCTCTGGATGCTCCTTGACTTTCCACATGTTGCACTAATCCTCAATAGAGTCTAGATGTTCCTGTAGGTTGAGGGGAGCAGTTTCAGGATCACGGGAGGAGGGAGAGATGGTTGTATCATCAGTATAGGTCGTTAAATGTGTATTTAGATGAGTAGGAATGTCAATGGAATACACAAAGTAGAGTACAGGACCAAGAATAGATCCTTGTGGAGCACCGGTGGACATAGAACGGAAATCAGACAATGCGGAGCCACATTTACTTGAAAGGAGCGGCTTAATAGGTAGTACTGTTCAATTAGGAAGTACGTGTGAAGAATAATAACCCCGGTTGCCAACATGAATGAAAGCTTGGGCGACGCACAGTGGAACGAAATGCCGATTTTTTGAACATGGCTTTCTAAGTGTTAGGATACTAACATAACAATACCCCATTAAATTTCAGGCCTGGGAATAAGGGAAAACATGGAATTTTAAAAATAATTACTTTTTGTTATTAAAAAATGCCACCACCGTTATTTTTGTGATCTATTGATTCTGAAACGTGAAATGTTTTAGTCGGCTCTTCCGGATTGCATCATGTCATTGCCTACATGAGCTAAATATGTTTTCTTTTGAACAGATGTACATTCATACAATTTTTTTTTTTTTTTTTTTTTTTTTTTTTGCAATACTAATACATTTTTTTCTAATGTTCTTACATTCGTTGCCAAAAATAAATGGACGTTAAACAATTTAAGTAAATAATTTTTTTACTCTACGGCCATCGGATTGTCATCATCACTGTCTGCAGGGTCTTCATGAACATCCTCAGTAAAATTACCGTTTACCGTTTTTAGCACGGTTCCTCCCTCCCCCATAGGGAGGAACCCCGCTTATAAGGTTGATACAATGAAACAATCCGGAAGTGCCGACAAGAAAATTTCGCGTTTCAGAACCCCTAGAGACCGAAAATAACGGTGGTTCAAATTGGTATATATATATATATATATATATATATATATATATATATATATATATGTATATATTTATTTATATATATATATATATTTGTCGGTGTCCCTGATGATATCACTTTTATTCGAGATGTTCGAGAGGATTTTGACAATTTTCACGAGATATATATAAAAAAATAAGTTTATTTTTTTTCTAAGCTTATCAAATGGCACTAGGGACATGAACGGAACCGCGCTAAGATGCTGCAGTTCCTGCGAGTCGGACTTTTTGAGATTGGTTTCAGGAAGTTAACTTTCTTCGCCAGATTTCTGCCCGTAGCGGGGTCTAAGTTAAGACATATGAGGGTCTGATGAAATTAATAAAATATGAAAAACGTTTCCTTTATTTGATAAACTATTCATTTTACGAGACCTGAATTTCCTTGTTTTCGAAATAGTTTTATTGAGAGATTGGTAGAGGTTCCTCTGACATTTTTTCAATGGGTACCGAACAGTTTTTAATTATGTTTTGTCCATGAATTACCACTTTGTGTACTGTAACAGGCAAATAGGACCAACCGACAAATAGCTCTTATTACACACGACCGCACAAAAAAAAAAAGAAGTTGTATTTTTCAAATACACCATAAATTATGTATTTCGACACGCTGAATCCGAATCCGGAGCACGTTTTACCCCATCACGTCCGATTTAAGAGCATTTGAAGGTCAAATTTCGTATGGTCGTTAAAGAAGAAATAACTAAGGATTCCATGGCTTTGAGGGTCGCTGAATTCGAATCCGACAAATACATTTATTTTGCCAACAATGAATCTACAGACAAAATTTTTTTTTTGCAAAATAGACATATTTTTCCTTGAAATGAACTTGATTTTACGCTGATAGGGTAAAACAGACCTCGGATTCGAATTCAGCGACCCCTCGGATTTAAATCTCCAGGTGCCATCGGTCATGCCAGGTGTATGGCCAAAGCCATCTATTGTCTGAAGACATTTCTATTCCGTGGAAAATTCAAACTGAGTTATGAAGAATTCAGTTCCTTAGAAACTGTCTGTATTTTCCTCGTTAGAGTGTGTTGCAAAACTTGGTCAATGTCTATAAAGTTCACTCGGCTCCCAAGCAAGAATTTGACCTCTTGCGAGGAAAGCTGGACTATTAGGAAATTGACAAGGATATCTCTGAGACAACTTTAGTGAAATTTTCTGACCATTTCTGGCATTTTAATGCAGAGCTGGTTGCCCCGTGTTCTTTGATCCCTCACTTTCAGACGAAGAAAAATTGTAAGTGGCGAATAAAATCTTAGCTCAGTCCTATTCAGAACCGAAACAGAAAATTGAAGAATTATAAATTCCTAATTTTGAAGACACCAATTAGAAGATTGGATTATTCGGTTTAATTACTGAGGGTAGCATGAATTTCTTATAGCGTTTCCAAATTAACACAGAATTTCTAAGAGAACCTCCCTGTAGCTGGCCTGAAAATATACATTTTAAGGAAGGACTGGGGATTGTGAAGTAATTTAAGGTTTTTAATGATGTGGCAGAACGAGGACTGAAATTAATTACACACACTAATAACCTGCTCACCAAAGATGAAGAACATATGTTTTACGAGTAGTACACACAGATACTGTACCCAGATGCAACAAAAAACACATTCTCATACCATAATTTCATTTACAGAAGTTCCTAGTCAAGTATTTGATTACAAAGGCTATTATAGCTCAGTTTGACTATAAGTAGCAACAAACATGTATAGAGTATAAAATTCTTAAAACAATACTCCCTTTCATTTGACATATAAATCATGAGAAAATAATGGGAATTTTGCCCGTAAATGCTGCTAGTCGGGCCACACGCGTGACTATGAGCGCCCAGCGGCACATTCTCTAATCGTGCTGAAACTTCCAATATATATATATATATATATATATATATATATATATATATATATATATATACATATATATATATATATATATATATATGTGTGTATTTAATTGGCATTGTCTCTTCCTTTTAGTTTTAACAAATGTAGAAACATCTTATCACATAAAATAATAAATGCTTGGAATAAAACTGGGAACAAAAACCAAACACACAAGTTCATCAAGTTTGGGCTAAAACAATATGGACATAATATAAAAATAAAAGATAAAAGGGTAAGGTAATGCTGAGTACGGCCATCAATATAACCATCCGCTATGCGGTGTAGGTTTACATCTGGAGAAGGTTAGGAGGGCAGTTACTGGTTTATGAACCGTCCACCAGGGAGCAGTACTAGGCTCCCCTCTCAACGTTCCTTCCCCTTCTCTCAGTCCTTTCCAACCAGTCTAATATCCAATAATCCTGTTTATACAACTCTTTCTTTTCTCTAAGGAGATAGGCCGGGTAGAAATACCAAACCAGAAAGCCTTTTTTTTAGTATGGCGTTTCTCTTTTTCTTAGATGGGATTCGCTCTTCAACTCAAATAGTTCATTAAATTCACTAGCAATGCAAAAATATAAGTTTTGTATGCAATATTTTCGAATCTTGCCGAAGATTATGTTCGAAAAGTTTCTTTCAATATTTTGTTCAAAGAGGTAATACTGAAACTCGTAACATATTTCCTAATTAGTACTTCTGAGCCAATTGAGTTTTTTTTTTTTTTTTCACTTTTTTGGATGTATGTGGCCATCCCTCCATGGGGAGAACTCCCGCGTTGAGCTCACAACGCAATCCCGAAGTACCGACATGAAAATTTTACGTGTCAGAACCTATAAATCTCGAAAATAACTGTGGTTAAAATTTGTATATATACACAGGGTGTCCCAAATAAGACGTCTTAAACTACTCTTGTGGCCAAACGGTTGGTCTGAGAAAAAATGACAGAGGTAAACATTGAATGGCTGACCTAAGTTGTCGAAATATGTCAACCATTTACCATATTAACGCGCATGTGCGCTCGGCGCTAGATGAAATGCTGGGGTGTGCAGATGACCCGTCTTATTATGCACACTATTTTGAAGGGAATTGAAAAACAAAACCTTTGCTGCAAACCAAAATTTGATTTCTTTAAAATCAAATTAGTTTCGTGCGATTCAAATTTTATTGTTTTAAGTTAAACAAAATTGTCTAATAGCTTTAATAAAATTGGTAATAAGACATATTTATTAAGTACTTAGTCTGATTTTTCATTTGAGAAGTTCAATTTAAGTGATAACTCTGATTCATTAAAAGGTTAAATAATAAATTGTAAAGAAAGGTCTTACCATGCCGTCGTCAAAGCTTCCATTTTACTGTATTTTTATTCCTTCAAAAATGAAGGGTGTCTTCAAAGATGCCACCTTCAACATCGAGACACATTTGAAGTCTGGAACATATGCTGTCAACTGCTCTCAATACTTGTTCCTCCAATATGGCTCTGCAGGCTTCATCAACGGAACCAACGGTTTCCGAATATGTAGGTTACAGCATTCCTAGCTTCTCGGGAATAATCATGCCCCATAATTGACATGTCATAATGGACTGCCATCATGCTTGAACCACATTGTGCGTCTTATCTCTAGTGATAAGTTCCCTATGATCTCTGGAAATCGATCCAAGATGAATGTCCTGTAAGCATTCCCTGATATGGGGCTTTCCAAAAAATATGGGCCAATAATTTAAACAGCTCAGAATCCCGCACCATACGTTTACCGACTACTGATGCTGGTGGTCCAGCTGCCTTATCCAGTGAGGGTTATTCATGGACCAATAATGTGGGCTATGCCTGTTCACGGACTCATCACTTACAAATATGACTTCATCACTGAAGAGAACATTCCTCATACCCCGTTTTGCCATAAGGGGTTGATCCCCACTTGCAGTACTCCTCCCTCTCTTCCATATCCCTATTTGAAAGGGTTTGATACAAAGATAAGAGTAGTACTAACTGCGGTGAACGGTTCTTCTTGAAATCCGTGTTTCCCTGGCAATCTCCCGAACACTAAATTGAGGATTTCTCCTAACAAGGTCCAAGATGAAGTCTTGGACTCTTCTTCGATGTCTTCTGGAGAAAGAGACATGTCCTTGTCGGACGTTTGACACCAGGCGCAAAATCGTGTTGTAAGACGGATGAACTCGGTTTGGGTAATACTGCACGTAAAGTCGAGAAGCCATCCAAGCTTTACGTCTACACATCCCGAAAACAATCATCATATCCACAATCTCACTACTGGTGAACTTCATGGTTGAAAGCGACTAATAATGAAGAACGTTTACGAGTTTGTATGCTTGAAGGTACTCGTTTTGTAGGTTTCTTAACATAGGAAATCAAATGAAACCATTTTTAAGGCGATATCTGTAACAAATTTGGGGAAAAATGGGTTCAAATTATTTTTGAACCTCATTTTCGGCTAGGGTACTTAGAATCGTGGTATTCAATTTTAATATTCTCCACATGTTTGAAATTCATCTAAAATAAGACGTTTATATTTTGGTTTCATTTGGAAGTTAAGGAAGTATTCGAATAAAATATGTTATTAATAGACATGAAAAGATTTGGGATAATTGTAATTTCTGTAAATATCTCGAAAACAGTTCGTAGATCGTGGTAAGTAGAATGTGAACATTCTAAAGATTACTAAATTCTCTACAAGAAAGGTTGTGAAGAACATTTCGATTAAGCGATGTCAAACGGAGAACGTGTGTGTATGAGTGTGCGTGTTTATAAATGTGTATATGTGCATATATACATACGTGCGTATGTGTGTGTATGTATGTGTATATGTATATGTAGAAGTATCTATAAGTGAAAAAAGAAAGGAATATACCATCTAGTGTTTATGTGCTTTAATTTAATGAGAAAAAAATAAATAAGTTGTGTACATTTATATGTAATTCTATTGAAAAAATAAAAAAATAAAAAAAAAAAAAATAAATAAATACAAAAAATATAATAAAAAAAATAAAATAAAAAATAAATAAATAAAATAAAAAAATAAATAAATAAATAAAAAATAAAAAAAAATAAAAAAATAAAATAAATAAGGATATATATATAAAAATAAATAAATATAAAAAAAAATTAAAAAAAAAATAGATATATTTTGTACGGTTAGATTTAATGTAAGGAATACTTTTAAATAAATATATTTAGGTGTAAGAGTATAAGTATATATATGCATATATGTGTGTGTTAGTGTGTGTGTATGTGTATGAGTGTGCGTGTTTATAAATATGTATATATGTATGTATGGATGTGTGTGTATATGTATGTGTGTGTATATGTATGTGTGTGTGTATATATATGCCATCTATTGTTAGCTTTAAATTAATGAGAATAAATAAATAAGTTGTGTACAGTTATATGTTATTCTAATAAAATAAAAAAAAAAAAAAATAAAAATAAAAAAAAAAAAAAAAAAAAAAAAAAAAAAAAGGAACAGAATGTGCTTACATATTTCATGAAATAAAATCCTAAGTTTAATTAAAAAAAAAAATTGGTTCATAGGACGATTAAAACAGTATGTTGTTCGTCCTTTAATTCATTCCATTCCATGCCATTCCAAACGGAGAAATAAGTCCTTAAAACATAAAATGTATTTGTTTTGTTCTTTTAAACGGGTTTTTGTAGTTGTTTAACTCACCTTTTAATTCTTTTGTTGTTGAAAATTGCAGTTATTTGTAAAATTAGTATTATAGCAATACAAGGTAAGATAATTCTTTTTGGTAATAGTGTTTTCATTGAGAGAACGTTGAGAAGGCAGGGGGGGACATTTTTCTAGGTTAAGTACCCTTGCAGAATCTACCATTGCCATCCGTCACGTATCTAAAACTATTTCACGAAAGGCTAACTAAAATAATAACTCTTTCTATTTCAAGTTTCCCAAATGACGCTAGGGATAATAACGGAGCCATGCTAAGATGATGCGTTTCCTGATATGTGGCCTTTTTCTTGGCTTCCGTGCCACCTCTTCAGGAGCCAATAAAACCATGTATGTGCGGTCCGCTCACGAGACATTCAGGGTATACCTAAAATATCACAAGAAAAAGAAGTACAATTTTTTAAATAAAACCAAAAAAGTAATATTGAATTTATAGACTAGTATTATGTTAAGCGAGATAAATGCCTGAGCTATTGAAATCTCCAAGAAAAGGGCTATTTCAAGTAATTCAGGGCGATTTTTTTAAATTTTTGTTTAAAGCTCGTGAAGCCGCCTAAAGTGACCGATTTTTCATCTGTGAAATATTTCTGAAAGCTGGAGTGCCTTATTTGTTTTGTTTTGTTTTTTTGTTTTTTTTTTTAAATATTTCAAATGTGTAAAGGACTTCGTTTAGGTAATGTGACAATTCTTAAAATGTAAACATTTTCGCTGACAGCTCAATTGCATAATTAATATATGTATATGTGTTCTTCGCTATCTACCACTTTCTAGGTAAGTAAGAATGAGTACTTATAATTTTGATTTAGACCTTTTTTTCCGAATATTATAAAAATTTAAATGAATATCACACAAAACTCCTGCGCGATAGAGAACAGCTAAAGTTATATTTGAATTCAGCACGAAAAATACATATGTAAATAGTTATTTTCATCACTAGTACCAAAAGTGGTTGTTTTCGGTGCGCGGTCGAGTTTAACGCGCGAGGCGTAGCCGAGCACGGAAATTAGACCAAGCACCGAAAACACACTTTTGGTACGTGTTATGAACAATACTTTTCATTATACTGCTCATACTTGAGTACATTAAACCCCTTTTATATTTCATTAATAACTTAAAGATATAATAAAAGAAATTAAATTGACACCTTTTTTTTATTTGAAAAAAAATATCTGTTTATTAACCTATAATAGAAGAAAAGTACTTATACATTTACATTAATATGTATAGTACAATTCTGATTATTCATTATATTAAAACCTTTGTTTGGCATTGCCTTTTGGAATACAGATAACTTTTGATTAAAGGAATTATTTTCCAGTTCTGGCTCATCTCTAAAAAGGTCGTCAACAGTCCAAACATCTTCTTCCTCTGTAGACGTTGACTGTTTTACTGATAAATCAGAAGACCCTCCAGAACTTTTTTTCGGGAGACCCCCAAACAGCTTCAAACACATGTTTATTAGTAGCAGGTAAGGTTAGCGCACCAAAAAGATTTTTCGGGCCTAGGCCCGAAAAGTACTATTTTACGGACTTAAACCGAGTATTGAAAACACATGTTTTTTGATACAGTATAATGAAAATGTTATATTAGTTGTAGTGAAAGTAAAAAAAGTTCATTTTTGTAGACCAGTGTAATCAACATTATCATCTTAGAATATGAAGGTCCTTTTTAGGCATTTGAAACTGCCCACATTTTTAAGCTGGTGAGGTGTTAAATGTAAGACATAATAATTAATAATTAAATATCAATTTGATCAAGAATTATTTTAATCTGTTTGTGCTAAGATAACAAAGAAATCCGAAGTTTCGTGCACACTTAAATAGATCATCTACATTACCTAGAGTATAATAGTAGAATATGATGGAAGCGCTGCCAAGCAGAGGGTTTAGAAACTATCTCCATATCATGCGCGACACCCTCATTAAGTGGAGAGTTATGCGTTTTTAACGGTCTCACTGTGTAAAGGTGTTTTAATCTAGAGCGGGCCAAATTGGAAAATAACTACCCAGGGGCAGTGGCGGTTTTTTGCCGGGGGGTTCCAGCAGATAGCAGCACATGGTCCCGGATCTTCCTTAATGACCTGTACTTTTTCAACATGTATGTATGAATTGGACCAGATCGCCGGTGTGCACTCATTTGGCTCTTCAGATATCTAAAGTTCTCTGCATATGCTACTTCTAACACTCTCGCTGACAGTGTATATTCTGGTATCTACGCTGAATTAAGTACGTCTTACTTTTGCATCGTTTTGATAAAAGATAGGAGTTATGGAAACATCTTTGGTGTTCAGGTAGTATCATCAAGGCTGTAAAATAAGTAGGCCAGAGTTAATGCCAATTTATATATCGATGTAATGAAAGGGAAAACATTATACTCAAAAGGGGTAAATGTTTGTTGTAGCTACCCTTTAAATTAAAGGATAATAAATAGGATTATATATATAATTAATAATTACTGGATAAAATTGGGTTACCGATGATATAGAGGGGGGGGGCGAAAAAATGAAATTTCACTCACAACCACCAGGCCTCCGGTAGAAGAAGTTTTAACGTCGAGGGAATGCATCATACATAATAAATGATAAAAATTATAATGCCTATTAAAGTAATGATATCATAATATTGGGCACGTTTTTGCCCCTTAATAGCTTCTAAGTTACAAAGAGTTAATACACGCTCAATCGTTTTAAGGGGTAATAACTACCGTGTAAATTTTTTTTGTGTGCTAATATTCTTCCTTAACTAATCAAAAATGATATCCAGGGCAAAAAATACGATTTTCCGAGTGAAATCCCGATGCCGCCTGAACGCGGTGCTGATTTGAAGATAATTTTTTGAGCGAGCTTCGATTGGTCCCTTTTTAATTGTTAAATTTCTTTCTTTTTTTTTCCTCCTTTAATATATTTCAAAAAACTTTTTTTATATTTATTACAAGAAAGTATGAAAAAAAATTAAATAGGAAATGCATGAATATTTCAGAACATTAAACTTTTTTTTCAAAACTACGTTTTTCAACTCAGGCGATACTCTGGCGTCTTCAATTTTTGCCCGATCAACTATTTTTTTTCGATTCGTATTTTTTCGATTCATTGAATAATAACGAGGATTAGGATTTGTTTTTGACGAGGACAGTATAGTCCTTACATCCTTTGCTTGTGTTCTACAAATCTGTGTGAATTATAACGATTTTATGACCGAATTTCGACGGATTTCTTAATAAATGAATAATTTTTCACAATTTTCGAAAAAATTAATGTTTCTTAAAAATCCTACGTACTTTACTGGATTTAACCTTCTTCTTTCGAAATAATTTCAGTTTTTCGTTCTAGATTAAAAATTGCCGCATGCAGACTAACGCCCGAGAAAAAGGGGGGTTTCCGTTTGTCAGACACAGCGCCGCCATTATTTTTTTCAAAGAATTCAAACGTATTTTTTTGGATCCCATGTAAAACGTTTGATATAAAGAATTGAAAAATATTGATTTACTTGTTATTTATAATTTCAAGAAAATTACTTTGATTTTCTAAGGCATTGCCCCTTATGTCATCATAACCCTGAATCGTTACGCTGTGGGCCTATATCCTTAAATACCACAAATTTTATTTTACATCCGATCCTCATAGCGGTCATTTGACGAAAAATGGCCAAGTTGAAAATGTTCAAATAAGTGAGGGGGTATTATTAGGTTCTTGACAAGGTAATAAGGGCCTATAATTTGGACCAATACTATTATATTATAACTTTCATACAATAGCCTTGCTTGTGATAAACTAAAATCAGTAAACTTACTCAGGATTAAAGTGTTAAAATATTTCTTTTTCATTTCTAATAAGCAGGTACTTTATTTAACGTTAAGCGAAACGGATATAAGCTACTTCTAATGTATTTCTATAGATTAATTTGGTTCTTTACGTTCGCTAAAACACAAATTTCTCTCTTCTTATCAATAAGGAGGCGGGGCTGAGAGTTAGTAAGGTAGTCTTATCTACGGTTAAAGATAGAGACTTTAGTAACAATATCAGTTAGAGAGAAAGGAAGGGGTTTCAGGTCCACTTGGTCGGACTTACCGCCACATACATTATCTCTAATTACATTTTCTTATACGCTTCATAAAATATCTTGAATACTGAAATTACTTTCTTAATTAAAATGATTTAAAAGTAAATCCATCACATTACCTCTAGAATTAACTAAATAGAAAAATTGTACATATAGACTCCGTCTATTTAGTCAGGAAATATTGAAAGAAATAATTCCAAAACTGTCCGAAATTATATAGGTACTATGTATTTATCCTTTATTTTAGAAAATAAAAATAAAAGGTCTAGTGGCTAACGCTTTAGTTTCCCACGCCGGACAATGGTCGGGTTCGATTCCCATCGGCGGCAGGAATTTTCTCATCGTACGGCTCGTTGAGAAAATTCCTCACTGCACCAGGATGTCGGCGCTAGATGTAGATGTGCCGTAAAAAAATAAATTAAGAAATCAATAATTCAAATAATTGAATTAATAAAATAAAAGGAAGAAAAATTTCGATCGCCTCATATTTGATATTTGTAAAAAACTGATTTTGATATTAAATTTCAGAAAGGCAATTCTTTTCATATTATTAATTATGTATTAATAATAGTATTATTATGTAATCATTTTTGAAATTGGTAAATTATTTTATTCTACAGACTGGGTCATAAGCTGACACTGTTTTCCAATTATTATTTTATCTTTATTCTATATGATAATATTATTCTTCACCATACCGGGAGATTTTTAACTGCTGAATATTTGATTTAGAAGCCCATATTATGTTTTAATTTTCTTATTAATATTTTAGATTATATTATTTGAATAGGCAGAAGGTCATGCATATATAAAACTCTTCAACTTCACTTTATATATATATATATATATATATATATATATATATATATATATATATATATATATATATTTTCCACTTGTTCTTTTTTCTTTATTTGGCAGAGGGTCGATGAAGCAGAACACCATTTGTTTTTGTTCAACTATTTTATTTCATCAATTTTGCCCGACATGTTTCGTGCCTTAATTCGCACCTCTTCAGGGGCTTTCCTATGAAAAAATATTTTTTCGTAAATCCCAAATTAAAATTTTGTACATAATAAACATTTATCATTTCTTTAAATTAATCTACTGTTAAAAACAAAAAATATCATTTTATTAAAAATTCATATCCTACCTTATCGGGAAGTCCTCTCGTCATGTGTACTGGCTTGAGTCAGGCGTAATACTGATAAGTCATTTGAGGTAATGAATATGGTTTTATCCTATCGATTCTTTCGGATCTTTTAATTGTATCGATTATCGGTAAAATAGTTTATGGGGTTTAATTTATAATACTATGGAAAATTTGATGGACATTTTTCAAATCGGTTTTTTTATTTATTGCTGTTTTTGAGTTTTTAATTATATAAATGTTTTCTTTTATCTTTCTTTTTAATGTGTTCCTTTCTTTATTTAAAATATCAACGTCGGTAAAATTAAAACTATGTTTTTCATTTATTGCGTGTTCCGTCAAAGTCGTCCTGTTCTCGTTAGTGTCTATACTTTTAGCATGTTGTACTATTCGTTTTTGCAAAAGTTGTGCTGATTCCCCAATATAGCATGCGTTGCAATCATTACAACGAATTTTATATATATTGTTTTTTGTAGCTGTCGGTTTAACATTGTCCTTAATATTGCTAAAGTTATTTTCTATTTTATTACCATATTTCCAACCTATTTTCCCAACTTCTTTACATATTTGTTTCAGTCTATTAGCTATTAAAGGATGGTAATGGAAAGTAAAATATCGATTTATTTCGTTCAAATCTTTGTCCTTTTCCTTTGTTATTTCATGTTTTTTCTTTTGTACTAATAAATGTTCATTTAATCCG